>JAWWNJ010000119.1:600000-772661 GCA_037176885.1 Favolaschia claudopus
GTATGTACGGCGAACAACGAGAGATAAGCAGAGTACAATAGAATGTGAGGATAGATAGACGTACGGAGATGTGAGCTCGTGGGGGTGGACCGGGAGGCTGAGTCGCGGGAAGATGAATATGAGTCACAGGAGGTATAAAGCGCCAGAAGACCAGACGCACCGGAGCGTAGGTGTATGGCGCGTCGATTGTGGGTGGTGGTGGACCGGAGGGCTGGCAAAAGAGCCCAATCATCAATAAAACAGGATATTGATTTGTGAACAAGACGCACCGGAGCATATTCTCGTTGTCCACCGCCCTCTTCCTTAACATACGGAGGAGGCGCCCAATCTGCCGCGCCATGCGGCGGGTACTCAGACCCTGCGGGAGTAATGTGCGGCGTCAATGGGGATGGAGAGCCGTATTGTATCCCGTGCGGGAACCGTGAGTACGATGAGAGTCGGACGGGCGGATTTGGAGGTATGTGAGTTGCTGTCGTGGTTGCCAGTGTTGTCGATTGAGCCGCAAGAGCTGCGAGACGCGCACGACGGCGTTGGGCGGTGTAGGAGAGGAGGATGAGGAACAGAACGGCTGGATAGATCAGCGTGAACGTTGAGGCTAGTGAGATTTAAGGAACTTGAGGATTGACGGACCCAAGATGAAGCCTATGATCACAGGTTCATTGCTGCGGCTGTGGCTGTCATCGGCGGCGAGGACATGGCGGGCGCCGACGATCGCAACGGTGGCGACGAGGAGCGGGGTGGCAAGGAACGACCCACGGAGCATGTAGGAGAACGCAAGGAGGCGTGGACGCGCTTTTTTTGCCGTTTTGATTGGACCTGGATCGCTGTTATCTTATCTTATCATTATTTATGTAAATCCAACTTCAACGAAATCCAACTGCAACGCTGTTTCAACGCATTGGAAATCAAGGACTAGAACTAAATCAAGCCTAGGCAGCCACCATATTGCGTCGCAAATAGCCCAGGAAGATGGGCACAATTTTGAGATTCCGGTCCCGAAAAGTAGCGACGTTTGAGCGACGTGCTTTTCAATGTGGTGAAGCAAACAATAAGAATGTAATCTAGAATCTATTCGTCTAAAATTTGAAGCCGAATTCCCTGGTGAGATACTCCTTCATTGGCCCTGTTTCCATGTCCACCCATTCAACATCGCGTCCTTCTTCGCTCCCTCGACCCTCGAGTCCACCTGTCGTGAATACTTTTGCCCGCTTGCCCTGGCCCTCCTTCTCTGCGTACATCATAGAACGACGCGCCCCTCCGGACTCAGGAATAATGCGTGTAATGAGCCAGAATGCCGTAAACGACGCCATTTCATGCGACGCCGAGAAGTGATGATAGAGCATGTAATCCGCAATCGGTACGGAGACGAGGAGGAAGTGGAAGAGCGGGGACCAATAACCAGGCGAATCGGCGGTGATCGGGAGAGTATGCGGTGTCCCTACGGGCGCGAAACGACGATACAGGGTATACCCAGCGATATTGTCGACGGGAGGCGTCATATTTGGGGACAGCGGAAGCTCTTCATGAATCAGGCGATAGGCCTCGAAGTCGTTTAGCCCTAAAATGGTCTCGCCTTCTGGATCCGTGGTGAGTTTTATTCTGTAAAAAATTATATCAGAACTTGACGGTGAGTCAAAGGGAAAGAGGCAAACGGTTTGGCTAAATTTCCCGGGCCCCAGGCACCATCGATCAGGTATCTATCGGGGCTGTCTGGCCACCCAGCGAGCAACAGCTCGTGAGTGAGCGTTCCCCACCTCCAGCCATCAGGATGCACCATAGGATCGTTTCCAAGCGACTTGAACGTACGACCGACAAGCTCCGAGATCGTGAAGCCAAAGTACCGAAGAAACCCAGCGAATGTTGCATTGATCGAGAAGCAAAATGCGCCCTTGCTTTCGTGAACGATACGATCGTATGCGGAGGCACCCAGAGGCATGTTGGTGAATGCGCTGCTCAATTTAATCGGGGTCGACGGTCCGTTCCATTGCCCCTCTGGGACATGCAAGGGGGATGTATCCTTGGGAACCCACTCCAGGTGAGACAAGAACAAGGTGGATAGGAGCGAAAGGGACGGGGCAGAATCCAGCAGCGACGACGGCAGTCGAAGCCTTTGCAGATACGCCTCCGCCTCCGTTCTGGTGAGTTTTGCTTGGACGTATGGATCGGGAGGGTAGTTGGACATGATGAAGGAGTCAGAGCTAAGTACAAAGTTATCGAGATTGCAAGTTGCAGCGCTAAAATAGTAATCAAAGCGTGACTCGATGTTAGACCCGGATAGCCGCCCGTTTAGGCGGAGCTCCGCCGTCGCCGAGGCGGTCTCGGCGACGGCTAACGAACGTTCGCCTGTTACTAGTTAGGGCGATACCTCGCGTCGTTTTTCACCAAGACAATCTGCGCGATACCGGGGAAAATGTTTAATTCAGCGAACTTGTGAGCTGAGAAAAATTCAAATACTCTAATCGATCATCTCAGACCACAAGCCTTGAGAATTTTTTTTCAGGGCACCCAGTGCCGCACCAAGTGTACGAATGGTTCGAAAATGCGCGATAATCAACCATTCCGCGTGGAATTCACGTCTTCAAATTCAGGTTTCTTTGCATCTCGATTCCGAGTCTCTCGATTTCAGAGCTTCGACCTAAAATTGCTCGAGACGGCTCGTCGATAGACTGCATCTCAGTGAATCACAAAATCGACCATTTTCAATTGAACGCACTCACAAAAAGATGTTGAACAAGAACATTAGACGTTTATGTAAATCGATTTCTTGGCATTGATTAGGGTTGACGATTTGCCGAATCTTGGTGTTTTTCCCCGTTTACGGTCGTTGCAATCGGTTGTCTGTTCTGAACATTCAATAATCACAGCGAGGCCAAAGTACTGTACGCATTCAAAGAAGCAGAAGGAGACTCACGGAACGAAAGGTCTACTGAGTCGACGTCGTGGAACGAAACGGACGTGGGTAGAGCATCAGCTCGTATTTCTCCGCAGGATTTGTGTCTGTCCGAGTCGTCGCACCGCCCAACTGCAAAAGGATATTCAGGACACCAAACCCAAAGTGAAAAACGGTGGAAACATTGATGGCACGGATCCTTGGGTAAGATCACCATTGACAAGCCAAAGTCCCAAAGGGATGGGGAAACGAAAATCAAAGTAAAGAAAGAGAGAAAGGGTTCTTGAAGAATAGATAAAACCCAAGACTGAATGGAACAGGCAACCTTATGTTATGTCTCGAGTGACAGTCGATAGACCTCGAGCTCGCATGAGAGGCGATTGACAACTGAGCTTCGTTTACTGTGAAATCTCACCACCAAAAGCCGGTTGTTCGAGCACATCCTGTGGATTCCCGCTTTGACACATGTTTAGCATAGAGCCAGATGGGACAAAAGCAGCCTACAAAGCCATGGGATGGCGGTTAGACTGGTACTGTGGTAACAGGAGGAAAGGACGGGGATCCAGGTCCGTAAAAAGGAGGGATAGACGCACAGAGTAATATATGAGACTCGAACAAGAACGGAAACGGATCCGCAGCCATGGCCAGATACGTAAATCGAGGAGATCACGGAGAGGTGAAACGAAGTCTCGTTAAGCATCGCCGCCTTTGTCAGAATGATCACGTTGAGTTGAGAGAGTAAATTCAGTATACAACAGTCCAACAACAGCGGGAGTCTACGGATATCATATCAAGACAGATTAAGGTGCTGCGGGCGATCGCGGCGGAGGTGAGGTTGGTGGAGATGCAGAGCGGAACCCGCCGACATTGTTGGTGAATCCATTGGTGAAGTCGGCGGAAGTGGACTACGGGTCGAGGGAGAAAAGAAAGAATTAGCTCAAGTGAGATATAGTATATACAGAAAAAACTGCCGACGCACGTGGATATGGGCGCGGGGAGGTGGGCCGGGAGGCTGCGCAGAGATATCAAGCAAGTAAGAAGAATACGATACGTGAACAAATGAACGCAGGACCCACCGGAGCGTACGAATACGGTGCGTCGATGGGGGGTGGCGCACCGGAGGATGGTGGTGGGCCAAGAGGCTGTCGCCGTCGTATGAAGCAAGAAATCAGCACACAGACGGAACGTGATACATAGCCTCAAACGCACCGGCGCATACTCCTGCTGCTGCCCAGTCCCTTCCTCCTTCACATACGGCGGCGGCGCCCAATCCGCCGCACCTTGAGGCGGGTATTCCGACCCTGTTGGTGCCGCAAACGGCTGCGAGTTCAACGCAGAGTTGTATCGCAGCGAATGAGATGTCAGGGGGAGGGCTTGCGGTCGATATGCGTTTGCGTTTATCGATGTCGCGGAAAGTGCTGCGCGGCGGGCGCGCCGGCGTTGGATGCCGCAGGAGAGCATGAGGAGCAGGAGTATGGCTGCGGGGTCGGGAATGAGATTCACGTTGCAGATGACTCGCTCGGAAGATTCCGGGGAAAACAGACCCACCTACGACGAAGCCGATGATAGCGGTTGTGTGTCCGCTGTTGTCATTGTCGGCGAGAACGAGACGGGCGCCGGAGAGCGCGACGGCGAGGAGGAGGGCGGGGGACGCTGCGGGGAGCATGGTGGGTGGTGTCAGAAGCGAGGTCACAGATTGTGTCACTTTGATCGGAGTCCGTGATGCAATCTTATCTTATCTGGTTTGAGTTCAACCACAGTTGAATTTTTATGTAGAAATCGGATTGCGAGGAGATTATTCAGGCTAAAGAATATGACAGCAGGGTAGGTTGATTACAGCTAAGCCACACGAGTCTGAGAGCTCAGACGACGACACGCTACCAAGCCTCTTGGTCTGCAACCAATTCTGTATCTGTCGAGGATTGTTCTCATAGAATGAGCAATGATTGCTCCCTTACAAGCAATGAGCACGATTTGGCCCGAGTCGAACGGGCTGCCATTACGATTTGAAAAGAAAAGAACTTGGAGCTTGGAGATCTGGAGTCGCCCTGTTGCTTACATTCGGATTCCGCGTACTGCGAAATCAACCTAGCCGTTTGTCTCGGGAAAAAGACAGCATCCACAGCCAGGCCTAACACCTCTAATTCGAACAGGTGCTCATTTGTTGAAAGTACGGGGACAGGTTTGTCAAAACGCAAGCCCAGTCCCTTAGTCTCCGGACGATCCCGCGGGGTGCGGGCAGCCGGTAAAGCCCGGACAGAAATGCCCTAAATTTGATTGGTTGCCGGAGGTTTGTACACCTTGCTCTCTTCCCTCATGTCTAGGCTCGAAACCAGCCGTTATAGTAGAATGACGAGCAAGCAAGTATTACTGACAATAACAGTAATACCCGCTCGCTCGTCATTACTCCCACTAACGGCTGGTCTCGAGCCTACCTCATGTCGCAAAATGATTTTTTGAACAAAGTTCGGACTATGCTTCACATTTACGTATACGCGGCCACGGAAGCTCAGACTCTCCCTCAATCTACTCGGAGTCCAACCTCGGCCGATCCCACTGATCCAATTCTCGATGTCCCTCGGCCAGCCAACGCGCGAGCGCTTTTGAGTCGCGGACGGTAAGCTTTATGCCCGCCGCAAGAGGCAAAGCCTGAGCGTCGCACACCGAAACCTGATCGTCGATCGGGTGGACTTCAAGACTGGCTTCACCTACGGCTCGCAACTGTGGAAACACAGCATCCCGAGCGGCTTTTCCGAGTGAACCCCGCTCCAGCTTGAAGAAGTAGAGCAAAAGAACGAGTGTGCCGTATGACATCTTACTCACGTCTGAAATGTTTTTGAATTGACGAAGAACTGCAGGAGATATAGAAAAAAGGACTCACTCGGTACACCCATACACACACGCCGACCCGCACCATGATTCATGTGAGGTACGCCGACTTTCGACTGCTTCACATCCGTTCGACCATAATGCCCATCCATCCACCGCTCAGGCAAAAGCTCCTCGGGGAAGTCATACCGCTGTGGGTCGCGATTGATTTGGTACGAGTTATACACGACCAGCACGCCCTTCGGGATAAACACCCCATCCACAGTAACATCCTCGTGCGTCTCTCGTGGGAATCCCAACCGAATGGACGTGAAATACCGACCAGCCTCCAACCCAAGTGCCTTGATATACTCGACGCGATCCGTGTCCATTGGATCTGGGACCTCGCCACCATAAATCTCCTCGATAGCCCGAAACGCTTTCTCCTGCATCTCGGGATGCGCAGCAAGCAACGCTGTAAGCCAGGTAAGCGTCGTACCCCCGCTCATCCCCGAGCCCGCTAACGTCGTCGCAAGGCGCAATTCATCCCTCGGCGTCAAAGTCCCCGGTTCGACGGTACGGAATATATCTCCCAATTGAGAAGGTGTCTGATCCCCCACATCTAGTCGGTTATGCAAGTCTTTGAGAAGCGCCGTACAGAAACCAATTTCAGCATCCCGCAGATCTTTAGCACTGTCCTCAGCCTCGCGAATAGAATCCAACCAAGTAGTGGAGAGTCCGAAGGGGCGAAGAACGAAGCGAATGGGCGAGGCGAGAGCAAGGGCAAGCTTTTCCGCACTGGCGACGAGAGGGATGTAATCGTGTAAAGGCGTGGCGAGGCTGCGTTGGCGGAAGGATCTGACGTTTACATCGGCTACGAGCCGCGTCACATCGTCGTCGAAGCGTTGTCCAAAGAGAATGTCGGCACTGATTCCGATTGTAGTGACCCAGAAATGAAAGGCCAGGTCTTGCGCAACACCGGACTTCGCGCTCTCTGCCAGGAGATTGACGAGCTTGGAGTATCGGCGGGCGGCGAAATGATTGAACCTTGGAGATCGGCAATGAATATCGGGGATTAGAAACCGCTAACGACGCCCGCACCTTGGCAGTTTGGCAGCACTTGTTGGAGCTGTCAGAAGACGTCTGTATTTGCTGATATCTTCACTGTATTTCGTCGCTGACGGAAGATTTAACAGCTTCCAGATTTCAAGGCAGTTCACCACTCACTTCCAATCGTCGTTGGAGCGTCCGGATCCAAAGCCTTAGTAAAAGCGCCATGCCATAATTTGAACTCGGGGCGAGACTGGAAAGCAGCGCCTTGTTGAATGAGAGTCTTATTCACGTCGGCATGTGTATTGATGATAACCTGCAACAGGTTCGGTCTTCATTGCTTCGAGAGTAACTTTGCACCCGTACCGCTTCTCTGTCACCCAGAGTGAGTCTGAGACGGACAGAGATTAGTGTATGGTATGTCTCTGCGCTTGGGATTCATACCTGAACATTCCGCCATAAATCTTTGTCCACTGAGCGAGCGCTCTAGCGTGCCCATTTCTCATCTTCAATCAAATGAGCCAGCAAATCATAATGTCGATGGTGCACAAACTTGTAAGACATTCCCAACCAGAGGAAGTCCTCGCGGCCCTGGTAACTTCACGCCGCTTGAAGCCCTCTTAATAAAATCTTGTGCAATATAGATTCCAAGTAGGAAGACGCAAGAGGCCAGCACAAAGTGATAGCTGAGCCTCAAATTGGAGAAAGGTTCGACGGGGGATATGGTCTGCATTTCTGGATCACCCTCACGATAATCAGAAAGCCTCCTTATATATCTGTAGAGTGAGTAGACATCACCCCCTTGCAACGGTGGGGCTCCCAAGGTGCCATCCTGAGCGCGGAGAAATGACCGTTTTTCGTAAACAAAATTCTTCACACATCTGCGGCTGCTGTTGAGCATTGATTGAGAGGCACTAGGAGATAACCGCGGCTACATTATGTCAAGCAATCATGCAGCCAAGGGTATAACGGAATGTAACTCCAGGCATGGGTTCTGACACTTGCATCAACTTCAAGTTCAACCGGTGAGAAGCAATGTTCAACCGTGGGAACAGAGGATCATGATCATTTGACTGCCGTCGCTTCCGACCCACAGCCGATGTTCGCCTGTCACCTTCAACTCTGTGCCGCCAAGAATCCTGGGCCGGCAATCAGTGTCTTGTTCAGATGGCACAGTTGAGATGTAGTTTTCGCTTGCTCCCGCTCTTGGGCAATCAATTTCCCAAG
The DNA here is from genome assembly GCA_037176885.1 of Favolaschia claudopus. Lineage (NCBI taxonomy): Eukaryota > Fungi > Basidiomycota > Agaricomycetes > Agaricales > Mycenaceae > Favolaschia > Favolaschia claudopus. The sequence goes on from JAWWNJ010000119.1 coordinate 607,976, forward strand.
CCTGTCCTAAGCTTCAAAGAACTTGGGGTTTGCCGCGGCTGTCATCCAGACACTTCTCAACTTTACCGACTTCCATGGAGCATTTGGACGGGCAGACGGAGATTCAAAGGGTACCAACAGCGAAATTTGTGCACCCATCCCGCAAATACCGTTCAACTTCCAAAGATTGAATCATCCGATCCACCTGCTTCAACTTTCGAAGCATTGTAGCGGTTCTCGTTCTTCAGTCGAATCGTACTCTCAAGCTCGTGGCAGGCCCGAGGAGAAGAATATAATCAGCCGAGTGCGTGGAGTGAACACATGTCGCTTATTACAAGAAGACGTTCAATAAATGAGAATATTATTCGGGAGTAGGAAGGGAGGGAAGCAACGATGGGAAAAACCCGGTGACCGAAATTCCGATTAACTGCCTTCTCTCGCCTCCCCCGCAAACAAAGCCGCTTGATGCGAACTATCAAATAGTGTATTCATTGACAACTTCTGCCACTCGCAGCTGACCCGGAGAGAAACGTGCCCATTCAGCAACGCTTGATCTATGGATGATCCAAGTCATTCCGTTACGGTCATCTAGCAAGTGCCAAGACGCGAGGTATGTAGCGAAACACCGAGTTCAGGTCTAGAGAAGGTCTGTGTCGAGGAGAATATCAGGTTGGAGGGAGTGATCGCATACAAGCGTGATCTATAAAGACGAATAACAGTTCTCTTTGCTAAGGAAAGCCCCTGAGGATCGGAAGAAATGAAAGGTACAGTAGGTACTCAATGTTCTCACATAATTACAGGAACGCCTTCCAGCCAACAAAATCTGCTTCAGTTCAAAGACTCGAGGGTCTCTGACTGCGGCATGCGAGGCGCTCAGCCAGATATACTGCATGACACATACGCTTGAGCAGACCCCGCTTGCTGTAGTCAATTAGGCTACCCTTGTACTAAGCCGCAGCGTTGGCATATGACATGGATATCGGTAATAGCAGAACAATCGTGATTTGATGCCTCATAACAATTTCTCCGTATTCGACGCTGCATTCGAAGAAATATCTACGCACATATGCTACAAAAATATTCTAAGTAAGTCCTATGAGTGCGTGCCATGGTATGAATAATCAAATTTCTTTCTTCAGAGTTGAACAGTTGAACCGTGGGAACAACCTTCGAACTCCGCTGATCCCATCTCGTCGTCGCCTGGACCAAACACGGAGCCTAAGTCTGAAGTTGTAGCACTTGTAGGCGTGGGATTGACAATGACTAGCAGTCGAACCTTGACAGAGCCGAAGTCTGAATCCGCCAAGTTTGGAATTTTGCCGCGACGGTTTCCCCTGCCGAGCGCAGCAACTGATCCGCCAATGAAGCCGCCAATATGCCGATCTGCTTATTGTTTTCGGTCTCTGCATCTGGTGGAGTTTGACTCGTGTGGGAGCATGTGTAACTATGCGTTATTGTTTCTTTTGTTACTTTGCACTGCGAGAAATCAGTTCAATTGTCTTTCCTCTTTCCGGAAGTTCATTGTTTCCTTGCATAAATAACCCGCGTTCGAGGTGAACGACTCAAAAACCAATCCTCCTTCATCATGTCTCACAAAGAACAGCATCCCATTGAGAATACTGCAGAGTTCAAGGGCCACTTTGCACATCTCTTTCAGCTCACGCCCCTCGGGTCTCCGGGCACGCCTCTGGAATATGCCGAAGGCCACACCCCATGGTGGAAACATAATCACCTAGACGCCGACAATGCGGCGTCGCCAGCACCACCCGTCTTAGAGACATATGAATACCTTCCTCTGCACTTCCGGACGATCTCCGTCCCTCCGCAGGCAAAATACCTCACCGTCGTGCCTCCCGAGGAAGAAGAAAATGTTGCGCTTCGCGATCGTATCCCGCAGCCCAAGGGCAGCAAGAGCAGACCGGCGAATATCACTGTGGTACCCGCGGCGAGACCTGTCGCGGTCGTCACATCGCACACACCGCCCCCCGGCGCTGAGCGCCGGCGCATCGTGTATTATGTCGAGGGAACCCCTCCGCCGAGTCCTGGACGTAGTCCTTGTGATCCAGCAGCAATGACGGGATTACCTCGTGCGCTAGGAATGAAGGCGTTGCCCGTTCGCGAGGATCTACCGTGGAAACAGGCCGAATGGAATGAGGGGCGAGAGGAATCGGACGAGTAGGGTTGAAGAACGGATGTATTTGAATGCACAGGAAGTGAGACGGCTCGGAAGTGACTTATTGAATCGTATACCTTCATATTGTAATTGCAGTCCATTAGTTTTGAATATACCCTCACGCATCCTCCGAGTTTTCGCGCTGTGAAACGATATCAGTATGAATACATAGACAATCACCGAGAAGGGCAAATTCACCGATTCGTCCTGCAGCATAGTGATCAGCGATGGAGTCAGTCGCAATTGAAGATCCGGATATCCATGAATAGGCTGGAAGAGTATCGAGCGTCCGGGCTACAATCATCAGATGAACGAATATACCACTTAAATAATCGCTTACATTTGTCCCAGACAAAGCAGCCATGGCCAACGCAAGATCTGTTCAACTGTGCTTGATACTCAAATTCGTGTACGGCGTTCAGCTGTCGCAGAAGGATATATATTAAGGAGTCCATGTCGTCTCATCATACATACGGTAACAGTCTGTCCGAGTCCATTCATCGAAACGCCAGCCGATCATTAAGGCGGCTCGATCGACTCTTCCTTCTCTTTCCCCTTCGACCCCCCAGCAGAAGATTCGTCTTCTTCTTCCAACACTGGACTCGAAACCGGTGGAAGCTGAGCCAAATACTCCGCTATTCTCGCCGAACGTGGGTTGTCGTAGCCAGTAACGAAAGTGGGGTACAGCGAGCCGCGGGTTGCTGACGAGGAATGCGAGACGGAGGAAAGTATCGTTGGTTGTCGATGGAGGGTATCTACATCCGTAGATTGTTCCGAAAAGTGATCTTGGGATTGGGACGAGGAGAGCAGCGGGTTTCCTCGGAATGCAAACGTTGCAGAGGAGGATGAGTATGAGGATGAGGGAGCCATTGTCCCGCCGGCAGCCGGCAAAGCGGAGAGGAATGCTGACTTGTTGACAAAGTCTAGATTTGCGGTGGTTGGTCGTGGTGCAGCGATGAGTGTGAAGGGATACGGGTTTGCAGACAGTCCTCCTTGCTTTTCCTTGTTAGTCGCTCGCCGCCTTCTTCTCCGCCAGCAGAAAAAGAGCGTCAAAGCAGAGGCAATGACCACAAAGACTGAAGCCAAGGAGATGGCGACTATCATACTGGTTCCTAGTCCTTTTCTAGGAAAACGAGTCAATAGAGATATAGATAATTGCGAACTGGCTTACTGTGGAGTGGATCCTGTTCCGCCCAGGGATGGCTCTTCGGTCGATGTTGGACTCGGATATCTGTCATACACTTGTGATTGGTTGTATACTCACTGATAAACAAGCTGTTCACGCACGCGCTAGAGGACGCGGATTGCGGCGTGTTCGCGACGGGCGATATCCTATGTCTTTTTCAGTCACCATGAACTTTAAATCGAAGGAGATTTCACCATACGTCGATAGAGCAGGCGGAGAAGGTGTAGATGTCGAGGAATTTTCGTTCTGATTTTTGTTGTGTGAGGGACCGCTCCCGCCGCCGGCTTTATCGCCACCGTCCCCGCCGTTACTATCTCTACCGCTCCCATCACTGCCGCCATTGCTGCCCCCATTACCGCCGCCTTGATCGTTTTGGTCGTGCTTCTTGTGCCTATCAAATTTATGGGACAAACCAGTGCGTCCCTTAGGCTTGCCACCATATTTGGGCATGAGGCGAGCTCAAAGAGTAGCGGGCTCGCAGTAAGGGACTTTCGAGAGATACGGGAAAGATGCAAAGAGAAGGAGGAAGAAGAGGCAGACCAGCTGTTGTGGGATCTGCCCAAGCCAAGGGTATATACCGGGAGACGTGTACCGTCATGATTGTTGTTGTGAATGGGAAAAGAGCAGGTATCATGTAGTTCGGGAGATGGCTTCGAGGGAAGAAGATCCGGTTCGCACTGCCTAGTACTATTGATAACCAGCGATGAAGTGGTTGGACCATGCCAGCCGGTATGCGTTGAGGTTGAAAATGAGGTCATAGACGCTGCAAGTTTGTTAGCATCCAATTCCCCGGCGTCCACACGAAAACCAGATTTTGCTTGGATTTTGCCCGCACGAGTAAATCAGCCTGCGATGGAAGCAGATGCCGAATCAAAAGATGTCGATATCAAGCTGTAGCCTGAGGTCCTCGCAGTCATGTCAAGTCGCTGACGGTCGTCGCAAATCCTTCCTCCGCAGTTCAGCGACTCGAACCCTCGAGAACCCAATCATGGCGAGGTCCGTTTCACGCCTTGAAACTTCAGCTTTGAGGGGAACCTGGGAAGCAAAGCCTCAGCAGCGAGTTTCGAAGTAGTGGAGTAGGGAGTGTATCAGCGTCGTTCAGCGACTCGGAGGACCATCGTAGCTTCAGGTGAGTGCCAGCAGCTTGAGGAAGACTCCGATGGCTGTGTTGGTGCCGATGAACAAAACGATCATTTAATTTTGATTTAATTCATTATGGCAGATCGCGGTCCCGTGACTGTCCTCTCCAATCGAGCGTTGAACCACGTTGTGTAACAATGTGTTGACTGGGGAGTATTATGCCATGTTTCGAATGAACGCTACGGTGTCAGCTCGCACTCATGTTAGTTCCGAAGGCGTGACTCCATCTAGGATCCATCTTGAATAGAAACAGAGAGAGGAGAAAAAGTTGACTCGATGAGTTTCGATATTCGTGTGAATACTCTTACGTTGAATATGAAAGCCTAGGATAACAAAAAGCGAGACGGCTGGGTGCTCTGCATGGCTGAACCCCGAATCTAACGGAAATTCTTGCAGCTTTGTTGATATTCTGACTCTGAGTGGAAAAACCAAACACCACATCCGATTCGAAGCCTAGTCCCTCATCTTCCTACGCCTGCGAAGGTCCAACAGCACTCAAAAACCTACTCCTTCGCAAACTGATTATCGGTCCTCTCCCAACCCCGCCCATCCCGCCTCTATCGACCCCTGTACCACCTGCGCCTCCCGTCCCACCTGTAGATCGATCATGAATGAGTTCGGAAGAAACAAAATAAACAACGAAATCGATTGATTCGAAGGACTCACCGGAAACATTCCCCACTTGAATCCTATCGACGTCAAAGTGCGCGTCCAGTACGAGTTGGGGTCCGTCGCCCGGTCCGCCGTCACCCCCGATGCCAGTGGCATTCCCGCCAGAACCGCCGCATCCACCTATGCATATGCAGCTCCGTTGAGTATACGATACTGGAGAATTGTCTTATATGAAGCAATAACACACCGGCAAGATCTCCCATCACGAAACTTGCTGTGAACGGGCGGTGAGACTAGCAGGTTTGCGCGGTATGCAAAGAGTTACCTTCGGCTTCTACTGGCCTTTGTGATTTGTATTGGCTCTATTGATTGTAAGTCGTAACCCTCCCTTCGATACCACGAAAAAATGAGTTCAGTAACTTACTTCAGACTCGCGAAGACGTTTGAGAACCTCGGCCATGGTAGCAAGCTTCAAATTTCAAAGGACGCGTCAGTCAGTCAAGCATATTAGATACAAACTGTGAATCGAACACCGCACCGTCGAATCCGCTATCAACTGCGCAAGCATCGCATTGTGCTTCTCAATAACCCCCTTATTATCGTCGCTATTCAGAAAACGGGCTAGCCTGCCCTCCCCCTTGGCCGCCTCGAAATCTTCTTTCATCGACCGCAACGCGCTGATACATAAGCAAGTCAGTTCATTTAATTCCAAATTATATGAAGAGAAACATGCTTGCACCCACCTTTCCAACCTCCCCACAACGACCTGCCCTCTCCCCGGCTCGTTTTGTGCCAGATCTTTGACAACAGGTGTGAGCCACTCGATTCTCGCTGCTAATTGCGCGAAGCCAGCTGCATTCGCAGAAGTTTGCTAGAAAAGCAACGTACGAAGATCATATGAATATTTTATCCGAGTCGAGCTCTGGGATGGAAGGGCTGATCAATGCTCACCTCAATACGCCCCGCTAAAGCTAACAGGGAATCAATGATCCCACCCAACGGCGTAGCAAGCGGTATCTGGCTCGAGACGGCGCTGAGGGTGGTTAATGCCAATGAGAAGGCGTTCAACGCCGTTCGACCCTGCTCATGCTCTTTGGCTTTGTCTTTGGGCGACATGATGATTGAGAACTTTTCAAAGGAGGAATGATTTTTGGAATCGTTCGTCTTGCGCGGCGGGTTATTAATATTATGCAATGGAACAATGGAATCCGGAAGCGGGTGCTGATCTGGAAGATGATTGACTGAGTTCTCACTGGGCAAAGCGAGTAACAAAACAAAAGAGACAATAACGTGCGTATTTACAGATAGCTTCGCGTGCTTCCATACGAGTCTCCACCAGACGCAGGAACCGAGACAATAGGCAGATTGATGGCTTCGAGTGGACACGAAGGCGACACACCTGAGTGGGGTAAGAATGTTGTTATGGTGGTGGCCGGACTCCGGGGCTGGTGCGACCCTCACTGATTCGAGTTCGTTGAGGATGTGGACGGCGCTGCGTCAAGTGTGCCACTGGATGGGGCACTGAGAGTAAGTACACGCCAATTCGGAAGTCTAAGAGGGGGTGGCGAGGTGATGTATGTCGCGCGGAGGCCGAGGTGATGATGTTGATGAGGCTTCGACGCGTTGACGGGGCGCAAGGCGGCGGCGGCGAGTGCGGGGAGTCGAATGAGAGTCCTGGGTTATTGGATTCAGAGCGGGGAAGTGGCGGTATACATGTCGGGAGGGCGGACGGGGACGACATGACGGTGTCGATGACTCAAAGGAAGGTGGCCCCGGCGGGGTGAGTGGGGGCGTTTGGAGCGAGAGGGAACGGACGGCGGTCGCTTGAGGCAGCGCGACGGTGTAGAGGGTGAAGGAAAGGAAACAAAAGCTGGGGGTGAGCTGGAGGATCCGAGAGACAGAGGAGGGAAGAGGACGCAACTGGGCGTGGGAATGGATAGATGCGCATCAGTCGGATCATGACGCGTCGCTCGCCTACTATTTAATTTATCCACCGCCTTCTCCGGGCTCCCCCGCGACGCCATGCACCTCCCCGCCTTCACCGCCGCCTGGAAGCCTGCCGACAACGCGCTCTTCTCGTCCCCGGCAACAGTTTCAATCTCCGTTCAACCTGCGTTCTACATTGCATTCGGCTTGCTCGCCTCTCGCTTCTACGCAAATCAACGCATCCCGCCATGTCTGCCGCGAAGATTGGACTTGCTTGTTATCATGAAGGCGTTTTTTGGTCTGATCTACGCCGCGTCCGCCATCGGGCTCTTCGTATTGGGTGAGTCGGAGGCGCGATGGGTGTTGGGTACGCGTGTCGTGACTGCGACCGCCTTCCTATTCACCTCCATCTCCGAGCACTACCACTCCCTCGCACCCAGCACCCTTACCACCCTCTACTCCATCCTCGCCACCGCCTTCTACGCCTACCCCCTGCTCGACCTCGGCAACGTCCACCCCGTCCCGCTCTCATTCCACTTCACCGCCGCCGCCGCCGCGTCCCTGCTCATCCTCGTTATATTCGAGAGTACGAGTAAGCGCGATCTATTGCTGCCTACGTATCCGGTCCGTGCTTTGATATATATTCCATTCTCTGTTTTTAATCTGAATTGCATCCCCCAGCCCCCTTCCCACGAAGAGACCCTCTCTTTCCTCTCCCTCCCCTTCTTCCCCACCCTGCTGCCCATCCTCCTCGCCGGCGCCCGCCGCCGCCTTCTCCTCTCCGAGCTACACGAAATCCCCCGCCCCCTCCGCGCCGACCCCGCCACCGACTTGCTCGAGGAGGCGTTGAGAGAAAATTTGAATCTCGTGAGGGTGAGTGCCGTCAAATTTTACTCGAAGAAAATTCCAACTGAATGTCGACGAGGCCTCCTTCCGCGCATTCACCGCACCCTTCCTCGCACCCATACTCCCCAGACTCGTCGTCCTCGCCATGACATTTGGTCTGTCGTTTTCTCTGCGGCATGCTATGTAACTGAATTCGTCGACAGCCCAAGTAACCCTCGTCGAACAAACCATCCTCTACGTCTCCGCCCCTTCCTCCGATCCCGACTTCAGCTTCTGGCTTGTTGGCGCCTTCTTCGTCGTCTACAGTCCGTGCTTCTCTCTCTTCCATTATTTTTATTCTGCATCTCATATCCCCAGCCTCCCTCGCGATATCAAACTACCTCTACGCCGAGAAGGTCTATTTTCTCTTCCCTTCCTCTTTATCCCCTACCAACACACATATATGACAGATCAACGCCTTCCTCGTCCTCTACCGCTCCGCCCTCACCGGCTCCCTCTACGCCAAGACCCTCCGGCTCACCTCCGGCGCGGCGCGAGGCGTCGGGCAAGGCGCGTCAACGACGTACATGTCCGTCGACGTCGGCAAGGTCACGGCGGGCTACCAAACGCTGCACGAGCTCTGGTCCGCTGTACTCACGATCTTAATCGCGTGTGCGATGCTTTGGGTCAAGGCGGGGGTGTGGGTCATGCTGGCGCCATTGGTGTTTGTCGGGGGGTTGATTTGGGCGACGAGTGAGTTTTGTTTGTTGGGAAAAAAAAGACGCGAATTCGATTTCTGTTTGTTTGCAGGCTTTGTATCCCGCTACGTCGGCGCCGCGCAACGCACCTGGCTCGCTGCTATTGACACCCGCATCAAACTACTCGTAAGAAATCCTCTCTCCTTCCCCTTTTCTCTTCTCTTCTCTTCTCTCATCTCCTCTCCTCTCCTCCCATCTCTTCTTCCCACACGCAGACTTCAACCCTCAACCAACTCCTCCCCATCAAACTCGGCGCATACACCCGCCCACTCTCGGCACGCGTTAACGCACTCAGGATGAGCGAGGCAGGCGCGCTGAGGAGGTTCCTGTATTTGGTTGGCGGTGCGGGGACGTTGTCGAATATCGGGCCCGGGGCGGCGTTCTTGGTTGTGCTTGCAGTGGATGTGTTTGTTAGAGGTAGGGAGGGAGATGGGGGAGGAGGAGGGAGGATTGATGCGAGTCGGTTGTTTACGTACGTTTTTATTTTTTTGGTTGGGAGAAAGGTGGTGAATTATTTAATTCTGTTAATTCCGCAGGCTGTTCACGATTGTCAACATCCTCGGCGGTGCGTTTCCCTTTTCGTTTTCGAGAATGAAAACTCATCACATAAACTTCCTGTGTGGTTGACTCAATTTGTTTGTATTATAGGACCGCTCAATATAATCGGCCAACAGCTCCCTTCGCTCTTTGCGTCCTTTGCGTCATTGGAGAGGATTCAAGGATTTTTGCGGTTGCCGGAGAAGGAAGTGGAAGCGGGGGAATCGCCGAATTCGAACGGGGCTGCGGCGGACCACACGCATGACAACAACAACAACAATACGAAAGTGGAGGTCTCGATGAAGGGGTGTAGCTTTGCTTGGGATTTGGACGCTGAAGTCAAACCAGGAGTCCCTGCCCCAGCAACGATTCCGATTCCTGTGCTGAAGGATATTACGATGGAGTTGGTGCCCGGGGAGTTGCATATGGTCGTTGGTTCTGTTGCTAGCGTGCGTGATTCGTTGCGTCTTTCTTTTTCTCTTGCTCTCATGTACTCTCCTTCCCTATTTCTCTCATTCTCTCTTTTGCTATGATTCTTTCCGGAGTTCGAGTTGTTGTAAAGGGAAGGGAAGCCAGCTGACTTTTTACGCTACATGTAGGGAAAATCGAGTCTCCTGATGTCGATATTGGGAGAGACGACGAGGGTGGAGGGGAGTGTGCGTGTGAGGGCGAGGAAGGTGTGTGCTTCATCATCCTATCTGCTCTTTTTGTCAACATTCTTCTTCTGCTACTTAATGTGCGCTGCGTATAGATTGCCCTGGCAACGCAGACGCCGTTCATTTTTCCCGGGACTGTGCGGGCCAGTGAGATTTTTGGCATTCAGTTTGATTCGATTCGATATTGATATCTGCATATATAGACATTCTCCTCGACGGCCCCTACGATGAGACGTTCTACGACAAAGTCATCCACGCTTGCGGGCTAACGCAGGATGTGGAGGCGTTGCCGAGAAAGGATATGACGAAGCTGGGGGATAAGGGTGTGTGTTGTGTTTCAATTCTTTCTCTTGAGTAGCTAAATGGATGATGATGATACTTTAGGGCGGACGCTTTCGGGTGGGCAGAGGCAGCGATTGGTGCGTTTTATTCTAGTTGAGCGTTGTGAGTGATTGATTGGCTGGATTAGGCAATTGCACGAGCGGTGTATGCTCGTGCGGATTTGGTTTTGTTGGATGATGTGTTCAGCGCTTTGGATGGGGAGACGGAGGCGCATGGTGAGTGCATTGTTAGTCTGAACTCCGCACCTCCAGTGATCAACCTTGCTTCACAGTCTTTGCCTCGTTGTTCGGTCTGGAGGGACTGCTCAAGGGAAAAGTGGGTGTCTGCCTCCCGGCTGTAAATGGTGTTGACATTCTGCTTCCACCCCGGCAGACAACCATTCTCGTCACACACGGCATCCACCACCTCTCCAGCGCGGACAAAGTTCTCGTCATGGCCGGCGGCACGATTACTCACTTTGGCACCTTTGAAGAAGTGCGCGAAGCCGGTGCGACGCTCGCACTCATCAACACAGCTGCTGAGGCGGAACTCACCACCGCTCCCGGAAATGACCAGCTCGCGGTGCCGAAAGAGGCTACGACTGCGTCATCGGCAGCGCAAGATGAGTTCATCGATGAAGACGAGGAGGCGGAGATGGAGTGGGTGAACGAGCGGGAGTCGAGGATGGGCGCGTATGCGTTTTATGTGAGGTGTACAGGGGTGTGGAGGGCGGGGAGTGTGGTTGCATTTATTACGATGTGGAGTATGACGGGGATTGCGACGACGGCGTTCATGGGACGTGAGTATCACTTCTTTTTCTTTTTCTTTGGCAAGTGTGAGCTGATAATTGATTTGTGAAGTCCTGGCGAATGCGTCCAGCCACCTTGGGCTTTGGGTCTTGGCGTATGGGGGATTCGTTGGACTCAAGTATGTTGATTTGTTATCTGTGCAAGACTTTTACTGAAGTCTCGACAGTCTCGTTCTTATGGGACTGAACTTGACATACTTTGGATACACGCTATCAACTTTTACTGCGCCCCGAATTCACGAGGTTGGGATTCATTCAATCCTAGATGCTTGTGTTAACCTATTTGATTTTTCCAGGCGGCGCTGGCTGGCGTGATGAGCTCTCCCATTTCGTGGATTATTAAAACGCCCGTGGGCAAGATTCTCAATCGGTATGTAGGCCGTTCCACGACCTCTTCGATGTCCTTGCAAATTGAATTGCAACGCAAGGTTTTCCCAAGACATTCAAGTCTCAGATATGGAGTTCCCTTTTGCGTTTCTCAACTTCGCTGCCAATGTTTTGAATATTTGCGGTACATTTGTGTTTATTGCTATTGCGACACCGTTGCTCGTCATTGCCCTCCCTTTTCTAATGGTCTTTGGTGGTTATTTCCTGAGGTTCTACCTCGCGACGAGTAAGGTACGTTCTGCGTTGGAATGTAGATGATTTTGGGTTGAAAACATATCCTCTAGCAATTCCGCCGACTAGAAACTGAATCTAGATCTCCGGTACGTCTTCGACTATCTTCCCCGGGATGCTATATTCACGAAAACAAGCTGTACACACTGTTTGGGACGACTGTCTCTGGCTTGATCAGCGTGCGGGCATTCCGCGCCGAAGGGTTCTTCCGCGCACAAAATGCCGCCCTTATCAATGCTTCTCAAGGCGCCCTTCATTACCGCTTGCTCGGACAACTCTTCCTTCGCGTGTTCTTGTTATGGTTCCAGACCATCCTCGCTTGTGGCGTCGTGATCCTCACAGTGTCACTGAGAAATACAACATCTGCGGCGTTCTTAGGGGTGGCGCTCTCGAGGTTCGCCCATACAATTCAGTCGAATACGTTTGGTCTAAATATTGGTTAGATTGGTTTCCCTGGGTCTCACGCTCTCGCACGTCCTCTCCTCGTACGCGTCGATGGAGAACGGCACCGTCTCCATTGATAGAATTGAAGAATTTGCCAAGCTTCCGGCGGAGGAAACGAACGACGAGTTTGTCGTGTCGGCCGACCCTTCCTGGCCAGCCATGGGTAGCCTTGCCTTCCAAGACTTCTCCGTACGATATCGGTAAGACCTCTATGCTGCCTAGGGTCGGCGTATTCTAACAGAGCATTCGGCTGTCAGAGGCGACCTTCCCCTTGCCTTGAAAAATCTTTCGTTCGAACTTCCCGGAGGAACGAAGATCGGTATTTGTGGGCGGTGAGTATTATAGCGTGTCACATTTGTGTGCAGCTTTGACCTTTCACCTTAGCACCGGCTCTGGCAAATCTTCAACCGTTCTTTCTCTATTCCGCGGTATCGACCAACACCTCGTAACGGGCAAGATTGTCGTGGATGATGTTGATATATCCACCATTTCTCTGCAACATCTCCGTGAATCTATGAGGTTCGTCGAAATATCCTGATCTTAGCCAGCATTTGACTGTCCATGACAGTATTGTCATGCAAGACCCCTTCTTGTGGCATGGGTCGATCCGAGAGAACCTCGATGTCACCAATGAACATCCTGACTCTGAGATATGGGATGTCTTAAAGCTTGTTGAGATGTATGACACGGTATCCGCTTTGGTGAGCCCTTTCTTCGCCTTGAAACCTTTCGTCGTTGCACACCTTTTGGAAGGATGATAAGCTGGACCACTTGGTCGTCGACGAAGAAAGTTTTTCTAAGGGTCAGCGACAGCTCTTGTGTCTTGCCAGGGCATTGTTGCGAAACAAGAAGATAATTGTCCTGGACGAATCTACCTCGAGGTACCGATATGCCTTGCAATGTGACTTCCCTCATCTTCTTCGCAGCATGGACCACATCACGGACGAAAAAATTCGCCTTGTTGTTGACACCCAGATGCAAGGCCTTACTGTTCTGGCGATCGCTCATCGTATATGTACGTTATCAGAAGTGTGCCTTTCCGAGTTGTCAATGAATTGTCTTGCTAGCGAGCATCGTGAATTACGATAAGGTATGTCGATCCTAAATGTACGACGGCCGCAGTTCACTTGGCATCTTGCAGATCCTGGTGTTGGACGACGGCTCCATAACCGAGTTCGGCGAGCCCATGGAATTACTCAAGAACCCCGACTCTCAGTTCGCACGGCTGGCCGCTACACAAGGCATCTATCATCCTAATACAGTCCCCCCGACTGCTGCGGTCAAAGAACTCACAGATGGTACGGTGTTGGTAGTTGCGGAGGACTTGGTGGATGTTTGATTTTGCTTTTGTGGAACGACATCCGTAAGTACTTATTATAAGTATTGGGAGAAATATTGAAGATGGTGACCTTCTTGGTGTCTTGCATCTCGCGCTATTTTCGTGGACGTTCAATGAGGATCAATGATGCGTCATCGCGGATTTTCCCCTTCGCTTACTTCAAAATCGCTCAGTAGCAACGATCTGCACCGCCGATCCATGTTGATCCACAACAGACAACTCTCGCATCAACGGCTTCTGAGAGTCTCTGAATCGTCGTATTAGCTTCATGCGTTCACCCCTTGCAACCCCCACAATCGCTAAACATCGCCCGTGCCGACCGTCCGATCAGCGTCATTTATATATAAGATGCTTAGAGTCGTCGATCCGTGTTCGTCCCCCGTTTACGAGTATAGCAAGTCGTTCAGCTTTTCAGTTCATTTCCAATACTGAAATTTGGATCATGTCAGATTAGTCAACTTGAGTTGATATGTTTCCGCTCTACCTCGCCCTTGCGGCTCTCATACCTTATGTTCTTCACGCATTCGCAGCATACCCCAACCCTCTGCCCTTCAAAGGGGCTTTGTCGCAGCTCCCAGGCGGGAGCCCCACGCTCTGCAAACATTCCGGCACGTATTATATGTTCAGTCAGTCTCATTCTTTTAAATTGCACTCGCTCGCAACGACAGCTAAGAAATTTTGAATCAACTATAGCTAGCGGTGTGGGACTGAAGATCTACACCTCCACCGACCTCGCGACTTGGAAGGCCGGCGGCGTTGTCTGGCCGAATGGGACACCGTGGGCTGCGCCGTACACGGGTGGGGATAATGGGAATCTTTGGGCGCCGGATTGTAAGATTGTAGATGGAGAATTCCGGGTATGTATGGCTGCTTGCTCTACATCGGACTTGGGCTGATAGAATTCGACAGCTCTTCTACTCTGCGTCGACTCCTGGCTCGCAGAAGGTGAGCACTCCTCAATTTCATGCGAACCAGTGGAAGCAAGGCTGAGCGTTCAACTGTTTCTTAGTCTGCGATCTTTTACGCTCATTCGAAGACTGGTGCGAGCGGTAAGGAACGCTTTACTTATCATCCTCTTTACCAGGTCTGACCAGATCTTACTTTGATTTCAGGAAGCTTTACGAACGGCGGCCTTGTTGTCTCCAGCAGTCCCAGTACAACTGACTTCAATGTGCGTCTGTTTCTTTGCCACTGGATTGGTTGATCTGAACACAACTTCGTTTAGGCGATTGACCCCAAGTAAGCTTAGGGCCCTTTCATTTTCAGCGAGTGACCATAATTGAACTCTGATCCTGTAATTTCTAGCTTGAGCCTCGGTGCGTTACTCGTTTCAATTTACTCACTATGGCTTAGAATAGTTCGGTTCTTAGAACCCGTCCTATATCTCTCCTTCGGTTCTTACTGGGACGGAATTCGAGGGTCAGTTTCCTTTCTCATTGCTTTCCACCATCCCCCAATGCCGACAAACTGTCCAGTGTTCAGCTGAACCCATCGACATTCCTTCCTCTTTCCAAGAACTTCGACACACTCGCCTACCGCGACAACGGCAAGGAGCCGTATGGTCTCCCCCACGCCGAAGAAGCTCCCGTGATTGCCAAGCTGGGCGACTTCTGGTACTTGTTCACCAGCTGGAACCGAGACAACGAATATTACGAGGTGCATGTTGCTCGTTCGGATCGGTGAGTGCTGCGTCCATTTGCTGGAACTCTATTTACCCTCTCACTCTACAGGCACAACGGCGGTTATTTCGGAAAAGCTGGGCTTCCTGCTACGAAGAACGGCGGTACGGTTATTCTGGCGATGCATGATAAGGTAAGTTTTCGTTGCGCGCCATGCTCTCTGAGCTGACAGGATCATATCTCACAGATCCGCGGTCCCGGAGGTCAAGATGTTTTCACCGATACAGATGGAAAAGTCTATTTGGTCTACCGTAAGTCTGCAGAGATCTCACTCGCGCTCGCTCCTTGCTGATTCGTTCGTGGTGCGAATGTTCAGATTACAAACTCGCAGGTGTGACGGGGAAAGTAAGTTGTTTGATCATCGTTTTGCTCTTCCGTTGAAATTTGTTTCGCAGGTCGTTGGTCTGAATAGGTTGGATATGTCCAGCGGTTGGCCTGTCGTCGTTTGAGCTTAGTGTATTGCTGTGAAACTGGAATAAACAGAACGCGTGCACACAGTTCGTTTGTGATCCAAGACCGGATCGAAATCGAGCATAGGCGGTAACAGAAAGTGTCAGCAGGACAGGACGAGCTCGAAGACGGCAAGTTTTATTTGAGACGGAAAAAATTTTAAAAGGTCTTCCCGGCGTTCTGGGCCACGACCCACTACGATCCAGAGAGAATTGTTTCAGCAGAATTATCCGACCCCCTATCGAAGATGTTCTGCCGTAAACTTTCATCAACATAGTTGAACCGTGGGAACCGCTTCAATATCACAACGGTCTCCGACTGCTACTGTAACTGTGTTCCTTAATCAAAAGATATATCTGTATATGCTTAGAACGGCATATTGATTTTTCTATCGAGTACCTAGACAATTTAGTTTAAGTACTCACCTTGAATCATCTCGGAAACCTGGAGATGCGAATTCGAACCGTGGGAACAATGACGTGAGATGCTGGCAAACTCCCGTCGGCCTTTGTGAGCAAGCCAGAAAAGGATTTTGCACCCCATTCCATAAAATGTGCAACTATCGTTGCTCTCAAAACTACTAGTCAAATCTTTACTCGATTGCCACAGTGATCTTATGTGCTTGGGTCCGATCTAGAGGTAATTAGAGCTGCGATATTTAGCAATTTTACACCAGCGCATTCCCAGAAAAAACAATAAAGTGGTAAGCACGCTACCCGTTTGACTATAATTGTTCAACTGACTGCTGGCTTGAACACATACGGAAATGTTCAACCGTGGGAACACTGATGTAATTGTGACCAAAGGGTCAAAAACTTGGGCGCTTGAGCGGGGAATGTCTTTGCGTGCAGACTATAGTCAATGGCGGTCGGAGCACTTTCCCGTTCAGAAAAACATGCTGCATGCTCCTCTCTCTTTTACACCCTTTTTGACAGATGATAAGATAAGATAGCAAAGCCAAGATCATCGATCACTGATCGCCAGAGATGTCACAATCAGTCACACACCTCCTTTCTCTGTTGCTGCATGCTGCCATGCTCCACACCCACCACGCCTCCCTGTTCCTCCTCGTAGTCGTCGCCGTCTTCGGGCCTCGCCTCGTCGTTGCAGATGTCGTCGCCAGCCGAAACTCCTCCGTCGCAATAGCCATTGCCCTAGGTAGCATACCCACCTCCATCCTTAGCCTTTAGGCTTCAAGTTCCTTCTTAACGCTCTCTCATTTCCTCCTCAGGCTTTCTATTCCTCCTAATCATGTGTTGCGGCATCCAACGCCGCCGACGCGCGCTCGCTTCTGGCATGACAACGAATCCCTATACGGCCCCGCCCGTGCAACTCACGTCTTACTCGCGTTACCCACATGGCATGCAATACGGCTCGTCATCCCCACCGACGCCGCACATTACTCCCGCAGGCTCGGAGTATCCACCTCCAGGTGCGGCGGACTCTGCGCCTCCACCGTATGTTAAGGAGGATGGCCAGCTGCAGCAGCAGTTTGCTCCGGTGTGTCTCTTTCCCATATTTTTTTTTATACTTAGCACATTTCTTGACGGTTTGTCCGTTTCGGCAGCCCTCCGGTCCGCCACCACCCACGATTGACGCGCCTTACGTGTACTCACCAGTGCGTGCTGTATCGCGTTGTCTTCATTTATGTTCGTGCTCAACCAACTCGTGTATCTGCGCAGCCTCCGGGTCCACCTCCACGGGCCCACATTTCCGTGCGTTCTCGGTCTTCTCCTTCCATTTCACTTCAACTTACTCGACCTTCCCCTTCCTCTCCTTTAACTTTAGTCCAACTCGGCGGATTTCTCCAACGGATTCTCCGACAACGTTGGTGGCTTCCGCCCTACATCTCCGCCAACGTCACCACCACCGCGATCTCCCGCAGCGCCGTGACACGGATAACGCGTTCTGTATAGTACTATTTGCTCAAATACAGTGCGAACCATTTATGATATGTACCGGAAAGTGATCGTACGAGGAAGAGGAATTGCTCGGTGCGTTTCTCTCTCCCTTTCTGCGGTTCCCCTCCTACGTGATTGAGCTTATAAAGGTACTCAGATTCTGTCATTTGCTTCTCACTCTTCCTTTAGTTCTACCGCGGTGCATCGGCCGGTGTGATCGTGAGCTCGGCTACGGGTGGTTTGAGAAGTCCAGGGACCGTACAGTACAGTAGTGCCCTGTATTGTCTGATACTCCCTGGGCCCCGGCGTTCCTAAGCGGGACCGTGCCGTGTAATCTACCTACCTACCTACCTACCTGCATGATTTCCATCACTTTACCCCTCGTCTTATGCACCGATCATATTGAAAGACTCACTGCGAGAAATACAGAACGCGGATCAACAGTAAACAAGCAAGCAAATTCATGGAATCCGACATTATATACGATGGAACCGAATGAGCAGGGTTATGCTTTGTTGCTGCTGGATACTGGCTCCCGCACTACTTCCGAGAGAAGTTCAACGGAAGTTGTCGTTCTTTCGGGTTTGAGTCTCGCAATTTGGCGCGATTCCAGGTCAAGCTCGACATACACCTCGAGGGGTAAAATTAAATTAATCCATCCCAGTCCCAACAACCAATAGCTAAAAAAACGATTTCCAGGCTTCTCCTCCAGACTTCTCAACAGTCAGTCTCCGATTCGCTTCGATCCTGATTGGGAGCCGGAAGTGACACATGCCCGACTCTCCTCGACTTTCTCCGCCTTCCACCGATTTTCTGTCGGTAAATTTAACGCCTGCGAGCTGCGACCAAAAGAGGATAACGGAAGACTGTCGTTCTGATCCCCAGGACATTGGCTCGGAATAACGAAGGGTCAAAATCGTCCGGAAACGAAAAATCCAAGGTCGACATTAGATGGGCAACTGTGAAGCGCAGCTCGTGAATCGCAAGATTCCGGCCCAAGCAACTGAATGGCCCTACAGTATTGTGGCTCAGAATATGCTAGAATGCGGGACAAGGTGCTAACCGAAAGAAAAGCACATCAACGCTGAGCGATTCGTCGTGTATTCCGGGTCTATCCATCTCTCCGGGATAAACTCTTCGGGCTTCGGCGAGAAATTTTCCACGGATGTCTGTTGCGTATATGCCGGAACACTGACGATCGTGCCTCCAGGAATTCGAACTCCGTCTATGCAGACCCCCTCAGGTGGGACAACTCGAGGTAATCCTGGAAAAGGCGTCCCGAGACGCAGTGATTCATCGATCACGGCGTTCAAATAGGGCAGGCTGGCCAGCACGGTCGAACTAAGCGGTGTTGCGTTTGGGAACGCCTCGTCCAATTCCTGCCTCAAGCGGTTCAATTTGCTCGGATTGGATATCAGAAAATAGAAAATGAAGGCCATCATAGGTGAGGTTGAATCGGATCCTAGAACATTGGCAATTCTGGGACAGTATATCACGAATGTTGCATACCTGCAGTGATTGCCAAAGTCCCCTCGACCGCCAGCTCTCCGTCGGTCAGTTGAGTTGAGTGAGTCCCCCTCTCTCCCATCTGCGAATTTCGTCGGCAGATTGATCTGATATAGCCTACTATTCAACACACCAGATGCCCCGCAATGTCGTTTTGTCCGTCCGAATTATTGAACCGGCGAATCTTCATCATTTGACCAGCTCGATTTTCGAACGAACGGAGCACTTGAGTCACCGGCAAGTACCAGAGAATATCGAAGAGCCACGGGACCTCTCCAAGACTTTCGT
The DNA here is from genome assembly GCA_037176885.1 of Favolaschia claudopus. Taxonomy (NCBI): domain Eukaryota; kingdom Fungi; phylum Basidiomycota; class Agaricomycetes; order Agaricales; family Mycenaceae; genus Favolaschia; species Favolaschia claudopus. The sequence goes on from JAWWNJ010000119.1 coordinate 627,122, forward strand.
CAACAAGAGCAGCATCAGCGTCCACCCATCAAGACAAAGTCTTAGGTTGTACGTACATTTCAAACATCATAGTGGCGAGTTGAACTCCCTTGACATATTCATCGGGATCTCCGTCTTCCATGAGCTCCTGCTCTTTCTCAGTCAAGAAAAAATCACTGAACTGGCTGGGTGCATACTAAGCGGCTGGATCCTCCGAATACGATGTCTCCCTTCAAGGGGGGGATTTCAAGGTTGGAATTCATTGAACAAAATCGTGCGTTACCATCAAGTCATATGCCCAATGCTGAATGCATTCGGTCAGGTTAACTGATTGTGTGACCTCATCTGTCCGTGTTTCGACGCATTTCTCGAGGGCTTTTGCACGGATTTCGATAAAAGGATGATAGGCGGCCAGCCTTTCAGCTCGATCAGGTAATGAACACCGAAGTTGATGTTTACGACTCACGCAGAAGGGCTGAAGGCAGAGATCCAGGCTTTTTTGCGAATGTTGTGCTGCTCGCGTTGAGTTACAAAAAAAAGTCCTAAATTCTTTTCGCGTCCGAGAATATATGCATCGCTCTTGTCCATGCAGCTTGCCTGGGTATAAATCTGCGACACTGCAGTGGATGAATTGATTGAAAGCATATTGGGCCCTGAAGATGAAGGTTTTAAATCGGGATTAAGGCTCAAGGTGGCTCACTTACCTATGCGAACAAATTTCCCGTATTTCTCGTGCAAATCTTTGATAATCTCGTGGCGTTTTCCGGTAGATGTAGTGTACGCCCTCCTCAGATTTGAGATCTTGTATGAAAGCGGTCCCGGAAAAGCTCGCAGCGGATGCCAAGAAGATATTCTGTAGAGTAATGTGATCCCTGATACTGTCAAAATGTGTATGGAGAGCAGTAGAGTTGAGTAGCTGAGAGAAGCAGATAGGGAGCGGTTGGTGGCATATAGCAGGATGAAGAGGGCGGAAAATAGAGAACACAAGGTGACAACAGCAGTGTCGCCTCGAATTTTGACTGCACCACAGTAGTGCCATGTCAGCTGAAAGTCGGTGAGGCACCATACACAGTGAAAAATTGGTTGGAGCTCTTACAGGGGCTACAGCAGCGCTCCATAGAAGAATGTTCATGTTGTAAAAAGGTCGATTACTGGGAGAAAGATTTCGAATGCTCTACAACAATAAAGTCCGAGACGGTCGATAGGCCTTTAACTGCTACCAAGGCCTAGATTTTAGTTCAAACTCGATACACAGCTTACTTCGGTACTACGTACCCTGAAATTGTTGAACTTGACAGTTGCCATCGATTCTGTCTTGCATCTCAGTACTATCTCAGTCCAGGTGTGTATCAACTTGATCAATTTCATAGATCCGCAGTTTCTCCTTCTCGAAACGATCCTGCATGAAGCCACGCCCCTTTTCGGTGTCTCTTGACAACCATCGACGGTAATTAATAATCTCGAATCGAATCTCCGCTGATGCATCTGCCAGTGAGCGGAAGTTACAGCCTGAGGACATCTATAGATTCTTCTCGCCGTCTCTGGTTGCCAAAAAGAGTGGGACTGGCCACACGTCCTTTGTATCCCTCCCATCCTACCGCCCCTCTATAGCTATGTCTGAGGAAGAACAGACAGGCTTGGTGTTCAAGTTCCGCATCTTACTCGTGATTCTGTTGTCCTTGGGGCAATTCCTGGACACTTTCAATAGTTCGGCTTTTTTTTCGGCAATTCCGTCCATTGCAAAAGACATTCATCTTCAAAGCAGCACAACAGTCTGGCTCGTCAGCGCCTACCAGATTACATTTTCCTCCTTCCTCCTCTTTAGTGGCAGGATTACCGATGTTTACAATCCTAGTGAGTGCCTTCATAGTACATTTTTGCTTGCAGTCCGCTGATTTTTTTTTTTTGCCGACAGAGTGGATTCTCATTGTCGGGTCAACCCTGTTTGGGATCCTGTCACTTTTGACTGGATTCATGAGAAACACGGTAGTTTTCCTTGTACTGAGGGCTGTCATTGGAATTGGTAAGGTCTAATGCCACATAGCAAACTGTACTGAGTAGACTCTTTAGCCGCCACGCTCACAATTCCATCTGCTATGCATATCATCTCAGCCACTTTCACCCGTGCCAATGAGCGTTCTTCTGCGCTCGCTGCCTTCAGTGCAAGTGCAGCATTTGGAAATGGTGAGTACTTATATGGTGTTGCATGTTTCTGAGATTCACATATGAGCAGTGTTTGGCCTAATTCTGGGCGCTGTGTTTACCGAATTCACAAACTGGCCTTGGATATTTTTCTTCGAGGCAGCAATAGGCATCCCACTTGCCCTGATATCAGTCATTGTCATTCCGCACCAACAGCAACAGTCTTTGTTACGGACACGTGATCTGGATTGGATCGGTGTAGCACTATTGACAGGTTTGTTAACTAACTAAGACATATATATGTATTTTCTTCTGACCAGATCATAGTCACTCTACTCTCATTCATTCTTGCAGTCACTTCGGGATCAACATATGGCTGGAGTTCCCTGATTGTCATTCTTCCACTGTCATTGTCCCCGATTTTTGTTGTACTGTTTGGAGTATGGGAAAAGCGACGCTTGGCTCAAGGCCTGCAGTCTGCAATGTGAGTGAATTCAGTCCTTTGAATTTTTAAATGTCAAGGCTACCAATCATCATAGACCTGCCTCTGTGTGGAAGTATCGAAACTTCCCAATCTTGATGTTGACTGCATTGGCTCCATTCTTTTGGCTTACAATTGTGTTTTTGACCTTCACCACCTTCTGGCAAACTGTTTATGATTGGAGTCCTATGGCTGCGGCAGTGCACCTGTGCGTGAATCTTAATATTGATTGATTTGTTGATTAACAACATGTAGCTTGCCTATAGGAATATTTGCAGTATTGACAATGTCACTATCTGGGCAGCTTGCTAACACGCAAATTGACGCAAAATGGGTCATATTGTGTGGACAGCTCCTTGTCATAGCCGGAACAGCTCTTCTACCATTTGCCGATCACCCATCAAGATATTGGAGCTACGCGTTTCCCGGCTTTGCTCTGGGATCTATAGGAACAGCACTAGTTTATACTCGCGCAAAGTGAGACTCAAATTTGATTCTGTTGTTCAGCATGCTCTAAATGGACAGTATTGCAACATTGCATTCAATGCCTACAGATTTTGCAGGAACAGCAGGCGCACTTTTTTCCACTTCCCTTCAACTTGGGGCTACAATTGGAGTAACAGCAATTACTGCTGTGCAGGCTAATGTGGAGAAACAATCAAACAAGCTATATGAGGGAAATTTTGTTGGATTCTGGTGCTTATTTGGATTTTCAATCAGCGTCATGGCCTTGACAGCAATTTTCTATAAATCTGGCCCACATGATAGAGGAGATTACAATTCTGAAGTAATGGAGGAAAAAATTGAGATGTGATTTGTTGGATAAGCTAATTTGTTATGTAACACTTGATAGTCTGGCATTATTCAGACAAGATTCGGGTTAACAAGCGCAACATTTTTAGAATATACTTGATATTGGCTGCTATTGATTCGAGCTTTGCTGTATTCCACATTTGTACATTATCTGGCCTCGTCCATTTGCCTCCATGGCCATACACCGACTGAACATTAAAACTATCCAAAAGCGCTTACGAGGGTTACTGACAAACACTATCCCTAGTGGGAGTGGAACCACCTTATATTGCAGTAAGACCCTTGCTTGAACAGTTTAATCTTCAGAAAACTACAGAGAGTCAAATTCTCAAGCTCTCAGACATAGTTCTCTTCAATCTCCCGAATTCTCAGAAAGGCTGAAGTAGAATGAGGGGGTGATCAGTAGAGGTCAGTGGAAATAACCGTATAAATCAGGGAAATATAGCCTCGCACCTAGTGCCTCAAATAGAGCCTAGGCACGGCAAATATCAATCCAAGGAACACCTGTGTCTCTGTATTTTGAGGTTATTTGCAATGGGGGGGCTTCACTTGAAGTATATTTTCATTTGGGTGATTAGTCAGTCAGTGGCAGTGGCAGTTAAGGTTCAACACAGGTCCACCCGCCTGTCACCCGCTTAGGAATGCCTAACAATTTTGCTTGAGCTGCTTAAGACAGCTAGCTTGAGTGCAGTTGGTGAGAACGAGACCATGGTGGTGTGTGGCAAGATGTGCTAGTCATGCGTGACAAGGTACCTTTGTTTACTTTGGTTGCTTTGTTCCGTTTCAAGCCTGATCATGATGTCTGCCACTGTGACAGTTGTCAGCAGTCGTCTCTCTCTTTCTCTCCACTTGCTCGACAGTGAACACCATGGCTAACTCGTTGCGGTAACCCCTCGGCCAAGTTATTCTCCCGATGTGTCGAGAACATAATTTCTACCGTCTAGCACGGCAATCCTTTTCCTCCCTATCGCATCAACCAACCCAAATCCTGCCCCCGCCCCCACAAGATTTCCCAGTATGTTTCACTACTTAGTTTATCCCTCCATTTACGATAAAATACAGATCCTTACTTACACGCAGCTTATGATTCCTTAGATACAACCGTCGTGTACTATCGCGTAGCCCACGGGCCAGATACGATAACAGTAGAACATCAAATCAAATCAAATCAAAATCAAATATGCTTTAAGCTTATCTGTTGATCAAGACGACCGGCCGTGAAGCATTTTGAATCACTTGTCTCGTACTCGGAGTCGCCACTCAGTGGCAAGATCGTTGAAGCGTCAACTTGTGGAAGTTGCCCCACTTCAAGGTCTATTGCATGCTCCTCCGGATACATTTGGCAAGCACCCCTCTGTCCCCTCTCTCACTATAACTCTCACGATTCGTTTCAACAGCGGTGACGAAATTTCTGCTTGTTATCTTTTAGAGGTGAGTCTGGGAACTCAATTCACTTTCAATTTTTCTCCCTCTGATACTGCTAAGTATTAGTGCACAGCCAAGCTGCCTAGGCCTTAAGCCGTTGGAGGATCTGTTTCGTCATGACTTACTTTCTATTGCTTAAGCCGGCTTGAGCTGGTTAACATATATTCGTAATAGCACCTAGAAAATGGATTTAATGCAAGAGGGCACTAATGAAGCCACATAGTTCTCTCTTTGTGCTTCCTATTTACTCCAGATTCAGCTTCAATTATCTTGCCTATCAAACAATTCTGGATCAGTTAGCACTCCGCAAAATTGAAACTTTCCGTCATACCAGTATACTTTGCAGTAAACATTGTTTACATTTGAAAGCTTACCAGTAACTCATGAATACTACCTCTGCAGTAAATGGAACAGAAAGCAAAAGTTTCGGCACGACAGAAAGCGATGCCGAAAGTAATGATTTCGGCAAAGCAGTAAATGATCCAGAAAGCAATGCTTTCTGGAGCACTTTCTGGTGCGCAGAAAGCGAACCAGAAACAATAGCTTTCTGCCCCTGCAGAAAGTACCGGCTACTGGTTGACAGAAACTAATTCAGGAAACAATAGTTACATGAAATCCAGAAACAATAAGATTCTGATCCGGTTACAGGTGCGCAGAAGCCGAACCAGAAAGCTATTGTTTCTGATTTTCAGGTAAGTAGTGTTTACTGGATTGGTTTCTGTGTGACAGAAGTCAGTTCTTTCTGCGTGTGCAGAAGGCTATTGTTTCTGGTTCGCTTTCTGCGCATCAGAAAGTGCTTCAGAAAGCATTGCTTTCTGGATGATTTACTGCTTTGCCGAAATCATTACTTTCGGCATCGCTTTCTGTCGTGCCGAAACTTTTGCTTTCTGTTCCATTTACTGCAGAGGTAGTATTCATGAGTTACTGGTAAGCTTTCAAATGTAAACAATGTTTACTGCAAAGTATACTGGTATGACGGAAAGTTTCAATTTTGCGGAGTGTAGTTGTAAGCCATTGCAGATTATTTTGATATAAACTGCCACATGGCTTTGGTGGATATTGCAAAGTGTCATTCTTCTGAAATGAAACAGCACGCAAGTCTATCTTCTATTCAACTCTTAAACAATGAACAAATCAAAACAAGTACATTAGACGAATATATATCAAAGGTGATTAGGCTGAACAACAACCAAAAGTGGATACTGAAAACAAGTGGATCGCATATTCTGTATACCTTCCTTGAACTGTTTGTGGTCAAAGGAGGTGTCCAGTTGTATGTCCAGTGTAAGGAGTAGCTGAGCTATAACAATGTATAGTTCCCGAATAGCCAAGTTCTTTCCCAAACACCCAAACGGCCCTAATCACAAAGTGGTTAAGTTCAATTTTTTCTAATCAATGCCAAAAAATACCAGAAGAAAAGCACATCACAGCTGACTTATTTAACACTGAGTCCAGACCGAGGCCACCAGGAAGCCAACGTTGGGGGTTAAACTCCAGAGGGTTTGGCCAAAAGTTTTGGGGACTAATCTGTTGAGCATATGCAGGGACACCAACAATGGTGCCCCCGGGAATGAACTTGGAGCATATGATCTTCCCTGTATCAGGTACCACTCGAGGAAGCCCCGGAAAGGGTGTACCAAGGCGAAGTCCTTCTTGAACCACTGCACTTAAATAAGGTAGCTGGAACAAAGCAGAAAGCTTATGTTCCTCGAGTGTAGAGCCTAGATTGTCACGAAGCTCAGCAGTCAGTGTTTGATACACTTCTCTGTTGGCCAAAAGATGGTAAAGAAGGAGTATGACAACTCCTGAAGTTGTATCTGAACCTAGCAAGTATTGATCAAGTTGAACAGCGATGTATGAAATAGATACACACCAGCTTGTATTGCAAACAGGACATCATGCTCAAGGTCTTGCACTGAGCAATTAGCTGTATGACATAACTATTGGTCTGCTAGCATCATAGTCATACCTGCCTATGACAAATTTACTTACCAAATGGGAACAAATATCATCGTCTGCTATATGTGTGGCTACCTGGCGTGCGGCAAGTAGCTCACTAGCCAATTGACGAAGAACATGTATCTCCTGCATGCAAGCGCGTGGCAGATAGCACATCAAATCAAATATAAGGGGAATTTCTCCAAGGCTGTGGGGAAAAATGAGACTCTATAATCATTGAGAAAATAAACAACTGCACTGACATCTCAAATAGGACAGTTGCCTTTTCCCCACTCGCAAGGACACCGTGTGGGTCCCCATCTGACATCAACTCCTGCTATAGGATAAGTATCCACAAGGCAAACCACAGAGGGAGATCCTTACTATTCGTGATGATTTACCAAATGTAAGGTCGCCCTAGATGTTATAAGTCAAACAGGATGGCTGAAAAGTCTGCAGCACACCATCACATCATATGACCAACGTCGAATCATAGAACCCATATCTGTTGCTCCATCCTCCAATTTTTCAAGATGAGTGGTAAGTTGTTGACTCCGGCGCAGTATCGTATTGGAAGCCAAATGTAAGCTGAATCCATATTAACATCTGTCTTGCTATATAGATAGATGGGTCACCTAGATTGCGAAAAGGCAGGAGCCCAGATCCGCCGCTGATTATCATGGAGATTCTTCCGACGGATGAAAAATAGGCCACCTTCAAACAGTCGACCAGGACGATAAGCATTGCTTTTATCCATGGCTTTGGAGCCAGCATATATAGACTTGACTGCATCCTGTGAATTTATAGACAAAGTGTTGGGCCCTCCATTCAGTCAATAAAGTTGCGCATGTGAAAATTGAAATCCATTAAATTCAACACACCTGTTCGAACAATGACTCCATATTTGTCGTGGAGCTTGGCAATGTCCAGATGCCGTTTCCCAGTAGAAACCACATATGCCAAGCGCAGATTCGTCATCCTACTGAGCAGAGGTCCAGGAAATCCGGCCAGTGGATGAAATGGAGAGAGCCTATACAACACAACAGCTATTGGTGGGACCAGCGAGTAAGCAATCCAACACAAAACAGTGCTGAGCATATTTTGTTTGCGATTGAAATAGAAGAACGCTGCTGAGAATGCAAGGTAAACAGCCGCAACTGTGTCCCCACGGGGTTCCAAGAACTTGTGCAGAATTTGTTACTTCGCGGAAGAGCCCAATGTATGGCAACAACCACTCACATGGAAGATGTGTGCCATGTTGTGCGGTCTAGGGTGGTATGGATTCTACCCTGAATTGAAACTTATCAGCCTTATTATATCCCTCGGCTAGGATAAAATTAATATCGACTAACCCGGACGAACAGTTTGACATAGCCCGCATCTCAACTGTGATAGCTCCGTGTTATGTGTCGTTATGCAGATAGCTACCTTGACGCTCGATCCGCATCTACCTCTTGAGATCGCCGTCAATCAAGATATCGGCTCAAATGGAAGAATGAAACTGAGGCGCCAGTGCGCCAACTTGAAGCCACAAATGAGTCCAATCAGTTCCGGCCAGCGCACGATTTCGGATCGACTCGAGCTCACACTGTTGATGTCAAGTCAATGTGCTGCAATGTTAGACTCTATATATCATGCTAGCACCGCCAGATGAGAGTGAATCAACCATGTCCTTTCAGATGCGTCCTTCTCAGACTCTGTGCCCTTCGTTCGAACGGGAGCTCTCGCAAAATTACCTGAACACTACCCAATTCCAATCCGGGGAGGATGCCTACTTGCGAGCTGAGGCAATCGCGCACGTTCACAGTACGCTATCGAGTCTTCTGCCCCCGTTCGTTTCCTGACCCTTTTAAAGAATTGAGCTTGAATGATATCATTTTACTTTCGCCAAAATTTTGGAACATGCATACAGATCCAATTATCTGTCTCGATGGCGCTGCAACAACATTACTGACAATTCAATACAACCTTGCTGTTGGAACACTCGGAGCCTTTGTATCCGAGAGAAATGACCTTGCGGAAATCGTTAACAATCTGATGGAGTTTAGAGCAATGTACATCTGTTCGGCTCCCTCTATCTTGTGTTGGCCTACTTACTTTCGACTCAGCGGCCAGTTCTGCTTAACTGAACTCGATCACGGGTTAGACGCATTTCATCTAGAAACAACGGCGACGCGGTTAAAAGATGGTAGTTTCGAACTCCACACTCCCCATCCCGGAGCCGCTAAGTGATTAGCCATTTAAGGTTTTACTCGGGTCAATTCGCTCATACATGCCTCAGATTTATGCCGCCGACATTACCAGTACTAGGAAAGCCTTGCTTTGCAATTGTTTTTGCTCAGCTTGTAGCATCTGGCACTTCTTACGGCATTCGTCAATTCCTTGTATGTTTGAACGACGGTCGGAGGATGTCTCCGGGAATTTCCGCCAGGTACGTTCCGAATTGTGCTCAAACTGATACATCTACTCATGCTTTGAAACAGGATTCTTCCACACCGAGGAAACTCTGACCCAGTAAATCACTGTCTCACAACATTCACTCGAGTCATTCTTCCTCCGTCTGCTCTACTCGGGGATCTCCACACATCTATTCCTCCCCGGCTTCAGTTTTTCGCCTCGATCTGGAGAGTTGCGGTAGGAACTCTGGCACTTACTTCAATAGCGGTTCCAGGATTGGCAATCGCTGCCCATATTGCTCTGAAATACAGTCTCCGGAGAGTTGTGCACAGCGACGGAGCTCAGGTCCCAATTTTCAACTTCCGAACTCAGCAAATCCCGATACTTAACACCATTGCCCGCGCCTATGTGATCAGAGCATTTCATCTCAAGGCCGTCGAATACTTTGTGGATGATGCGGTGAATCCGTTTGTTCAACATGGTATCGCAACATGTTTCAAAGCAGTGGTATCACGGGATTTTTTAGACTCACAAGGCACCCTCGCGGAGAGGTGCGGTGCCCAAGGACTCTTTGGGCACAACCGTCTTATCGCTCTTCATGTAACCACTAGCTTTTTGACGTCGACTGCGGCATGTTAAACCATTTTCAGGACGAAATGCGAGCAATTGCCATTGCCGAGGGCGATGTGCTCGTGCTCTCGATTCGTGAGTTCAACCTCTTGTTTTATATTGTGGAACTTAGTACCTCTCTGAATCCCAGGGCTCGCCACAGAGCTTCTGCTGGAGAAATATGCCATGCCTATAGCCTCATATCCCAACAGTTTGCTGGCAATTCGGGAGAAAGCACTCATCGCGAAATACCGCTCAGTCGTCACCGCGGGAGGACATCGCTCGGCGAAATTCGCGAGCCATGTTATTCCTCATTGTGAAAGAATTGTGCGGGCGATAGGCTACAGGATCGCCTATGAGGCAGCAATTGCGGCGAATGTTGCCCAGGGCCTAATCGACCTATTCGTGTACACTGTGGTGAAATCCGACCTCGCATGGTACATCGAAGACCAATTACTTACATCCGACGAGTTGGAAGACTTGCAGGACGCTGCTATCCGAAGCTGCCTCCCTCATGCGGAGAAGTGGGTTGCGGAATTGGAAGTTGAACGATATGTTTCTGCTCCGATTGTTTCGGAGGCTGCTTGGAACAAATTTCGAGGGCGTTTGTCAAGTATTGGTCAAGAACCAATCGCCAAGCTGTAGCCGTGTTACTTATTTTGAATAATTTATTACCAAGTTGAACAATCCCGGGCCGATTCCCGACAAACGCAATACTAACCTTCGACGAATAACCCCGCTTTCAACCCGAAGATGTAGCGCAGCCCAATTGGATATCGACCTGGTCGCCGTTGGATCTTGAGTTCCGTGGCGTTTACGAGGTCTAATACCAGTGCATTCCCTGCCAGCCCTCACTCGTCTGGAACCCAGTCTGATCATCAAGAAGTTAGGGAGGCAAACAGCCACGAAGAAGAAGCGTTTCACGTTTTGGGATCCACCACCCCAGTAGCGGACCTGACTGACCGCACGGAAGACGAGAAGCTTTGCTTGACATGGTAGATTGCTCACTGCCATTTTGTTCATCACGAACTCATTGGGCAAATTAGACGGCGGTGATCTGGTTGTTCATTGTTGTAAAAGTTGTGGCGTTTATAGTGACGGAAGCTCCGTGTCTCACCGATAGCAAGGCTGGATATGCTTCCTTTTGCATATTGAACCAAAAGAGTATTGCCTGTGTGAAATCTTATCAAATTTCAAGTCATGATAATTATCGATTCATCTGCCTGAACCAAGTTACTGACAACAGATTCTATTCGGCGTATCAGTTATTTGAAAAACCTCAAGCCCTAACTCGATGAACGATAGTACAGCGAAACTTCTTGGGATGGCTATGAAACCGAATCAATCCGATGGTTGCCCCTCCCAGACTTTGGTTCAATTACCTTATTGTTCCCGTTTGATACTCTACATCTCGGTGTATGAGTTCACCTTGCTCGTCAACTGGGTCCGAGATCTTGCACTGAAACAAAGCTGTAGCAATTGCAATGAACATCGAAGATTCGGCAAAATGAACGCCAGGACAAGCTCTACACAGCATGAGTATGAAGAATCAACTCAACCGTGCGCAACGAAAAAAAAGAATCTCTCGTACCGTCGACCAAATCCAAAAGCGCACGCAACAGTCTCCACGGCCTTCTTGTCATTCATGAATCGTTCGGGACGAAACTCGAATGGCTCTGGAAAGGATAGCGGGTCGTGCAGAATAGACCATATGTTCACCATCACAATGGTTCCGGCTGCGAGATTGTAACCCTTGTAGACGTCGTTCTCGGTTAACAAGTGCGCCACACCTGCGCGATATCAACGGAGAATGAATTGAGCCGCAGAATGATGCGCACCTAGTGGTGTGACGGGATTCCATCTCAAGACTTCCCGCAAGACACATTCTATGTAGGGAAGCGAAGGGCGGTCGGAAAGCTGAGGCAATTGTCCGTGCGAGATAACCTTGTCCAACTCAGCCTGTGCTGCCGCCTGAACTTCTGGATACAGAGCCATGGCCAAAAAGAAGGAGGAAAGCGCTGCCACTGTCTTAAAAATATCGTAAGGACAATTCATAATAACGCGCTCCGGAAATAGTTACTGTGTCGGCTCCTCCTGCAAACAATCTGAATTTCACGCAAACAATAAGAAAATTCAACACACCGCCAAATAACGATCCCGACGACCACAACAGCAGATCTTTCTCTTCCGCGGAGAGAACCTCCGGAGACTGTGAGAGCACAGTTGTAAGGAAATTAGGTTGAATCAACGACGCCGAATCCTACAAGGGAGCTTCGTTGGTTATATTAAACGATTCAGGAAGAGACCCACTTGATTTTCAATCGCCCAGATATAGGGACCCTCGACAACGTCCATGTTGAGCTGTGCCCACTTTGCCGCTTTTCGCTTGAATTCTGTGCCCGGAAACCAAGACGGAAGGTAACGCACTGAATCGAAACAATAAATCAGCCGAACTCGAAAATATGCAAATCACATACGCCAGGGAATCATGTCCACCGCCCACGCGCCCGGCCGCGCAGCTAAAGAAAAGGCGGCCATAACCTTCTCGGACAGCAACAGAAACCGATCGTTTTCTGGCGCGGTTTGGTAGCCGTAAGTAACGCGGAGGATAACGGAACCAGCATAACTTGGGTTCAGTGAGACTGTGTGGCTCCGAAAACAAAATGAGTCGCTCCTTACTGTCGAATGTACTCCAGGAGACGAGTTGGATTCTGAAGTACTTTGTTCATCAGAATGAGACTTTCGTCTTCGTGCAAACGCCAATATTTTTGTAACATGTTTGCCGTCAGTTCCCGATGTAAGAGACGTCTCAGACTTTGAAAGCGCGGTGAGTAAGGCATCAATGCGAGCCCTTGAGCAAAGCCGGTCCTACAATGGTTCGAGAAGATAGAATGGCGAGAAACCCGGAAAAACTCACAGTTCACCGGCCATGACCTATTTGAATACATATGGGGTTAACCTGTCGAAACCAAACACAATAGAAGCTCACTAGACGGGGTCTGCTTGAATAGATTGCGGATCGTTGGCCAAGAAGCTCATGGGCAGCCGCAAGAGAATCTAATATTACGATTGGTTGGCCAAGGACGCAAACATAAACACAATCCCCTGCGACATAGAGGATCCTTCAAATTTCAATGATCCAGGAAAACCAAACGAGAACGTACCGAAGATTTTCGACCACTTCCCGAAAACTTTCCATTCGTGATCCTTTGGCATTTGTAAGAGGTTTCCAATGAGAGGCAATGGTCGAGGGCCAGGAGGGTGGTGTCTAGGCTTTGCAACATAGTAGGCAATAGACAGCCCAGCAACGACGAAGGGCCAGAGGGTGGAACCAGACATGCGAGATGGTGGTGGCAATTGGGAGGGCTCAAGTGCGTAGTCCCCCAGTTATATTTGGGAGCGGCGATCAAATCCGGCGAGCTCGGCGACCACGCCTTTGCCACATCGCTTCCATGATGAGCCAAAAACAGCAGTACAGCTGTCCTGCAGCGTCCACGCCCTTCGTCTCCTCTTCGTCGCCAACGTCATGGGTGTTATCCTCTCCATCATAGACCAGAACATCTTCCCTCCAAAAGCAAAGTGGACAGTGGCCGAGGTACCTGATCTCTCCTCACGCGTCGCCCTCGTCACCGGTGCATATTCACAAATTTTCTTGGGTCGGCGTCAAAGCTGACTTCTTCGGGCAGGCGGCAACAGTGGAATTGGACTGGAAACCGTCAAGGTAAACCTTTCCGGTCTAAGCGTCATGAAACGCGTCGCTCACTTGTGTAAGGTCCTCCTCCTCCATAATGCTAAAGTGTACATCGGATGTCGCTCTATTGCCAAAGCCGAGGCTGCCATCGATGCATTGGAAAGGGATACAGGAAAACGCGCTATATTACTTCCTCTCGACCTTTCCAGTCTCGACTCGATTAAGCAGGCTGCTGCCGAACTCCACGAGTAAGTTTATTCTTCGGTTTTCTAACACCGGTGAAATCTAACAATTCGTCAGAAAGGAGTCGGCATTGCACGTACTATTCAACAATGCGTACGTGTCTCCGAATAAGAGTTTTAAGATCGCTCACTCTCATTTCAAGCGGCGTCATGGCGTGTCCGACGACTTCACTTACCCACGACGGATACGATATGCAATTTGGCGTTAATGTACTAGGTCGGGACCGTTGTATCTCGAGCCCGCCCGCTACCTCTCAACTGATTCCGGATAGGGCACTTCTATCTCACCAAACTCTTACTTCCTTTGCTTCTGGCTGGCGCCAAATCTTCTCCGGACGGTGTCGCACGGATCGTCAACACCTCTTCTCAAACTCATATTCTTGGTAACATCAATTTCGACGCATTGACCGACACACCGACCCGCTCGAAAATGAGCCCCGACGACCTGTATGCGCAGAGCAAATTTGTCGGTGTTTCTTTCGTTTCTGTCGTTCGGTTCTGACTCGAAACCAGGCCAACGTCGTCTTCTCATCGGAATGTGCGAAGCGCTACGGTTCCGACGGAATCGTTTCTACCGCGTTGCATCCAGGAATGCTGACGACGGATATTGGAAGACATTTCCACCCCCTGAAGCGCCGTTTCGTCGTAAGTGGATTCATAACACATCTTTGTTGAACTTGTCATACCGTAAGCGCAGCACGCTCTGTGCCACAGCCCACCATGGGGAGCCATCACTCAGCTGTGGGCTGGCACCGCGCCAGAAGCCGCATCGGCGAATGGGAAGGTAAGCTATTTTTTGTATCATTGAACAATCCCGCGACCTCCGATCTTGATTAGTACCTGATTCCATGGGCGAGAATAGGATCCCCCCACCCGAGCACGTTGGATCCGGAGATCGGTGTCAAGCTCTGGCAGTGGTTGGAAGATCAAGTTCGGGATAAATGATCTGATTCACAAGCTTCCAAAGGGTCCGTTAAATAACTGCATTGGTGTCAGTAGCAATCAGACTCAGATGTTTTTCTTCTCTTTCCCGTTTTCGAACCTGGAATTGAGCGTTTACTTGGCTGCCGCGGTGGTAAGTCGTATCTTCGTATCATGCACCGTCGTAACCCCCTTTGTTAAGGGTACATGGTCATTCATCTCTCTCGCGAAGCTGCGAGGAGATACCGTGCTTTTCGCTCTCTTCGTAGTCTGGCTGGCACATGCAGTCTCCTTTGTTGTTTTCCGAAGCGTGGAATGGCCTGGTGCCTTCCTCATTTCCGGTTTGCATCTCGGCGCTCAAAGTGGTTTGGCCATTCTCGGAATGATAATGTTTCGTCTGTCTCCGCTGCACCCGCTCTACGACTTTCCAGGCCCAGTTCTGTACTCGACCTCCAATCTTTGGATGGCACGCCTGGTCAGCTCTGGAACCCGACACACAACAATTCAAGCATTTCATCGCAAGTATGGAAAATTTGTACGAATAGGTCAAGACTTCTTTGAATGCTTCCTGCGCTCTGTTCACGTCTTTCTAGGACCCAATTCCCTTTCAATTAATTCGCACACCGCTGTCAATGCTATTTATGGGTCTGCGAAGGCAATGGACCGGAGCGCAGCATATCGACTGCAACCTCTTCCCGGTGCTGGCCTATTCTTCACACTGAACCGTGATGTTCATCATACACGGCGCAATGTATGGGGTCGTGCATTCTCGCCAGCAAAGTGCGAATCGTCTTCTTGGTTCCGATGCATTTATATCGACCTTTCTCTTTCACAGTCTTGATTACTTGCAACCGATTTTGAACCGACGAACGGCAGAGCTCTCCGAATGCATACAACAACGAGCACGGCATGATGGGGTAGTGAATTTGTCGCGCTGTATTGAGGACTGGTCCTTCGATTTCATGGTACGCATTTTTCACATACACCGTTGATTCCTTTGTGACAAAAAACACAGGGCGATTTCGCGTTCGGTCCTCAAAATTCTTTTGTGCGGAATATCTCAGTATCCTTCGCACCTCTTACCTTTTTCCAGGAGCTGATGCGCGACGGTGACGCCGAGGATTTGGTGAAGAATGGGAAGACTGCTACGGCCTTGTTCGATATGTGAGCAAACCGATAACTCGTTTTCCAGTCAGCATTCTAATCGTGATGCAGCTTCGGTGTCATTCCCTGGTTCCTCGATATAATGTGGTATCTTCCCAACACTCAGTCTATCAAACGACTCCATTCTCTTTCTCGGAAACTGCTTGCGCACCGAAAAACTCTTCCGATGAATGAAGACGATCAAGATCTCAGTTGTTTTCTTGTAAGTCGATCTTGAACAATAGTTTGACTTTTCTTCCCGAATAACCCTAGCTTTCAGCTCGCTAGCGGCGATGCATCCGAAAAACTTACCGACGACGAAATGACCATGGATCTGATATTTGCTATTCAAGCAGGTCAGTGGAACTTTTATGCATAGATATCGCGAGGCGTTCATGACACTCACAACGACCCAGGCTCAGATACAACTGCCAATGTCCTCCAATACATATTCTTCTTTCTCATTAGTCACCCGACGGTTTACACCCGCCTCTCGGCGGAACTGGAAGCGGCATTTCCGACTGCGGGAACCTTCTTGGATTTTCGAACTCTCGAGGACTTGCCTTATCTCAATGCCGTCGTAAACGAAGGCTTGCGCATGGGAACGCCGCTCTCTGGTCTTGAACGAATGACTCCGGCCAATGGTTGCGCTATAGATGACAAGTTCCTTCCGGGGAATACAATTGTCTCCGTCCCCGCCTTTACCCAACAACTCGATCCTTCTAATTTTTTTCCACATCCCGAGCAGTATCTTCCAGAACGCTGGTTGCCTGGGGGGCTGGGCGAAGGTTCGATCTTGGAACCCAGTGCAATCATGTCCTTCTCGTTCGGTATGATTCAGTCCCAGTCCTACGCCCTTATGTATCCTGATTTTTTCTTAGGACCCTATGGCTGTTTGGGAAGAACTCTCGCCTTTCAGGAATTGCGTCTTGTTGTCGCACGTTTGATGCTGGATTTCAACATGGAGCCTACCAGCGATTTTGACCCCAATGCATATGGACGCAATATCCGTAATATTCGAACGACGTTTTTCCCTGATGCTCTCTTTGTCAAATTGAAATCTAAGGCGTCAGATTAAGGGTTATAAACAGATGCATTGTGCTTCGACTCGGAGAGTGCGCTTTCTATATGTACGATGTGCTCAACGTCGCGGTTAAATTACATAATAATGATATTTATATCTGAGGAAATTTAACGAAGCTGCTACTGTTGCCTCAACCTGGGATTTGAGGCCTTGAGGATTTGCGAGTGCACAAATCTGGTATTGGCGTGTGCGAGCACGTTACCGTCTAGTCTCTTGTAAACAGACGCTACAACAAAAATGTCCTCGTACCTGCGGTTTGTTGTAGTCTGTCAAAAAGGTCCGTCGGCCGATCGTTGCCCGACCTTATTATATAATCAGAAATTTCTCGAGACTCTTTCCGCAACACTAAACGTGTTTTTGGCGACGATTTGTTTCGGAAACGATTTTCAGACCCCTTTGCAACAATCCTGTCAGCCAAAATCAGGCAAAATATGTGCGGAAAGGTGAGATTGAAAAATCTGCTGACAAATCCTGACAAATCATGGGTTTTCTGTTCGAGACCATCCAAGAGCAAAATTCATATTCTGAGTAAGTAGAACTCTATGGAATACATATAGAGTGCACTTACTCCTCCAAAGTTCAGCCTCAATAAATTTGCGGCGGCGTGGAAGGCAGGATAGTGCGTGGGAATAAATTCGAACTCCGACGATTGGTAATAAGGTCGAGCAGCAGTAACGCGGTTACTAACAGACTAGTTACCGTCACGGTTACGTTACTTCCTCGTCTATTTACAGCTGTTTACCCGCTATGGTGTCTTCAAACGCCAGCTCGACCATTTGCCTCCGACGACGACGGCCCTCGTTGTCGACTTCTTCTCCTTCTCCCCCGCTCTCCAAGTATAGCCAGGATCTGGCTTGATCTAACAGCCAGAACCAGTGCTTTGCCACTACTTACCCACTTCTCATCAAGAATCCGAAAGCCTTCAAGGTACCCTCATATGATCATCTCCATTCTTCATCTCTGCCTTGATACTACCAGATGCGTTTCATTCGCCGTTGTTGCGTTGTTTCACGACGGACCCATTAACGGACCGTGAGGTGACCTTCATGACCAGAAATAGGACGTCGCTCAGAGGCTCTACAGAGGCTAGCTTACGTCTGTGTGCGCTTCATGATGGTATCTGTCAGTCTGGAGGCAGTTGAACGCCGCATCTTGCGAACTTGGGGGATCAGATTCTTTGAAGGGTCTTCTCGAATTGAGATGGACAATGTGCAACAGATTGATAGCGCTATAGCTGAATGCGGCTCCATGATTTCATTTGCGCTGAGTATGTATCCTCTGCAACATAGCGGGCCGCCCCCAAGCATCCCGCGAGACAGTCGCTATCTGATTGTTGCCCGGTAGTTTTTGAAAGCTTACGTCCATTCTCAGATGTTTCCTGGAAGCTCTGAGGTTGCTGTCAATGCCGCTCGCCGCTTTGTTGGCCCAAAATACGAACGGATGATCAGTATCTTCTCAGTTCTTCGACCTTCTCGCCGCGCGGCGTTCAACTGTCGTATCCGTTCTTCCATTCCACGGAAGATTGACAGTTGGCCCCTTCGACGTTGCTGTTCCGACGCTCGGAGGGAAAGCTGGGCTGGCCCGGGAATGTGAACCTGCCTACATGTTCCATTTCACCTCTCTTCCCGCTGACCGAACGATCAGAGCACTTTATACTTGGTATCTCTTTCCTATCTCGTGGGGTAACGTTCTTGCCCGCTGATGTGCTCGTATTCTAACTCAATTGCGATACCTCAGTGCCGCGTTCGTGGCGGAGAAACCTTCATGTTTCCACAAATAACGCTTCGTCCCATCCCAGCCCAAGTCGGGATGAAGTCTAGAAGTTGCTACCTATTTCTGCCTTCGCCACCGAAACACCTCTTGACAGATCCGTGCTGCAGTTGTTCACAAGACGCGCCAATGAGAACTGGCTGGACATTGACCGAGTGATAAATGAATCAACGATCTACTGGTAAGTTCTGCTTCAACAGACGATATTTAACGCGGCGCAGGGTGGCCAGGATCTGGACAAAAATGGCCACACCTTCTTTCACTCCACCTCCTTTGGATAACACCTTAGGAGCAGGGTACATTGGAGTATTTGTCTCCTCTGCGTACGCTGTTCAGGCTTTTTCTTGGGACGCTCCGGCTCAATTCTTCTGCAGGCTATACGGATTGACTTGTTTGCAGACGTACAACTATTTTAATCAGCAGGCAACCAAGAAAGACCCCATTTTCCTTAAATCTTGCGTCCGTCTCTCTTGCTTTCTTCTCCACGAAAGATTAACTCTCTTTAGGTGATCTGTTTGTGGTATGCTGTGCTACATCTACTTGGCTCCTGTGGTATGAATTTGTACAGGGTTGTCGAGACTCTTCACAGCGCATGCATCGCCCATGCCATGTACTTTTATTCTGTCAGCCATTTTGGGAACTACTTGACCCTCACAACAGCAGTTTGGTGGGTATGAAAACATTTTCGCAACAACGCAACTGACTGTCGTGCAATTCAGGAGCATCATTGTACGTCGCCGTGTGTTACCATGGTTTACTTTGTATCTCACACCGTTCCTCAGCTGCCTGTCGGCCTCACAGTGAGTCGCAATTACGATTGGATAAGACTCGCTTGATACCATTCCGATATCAGTGTTTAAATGCGTGGATAGTCCAGAGGTATTCATAGCCAATTGCACCGCATGGAAAACTTACCGATAAATATTCAGCTGCTTCGCATGGCGTGTCTATATTAGTGAGCACAAGTTGAATTGGTCAAATAATCAAGCTCATCTCAAGCAGTGAGCGATAAAAACAAGCCAATTGTGTTTTTGATTGTGAGCAGCGACATACTTCCGTCTCGCGGTATACTGACCACAATTTTTCTGCTCGAAGGCTCTCGTGTCCATCATTCAATTATGTATGAAAGCCATTGCATTATCCAGTGTGGCCGAGCTGAATCAACACATACCTTAGGCACTGGCTGGGGTGAGTATTGCCTGATGTCGACTAGATCGCTGTGACTTACTCCGTACAAGTCATGACAGGAATTGGGTATCAATCCGTCGCATCGGCATAGTACTACAAGTTGGACTCACCTTCTGATTAGATTCAAGATTCGCCAGTTCGCGGACCTCATTCATTACAAAGCACGTTTAAATCGCGATTGACTTATGAGCCGGCGTTTTGACCTTCGTACCAGGCCCTCGTTACAAGCTCGTTGACGAGCTCTGCGGTCACGGATTTACTGATCGCGGTATCGCTGTGCTATTATTTACATACCAAGAGAAGCGGTATCAAGAGGTCAGATTTCAGTTTCAAAGTTAATCTGCTAGTAGTGACGTCGAAATATCGGATGTAGCACAGACACGTTGATTCAGAAGTTGATTATCTACGCCCTCAACTGTGGTGTTCTGTGCAGGTGAGCCTTCTAGATCTTGATTCAAAACTTGGAATTCATTCAAATCGCCTAAAGTCTGGTGGCAGTTGCGGGACTTATAACCGTATGGTTCTCTTTGTGTCTCCGACTTGTATGATTCACTGTTACTCAGTTCCTGACAATGCCTAACAATCTGGTCAATTACGCGCTCAATTGGATTTTGGGAAAAGGTTTGCGCAATGCGTGTTCAACATGAACAATCTTTTTAAATTTGCGATTCATCAGTGTATTCCAATTCGCTGCTGTCGACGTGAGTCTCTTGGGCTCAGATTTGTAGGCTGGAGACTTACATACGTCCAGGCTAAACGCACGCAGTCATCTTCGCGAAACCCGGGGAGGAGCAGGCGCGATCGCACTCGACCTCGTGGAGAGCAAGCCCTCGTTCTCCCCTCATCAGGTAACTGTTTGACTCAAATTGTCCCCTGCGTCTCATTAACATTTTGGCAATACTCAGCCGTCCGGCGTCACTGTTACAACCGTCACTGAATCAACATCGGCGACTCAAGTTGGGAAATTTGGAGCCTCCGAGTCTGAGTTCAAGATGCAGGAGTTTTAGCACTAAATTGAAGCCAATGCGATCATTGCCGGCGTGTTGCCGCATATTACACATGGCTATTTTTTCAGGGTATCTCGGTGTAAATCAGTGTATTTATTCGACGATTTGTTGATCTGGAGAGCAGCTGAGCTCGAATATTCGGCGGCTGAAGGCCACTCAAACTCGAGGATTTCGTAAGCGACGACTTGGCGGTGGCCTTCGCCTTGCCTTCGCCTTTTGGCTGGGTGCTATCCTGCTCCACAATGTACATTGTAGAGTATTGGAAAATCACTGGTGCAAGTTTACTGCATTCCCGTCCGCCCTCAAAAAATGCAAATAGGATGCAGGCTAGTCACCAGCATAAGTAACGGGGTGCCGGAGAAGGGATGTCGAGGCACTTTTCCTTTCGGGTTGGCAGATGGCGTGTAAGCACTCGCCCGTCTTCTGAATTTTTTTTACTCGTAAGTTGTATTTTTTTTCCCGTTCAATGCCATACAATGCCGGGTTGATGCCGGGCATAAATATTGATCCAATCACTCGGCCAGAGCACAACAACAATGGTGTATGCTAAATGTCAAGCTGCAGCTGTGTGTTGAGAGGGGTCTTTGCTTCAGCCTCCCAGAGCCATCTACTAGAGGCTCTAAGATTTTTTTTGTTGGATCCAGGCAATTCCGGCATCATGGCCGGGCAGTCAATCCCATTGAATGTGTAAATATTGTACTTTCAGACATAGAAGAGCTAGGTTGGATGAAAAGTAGGGTTCAACTGTCCTTTCCTGTGTCTTCGAGCACCGAGAAACCGAGTTTACCATCATAATTAGATTCATCCGCAAATAATCAAAATTCGCACCAGGAGTGTGGGGTTTTTGTACGCGCTTCGACGGGATTGGAAGTTGCATATTATGTCGGGAAACGGCGAATCAAGGCACAGAGGCGGGTTTTGATTTGGTTCGCTGCGCAGGCAGTGGGCACTGAGATTTATAGTTGGGAGTGTGCCTGTCAGGTCGACGAAGAGGTGAACATTGAAAGATATCTGCGTTAGAAATGAGCGACTGATGATTTCCGGGTGTCCTAATTTACATTACTTGCTATAATACAAGGTCTACACCGGTCCAATGTTCAAATCAAATCAAGCCAAGGTCCCAGCCCGCTATCTCCCCTCGCTAGAAGCAGGTACATCCCCCGCCTGCGAGGGCGACGAAACATAAATGGTACTCCCATCGGCGCGTGCGGAGCGCAGCTCGTCTCGCTCGACTATCGTTGAGAGACCAGAAACAGTCAATTTGAGCTTTTGAGCGGTACGGTTCGAATTCGCAAGTTGAGCTTCTAGAGAACCGATCGGCTTGCGAATTCGGCGAGGACGGTGCTGGGTGAGAGAGAAGACGAGGATGATGCCGCAGATGAGGAAGAAGATCATGCCGGCTGCAACGGCTGCTGCTATTGGAAACGGGGAGCTGTGGGTAGGTGGAGGAATTGTGAGAGAGATTATTATTAGGATTAGAGGGAGAGACGATGGTTGAATAGATTGGGTTTACCTGGGGCTATCATTGGGGTTGTTGCTCATGATGCCTGCCAGAGGCTGGGCTGGCCCTTTGCTATAAGTAGGTATTCAGCATGAGAAAGACAAGAAGGGTAAAAATTCGGACAGAGGAGAGGCACGTACCGGACTAAGCAAGCACTGGGCGCGTCACGGGAACTTGAGGTAGGGTTGACAGAGTGAGATTGCTATCCGCGCCTTTATATGCACTGGCCCTGTACGTGAATCGGGAAAGAATCCATTGTGGGTTGATAGAATCGACGCTGTCCGCAACCATCGAAAAGGAATTTGACAACGAATAACGACAGATTGAGCGTGTCAGGGGGATTACAGGATCGTGGCTTCCCTGATGATGAGCGAGACAGTTTACGGCGTTGATGGGGCGAGGAGGGAAGGTTGGCGGGAAGCGCGCGTATTGTTGGGCGGGGGTTGGTGGAGATTCGGGCGGGACTGTCAGACGGCTGATGAGTTAGACAGAACGTTGACGCAGATTCCAGTGTTAACGCGTTGAAAGGTTCTCGGGCTGCGCGGACAGTACTTAGCAAGTACGAGTCGGTAGGGCAAGCCAAGAAACAACCAAGAAAGCTGATACCGACGGGAAAGGGAGGGTCTCAGGCTCCCGTCGTCCGAAGGAGCAGATATTGAAGCCAAAGAACCTCATTCGTGTCAATAGGGTCATTCACACCTCGCCTTTTTGGTTCCCTTTTTGCGTCCTTTTTGCTTTCCCTTTTCTCTTCCTTTTTGCTCAATTTGCATTTTGGTCAAAAAAGCTCCGTAGAACTTCTTTCTTTTTGTAGACTTTACCTCTTTACACCTCTGAATAGAAAAGTCAACATGTACTAGGCAAGGAATGAAAGGAATGTGAAAAAGGAAGAAAACCGAGTCGAAAAATGGAGGTAAAAAGGGAGTTCTGAGCGGAGCGTTCACACCTCCCTTTTTCCAGCCCATTTTTCGCTCCCTTTTTTCTACTGTTTTGGCCAGAACTGCACGTTTGACCCCAATTTTTTCATAGGTCTTCCCTTTTTAACAATCTGATTGGAAAAGGCCAAAAAAAACCGGAAGAAAAACGAACAGAATACAAAAAATGGCGAAAAAGGAAGTGAAAAAGGAAGCAAAAAGGAGCGGAAAAAGGGAGGTGTGAACGACCCTAATGTCAACTCTCGACTGAGAGATGGTGGGAGCTGGAAAGGCAGATTCGGCGAATTTCGGAGTTGGCTGCTCGGAGTAGTCGGCCCGAGGGCAAGTCCGAGTTGTTTGGCTGCACGGCGCGAAAATGCTGGTTGACCTCTCTTTTCCTCTTACCACCATGTCGCGCGTCGTTCTTAGTCTCTGGCGGCGTCGGTCAGGTAAGATAATCAGAATTTTCTTCTCGTGCTTTGAATCTCCGCTGATGATCCTCGTTTTCTCAGAAGATTGGCCTCAGCGACATCGCGTGCAAGTTGGTCGTCGAGCGCTGACGGTAGCGCGCCAGCGAGCAGCGAAGACGTGCTGCTAGTTTCGTGACATGTGAGATGAGGCTTCTATACTCTTACCACCTTTCTTGACTGTTTCTCTGCAGATTGAGAGTCGGACACTTGAACCTTGCTTTCGCCTAACGACCCAAGCGGTACGTGTAACTTCAGCTTCTGGCCCAGCCCTTCCCCACTCTCCTATGCGGTGATACTATGTGTTTCCTATGTTTAAGAAGTACTTGCGGGTACAATGTTTTCTTGATGTGTCTGAGCTCTTTCCCTTACCCTCGTCTTCCCCATGATGAGTTACGTTTTTTGACTCTTCATACACAGGATGTCTGGCTTCAGCTCGCGCCTTTCCGCTCCTCGAATCTTTTGACAGCCATGTCGCACGTCGTCCTTGATCTCTGGCGGATCGGTCTGGTAAGATAATCATGTTCTCACTTCCGGTCTACGCTGAAAATACAATCCTCGTTTACTAGAAGACTGGCCTCGCACGGCAAAGCTTTTGAGCGCTGACGATGACGCGTCAGTGCCGCACGAGCGTGGGATGAATTTTGCCGTGTATGTTTCTCATTTGCCGTGCCATCCCGACTGTTTTGAGCTTTTCTTCCCTTCGTCGTTTCTTCGTGTTTGCTGACCTCAAATATTGCAGGTCGGACGATATCTTGTCTTCTTCGCATCATCCCTCGGATATTTTTGTCCCGTCAAGTCCCTTCGCGGGGCCGCTGCCTGTACGTACCCTCCCTTGCTTTCAGTCCAGCTCTGCTGTTCCTTTTTGCTGCAACGTTTTCTCGTTATATCTTCTTTCCCTTCTTTTGCTTCGTTTCGTTGCATCTATGACGTTCTCATGGGTGCAATGTCCGCGTCTTTCGTTTACCTCGTTTCGCCCTCCGCGTCTCTTCAAGGCTATCGCTGACTCATCTGAACCTTGGCAGGCTATGACTTGGGATGTGTCGGTCTATCGACGCCATCGACTGGGCGACGGTACGTTCCTTTCAGCCCTCCTACATCTTCTCATTGCAATGATATGTCATCATTCGCAACCGTATAAAGTACTTACGGGTACCATGTATACATTCTTTCACGTCTATTTTGAGCACCTTCCCTTCTCTCCTTCTCTTTCTTTCATGATTGCTGACACTTTGGGTTTGGGCAGACGCTTGCACTCTTGGACCGGTTTCTCCCTCCTCGGCATCCTTCCTTGATTCAAATGGGTCCCGTCCGTGGGTCATCACGACCGCGCCCTGGACGCTACGTGCATGGTACGCGCCCTTTCTATTCCCCATCGAAATATTTTCTTGTGATGACAATCCATATCTGTCAAAAACAACGAGCGTCTCCAAGCGCGATGTGTCTTTTATAATCCTAGTTATACTGAGCCCTTTTCCTCCTTGTGTCTACTTCTTTCTTCGTGACCCATTACTGACCTCTTGCCGATCTTACAGGCTGATGAATTCTGCGACAAGCGGACACTCGTCGGAGTGACTGTATTATAAGTAAGTCTAGTCCCAGTTATCCCCGGATCCTCTTCCTCCAT
Organism: Favolaschia claudopus; assembly: GCA_037176885.1. Classification (NCBI taxonomy): domain Eukaryota; kingdom Fungi; phylum Basidiomycota; class Agaricomycetes; order Agaricales; family Mycenaceae; genus Favolaschia; species Favolaschia claudopus. The sequence goes on from JAWWNJ010000119.1 coordinate 652,458, forward strand.
GATGCTTTTATCATCCATAAAATACAAGCACCTTTCGAGGCGCTAGGCGTAAACAAACATACCTGATCCTTTTAATTTCCTTTGTCTTCATTCTGCGTATATTCCCTTGCTCATGTTTTTCCTCAGGATGGCAGTGGCTGCCAGCTTTGACACCCTGCTGTTATATGTTTGACAATTCAGGTCGTCTTCGACAGGCAGTGTAGGCGCGCGTCGCCTATGCTGTGCATATCTCAATCAATCGCAATCACAGCCCCCTGTCCTTCAAAGCTCAGCCTTGCCTTTCCTCTTGCACGCAAACCACCACCATCCACCCACCCACCATGACACCCCTCCCCCTCCACCACCAACTCCTCCCCCCCGCCCTCCCCGCGACGAAGGTCCGCCTCGCCCTCCTGGGTACAGCCCTCGCCGACGCTCTAGGCGGCCCCGCCGAGTTCCAGCCGCGGTTCGGCTTTGAGTTCGTTAAAGAGATGCAGAAGAATGAAAACTTTGATTTGCCGGCGGGGGTGTGGACGGATGATACGAGTATGGCGTTGGCGTTGGGGAGGGCGGTGGCGAGGGTGCCGTTCGAGTCAGAGCAGGGAGGAGAGGACGCGGCGGAGGCGGCACAGCTGGAGCAGTACTACCTCTGGTGGCGCGACGGCGAGCTCAGCGCCATTGGCCGGTGTTTCGATGTGGGGGGTACGATAAGGCGGGCGCTGGCGGTGTACGAGGCCGAGTTAACTGCCGTCGGTATCGAAGTCCAGCGCTGGCCTCCACCCGCATCCTCTCCAGCCCAAATCCAAATCGAGAAGACGAAGAGAAGACAAGCAGCAACGAAAGCGCTGAAACGCATAAAGAAGGATATGGCCGGGGCGGTCTTCGGTGGGAATGGGTCGCTCATGCGCGTGGTGCCTGTGGGGCTGGCGTATTGGTGTAAGGGGGAGGAGGTTGTGGGTGCGTGGGCGAGGAGGAGTAGTGCGGTGACGCATCCGAATGAGGTGTGCCAGGAGGCGTGTGAGGTGTGGGCGTTGGGCGTGAGGGGGGTTGTGTGGGGGGCGGCGCAGGCTGAGGTGGCAAGGGCTGTTGAGGCGGCGGCGGGGAACAAGATTGGGATGGGGGTGGGCAAGGGGACGATGCAGACGAAGTTGGACGTCTTGCACTATTTTGCGAGCTTACCGTATAAGACAGACGTTTTGAAGAAGGCGTTGGCTGCAGATGTGCCGCTACCGAAGGGTCTGGAGGGGGATGAGGCGAAGATGGAGGTGCATTATGCTAACCATCATCGTCTACTGCGGCTCATTACCGAGACGCGGGCGCAGCCTCCCGCGTCCTCCTCGCCGGCCTCGGCCTCACCTCAAAGCGCGGAAGACGTAGAAACCGCCACACTCGCGCTTCTCCCACAAGCCGCCGCCCTCCCGTCGTCGGGGTACGTCGTACACACCTTGTGTGCGGCGCTCTACGCGTTCCTCGCTACGGAGACGTTCGAGGCTGGCGCGCTGCTTGCGGTGAATATGGGGGATGATGCGGATACGGTGGCGGCGGTGTATGGGGGGTTGGCGGGGGCGTGGTATGGCGTAGAGGAGAAACGTGCGGGCGAAGCCGGAGAAGGAGGGGGATTGTTCTGGTCGAAGAGGGTGCGGGAGTGGCGGGATAAGCTTGTGAGGAGGGAGCTGGTGGAGGAAGTTGCGGAGGAGGTGGTCGAGTTTGCGGAGAGGTCGATGAGGGCGGGGAAGACTGTATAAGGTAGCTACTCGTTGTAAGATCTCGACTTCGTGGTATTGAATCGGGCGCTCATGGTGTTTTCAGATTCTAGGTACTTTGTACGAGTTGATATGAATGGATATTTTCTTTGCATTCTTTGTCGGAATTTGGTGAAGCACTGCCACTGTCTATCTGCTTTTGCTCTCCAACGTCGTCTGGGCGCTCGTCCATGGAACAACTGGATGGAGTATGGTCGTCACCGAGAAAGGTACCCAGCGTTCTTGGTTCTTGGCAGAAACATTCATGCTCATCCTTACGCCTCAGCACTTGGACTGTGAAGCTCTTGCTGTCTCACTTTTTTACATGATCGACAACTCTCTCGATGCCGTCTTGTTTGTGTGTTTCGGAGGGCTAACAGCAGCGCGCGTGCGATACGACGGTGCGAAGACATTCGACCAAGCCCCTCCCTCCTGTCCAAGGGCTAGGCACCCCTTGGCGGACTCAATTAGTTTTTAGGGTGCCGGCGTCTGTGCACCTATTCTTCTTTCCTCACCACCCCCTCCACCTCTCTCCACCACACCGGTACACGCGCACGCATGTCGCAACCGAAGCGTTCGGGATACATTCAAACCGCAACAAGCCCATCTACACAAGATCTCTCCTCCCGGAATGCACCTACGACCCCTGGCCGCTCCTCACGCTCACCGCGGGCGGTGACTTTCGCGCAGGCAGGGCAGGGGCAACCACAGCCGTCTTTTGTGCGGAAGCTCTCGGCGTCAGGACGGAGTGGGGGGGAGAGTCGGTATTTGCTGAGTCCTAGTGCGCGTGGTGTGCATTCGATATCTGAGAAGGTAAGTAGGTTGGCGCTGTTGACGTGTACCGTGTCGCGACCGCCGAGCTGACTGCCGTTTTGTTTCATTCCGTCTAGTATCACCTTGCTGCTGATCCTGCGTCCTGGGGGTATGACATTACGCACGCGGAGCCAGATGATGGGCTGCATGACCCGCGCTCAGACGATCGCTCGTCCTTCAGCATCTTCAATATGCGCTCGATCTCGAACGTCGGATGCGTGTTGCTCCTTTCTGTCCTCATTCTCGCGCTCTTGTGAGGATTTCTCGTTCAGTGGTAACTTGAATGTATTGACCGATACGATTCCATAGCGTAGCGTACCCCGTCGTCTCACACTTCCAAAACACTCCTGTGGCGGCGCGTCTGCTGCACCTCAACGCGACGGGCCAGGTTCCCAATATTGGGAACTTTGGCTTGATCGATAGGGATACGCCGGAGGCGAGTATTGTCGCGTATCTCGTCGTGCTGACGCTGACGTCTTCAAACATAGGAAATGTACACTATCAACGGATATCGCGATCCTTCGAATCCCTCAGAAAAGTATCAGCTCGTGTTTAGCGACGAGTTTGAGACGGAGGGGAGGACATTTTATGCGGGAGATGATCCTTATTGGTGGGCATCTCGCGGAGGCTTTCATGACGATCATTGACTGCTGTGAAGGGAGGCGGTAGACCTGCACTACTGGGCGACTGGGAATCTCGAGTGGTACGTATGTCTGTTTCGTTTTCGAAGAATACTCAGCTGAGGGATTCTACAGGTACGACCCGTCTGCGCTTACGACGCGTAATGGCGCGCTTGAGATCAATCTAACGCGGGTGGATGACCCGTCACAGAACCACAACATGCAGTATCGCGGTGGGATGATGGCGACTTGGAATAAGGTCAGCTCTCCTTGCCCCATTCCTCCCTTGAGCATGACATTCATCTTCGTGCGCACATAGTTTTGTTTCACCGGCGGAATCATCCTCGCTAACGTGATGCTGCCTGGCGCGACGAACGTCCATGGGCTGTGGCCAGCTGTATGGACCATGTAGGTTTCCGTCGCCTTGACTAATATCAAGCAGATTGAGCGTTTTCTAGGGGAAACCTCGGCCGTGCGGGATATGGGGCGACTCTCGACGGATTGGTGCGTCCTCTTGACCACCGCGACGTTCTCGCTGACTTTGATCTAGTGGCCGTATGCCTACGATGCCTGCGACGTGGGGACCCTGGCGAACCAGACGCTGAATGGCGGCCCACCAGCGGCCTTGACGTCGGGACATGACGACTACAACGGCGAGCTGTCGTACCTGCCTGGACAGCGGCTTTCCAGGTGTACTTGTCCCGGGGAGTCGCATCCTGGCCCCATGCATGAAGATGGGACGTATGTCGGGCGGTCGTCGCCTGAGATTGATGTCATTGAAGCTCAGGTGGGTACCCTCGCGCTGGCACTCTGCAAGTAGTGCTGAGATGGTGCCGTGGTAGATTGGCGAGCTTAACGGCGTGGAAGTCGGACAGGTGTCTATGTCGGCGCAGTGGGCGGTGAGTGGTCCATGCTGAGGGTCGTCTTGATGTCGCTCACAAAGCTATGAATGGTCCCCAGCCCTTCGATGAATCATATACGTGGAAGAATACGTCGGATAACATGGTTATCGCGGATCTTACTACCTCGCATCTCAACTCGTACGCGGGCGGAGTGTACCAGCAGGCGACGTCGGTGGTCGCAACGACGAGTGGGTAGACTCTCCTCCCATTTGTGGCCATTTTCCAATCCCCCGTAGACCAAAGCTGTTATCAGTTGACGGAGCAGTGCTTCTCGGTGCAAGGCTTTGAGTACCTTCCCGGGTATAACGATGCAGTGCGTCTCTCCTTACTCTCTGGTACAAAGAGGCTGCTCAAAGATGCCATTATGTGCAGTACATAACGTGGATAACGAATAATGAGGTCACTTGGACGCTCAAGGCAGATGGCGTTGGCGCCAATACTGGGACGCAGATCTCAGCGCGCCCCATCTCTGAGGAGCCGATGGTGCGTTCTCCCCTTCTCCCTCCTTCGAGCAGCAGCCGATGATTGTACCGCTAGTACATCCTTGTCAATTTGGGCATCTCGCCAGCCTTCGGATTCGTCGACGTCGAGCACCTCGTCTTCCCAGCGATCATGCGCATAGAGTGGATACGTGTGTACCAGCGGGCGGATAGGATTAACATTGGGTGCGACCCGCCGGAACGACCGACTGCTGCGTATATCGAGGCGTACGTCAATTGTCTTTCTTCATTTTGGCATTCATTCTCATTCTTGGGATGTTGGTCAAAAGGTACAAGGAGGCATATACCAATCCTAACTATACTACGTGGGAGGACGATTTCAAGCAGCCGTTCCCGAAGAACAAGCTTGTAGACCAGTGTTAATTTTACCTTTGCTTTGCACATTTTTAGACCAACTATTGCTTTGGCAACTTGGAAGTTGCGATGGACGTATACAGTACTATTATTCACTTACCTTCGTTTGCGACAATGGATGTCTTGTAAAGCAAACGGTTAAGCAAAATTTCGATGAGCGGTTAAAGCGCAAAATCGCGGCCACGTTACATCGTCGTTACTGTCACTCTTGCACATGTTCCCTCTCTCGTCTCAGCATATTCAGTGAAGGGACTTTCAGCTCTTCCCCCCCAACTAGCTTCAAGCTCTCAGAATCGACAAAAGGAGCTCAGCCCATCCCTCCAACTTTTTATTTTCGAATTTGGATTCGATGATTCGCGGTAAAATGCTACGAGCCGTAATTACGCTAACACCGACACAGGATCCCGCAGATGAATTTCTGCTGCTTCAATTCGAGTCCAACACTCAGATCATCCGCAAATGCATTTATACATTTTGTTAGTGACCAGTACAATACACTGGCGGGTATGGTACAGAGCGTATAGCAACGCATACACGCAACAATGTCCGACCACTACTACGAGTACATACAAGCACTTGTAGGGCACGGAAGTCCGCCAGAATAGGCGACACAAAATGTGTCTATCATCGGTAAGATAAATTTCCTCATGAACCCAAGCGGAAATCCGCACCCAAACAAATCGTACCTGAACACTCAACTCAACTCACAACAGCTCATTCCAGCCCTAGAGCCCACGCACTCCCCTGCCTCTGCTCCAACTCACGTATCCGTGCCTTCGTCGCTTTAACGTCCACCCCCTTGCCGCCTCGTTCCAGCAGCGCCTGCGCTGCCCGCAGCTCAGCGGCGATGTACGCTTGGCGCGCGGCGGGGGAGGAGGTGGGACCGGGTTCGCCGGCTGCGAAGGAGGTTGGCCAGGAGCCGGAGGGGTTGTGTGTTGGTTGTTGTGGAGCGTTGGGTTGTGAGGGTGGAGGGTAGGACGCTAGCTCGACGGCGTCGCGGTCTGTTGGCACCGGCATTGGCATTGGGTCCTTGGCGATGGAGGGGCGAGATTCCGCTGGGGCCTGCTTGGTATTGGGGTTGTGGTTGGCTCCGCCAAGAGTGTGACCCGGCCCAGCAAACGCGGCTCTCCGCCGCGCGCGACGGATGAAGAGCCAGCGGACGAAGAAGAGGGCGAAGAGGAACGCGAGGATACCGACTGCGACGCCCACGATGAGACCGACGGGGGCTTTGTGCTCTCTATTTCGATAGGTTTTGCTTTTTAGAAACAAGGGATGATTTGTCAAGACAAAAGCGACGCACCGGTCTGATTTGAGGGCGCGAGTGGGTGCGGGGCTGGTTGTATCGGAGCAGGTAGGTAAGGACAGATAAAATGGAGAGAAAGATACTAGGCACCGATGGGAATGGCTCTCTGTAATCTCATTAGAAGCGGCGATACCCGAAGTGGCGGTCGGGGGGATGGTCACGCGCGGCTCGAGCGGCGCGGGGGTTGGCGTCGTTGGTGTTGGCGCCGGGGACATTGAGGGCAGCGGCGAAAGCGAGGGTGGGGGGTCGTGTGGGGGATAGTAGGATGGCGGAGAAGAGAAGGTGGGAGTTTAAGACAAGGCCGATCCTTGTTACGTAACGATGTAACGATCGCTTGGCATTTGATCATAACAGCTACAAAACTCTTGGTTTCCTTCACCGTTCCAGTTGTCTTCGGCGATTTTCTCAACCCTGAACCTTTCCTGACACTTTCGGGGACAGACTGCATATGCTGGCCACAGTTTCCTCCGAAAAGCCGGGCTCGTCGCCGTTCTTTGGCCTTGGCGCTTTATAAGACTCGAAGTTTTGCCCGCGACCTCTGAAGAAAGAACACCGAGATGTCGCGGCTATACACACTGGCTACACCTGAGGGCGTCTGTTGTCTCGCCAACTCAATACAATCCAATTTCACGTCTGTCCCAGATCTGTCGACCTCCCGCGCTTCTATTCGTTTTTGTTGATCAACCTTTTATACTCGGGTAGGGCTCTAGGTAATGCACGCAAACCTACATAGCATACAGTCAACACTCGACTAAAGCCTGAATGTGAGTGACATTGATATCCCGAGATTCCCGGGTTCGCTGTTTTCGTATTCAACACTCGAGCATCTGGGATTATCGCTTGAAGGATGTAGCTCAATGAAGAACGCAGAGAGGTGAGTTTCAACTCAGTTTTACAGTCATCCATACACTGTGCACCAGGCCGTTTCAGTTTCATTATTCCTCCCGGTCTGTTGCTCACTCGACAGTCGTCTCGAAGCGTAGGGGACATCCATCGAAAGCAACTTCTCTAATTGTGTTACAGATTGCTCGCAAGAGTTTCATCGTCCTGGAATCGAGACAAAACCGGCAAGGGAATAGACAAGGTAACAACCACTCCATCTCCGAGTCTCCAGAATGTGTGTCTGACTCACAGTTGAATTGGGATTCATAATACACAAGTACGTAAATGGCGACATACCGACGCCGAGACCGAATGCCCGTCCCTAGATCACATCCAACCACATATGAACCGAGGAGGTGGCGAGAACCTGCACGAACCACTCTCAGCAAATATCGATACAGAAGAGGAACGAAGAAAAACAACAAAGAATCAGATCGGCAAAAAAAAAGCGTAAACATGGCACTCGAGGTGCTTCATACGATGTCGGAAATTGGAACATCATTTGGAGGTAATTATCTAAGGGATGAATTCGATGAGGCTTGCTCACCAAAAGCTTTTTCTTTGAAAATCTTCAAGTTCAATTTGATCGCGCATCAAAGCGGGCGGACCGCGCTCGCCAAGAAACCAAATGTGGGTTGGATCATCTCATGTCGAGACGCCTGCCTCTCATACATTCTAGGCGGGTCGTATCGAGTCGTGGCTGCGTTCGCAAAATCAGTTTAGGAAAGAATGCTACCGAAACAATATATGCTCACCAATACTTACAACACAACACAACACCGATTTCTGCGTCTCCGCCTCCCGCTCCAATCTTCAAAACAGAGCCTGAAACTAATATTCAGCGCCGTTCGAAGACCAAACAGAAAAGCAAAGAGGAAGAATCAGATCGGCAAAAAAAAAATGAATAAACATTGCACGCCAAGGTGCTTCATACGATGTCGGAAATAGAAACATCATCTGGAGGTCGGGAATGAGACTCGATTTTGAGAGGCTCGCTCACCGAAATTTGTACACAGCTGCATCTCCGAAACTTCGGTGCCGAACGGTGCGAGATGGCGCCTGCCAAGAAGCCATGACACAGCACCGAGTGAACCCCGTCGATTTTTTGCCTGTCTGCTCAGTCCTTGAGTCTGATTATTCCCAATGGCTGACCGGGCAGGTTGCCCAAGCTGATAAATATTTCAGTTAGACCAACGTCGGAAACGAAAGCCAAAAGACATGGAAAATAATCAGATCGGCAAAAAGTGAATAAACATCGCACACTATGGTGCTTCATACGATGTCGGAAATTGAAAACATCCTCGGAGGTAACAGATTTTGGGATGGGAACTCACACAGAGAAGATTAGACGTCGCATCAAAATCGTGGGGCCCGACGAGGCGGGAGCCAAGAACCAATGAGTGGATTGGATCGTACAGCGTGCGGTGCGTTACAGACTTCAGGACCTGGGCTGAAGGCAGAAATTAATTGAAGGACGAGACATGGAGATTCAGGTGCACCCACACGGCACCGCCGACATACCCGACAACTCGGCGCGCCCCGAATTTTGAGCTTCTTCCGTCCCGACCTTGACTGTACATCCAGCTAGCGACCATGCGTGGAGTCAAGGGAACCTGAACAGCTAGATATTTCAGCACCGTTTGGGACTTTGAGCAAGGAAAAGGTGGGCAAAATCAGATCGGCAAAAATATAATAAACATCGCACACTAGGGTGCTTCATACGATGTCGGAAAGCAATTCATCCTCGAGACCACCACGATAGCACATCTGGCAGTGCAGACTCACTTGAAATTTGTTTTTTCAGTCGTAAAATCGTGGAGCGAGCCTATTTCGAGGCGAAAAAAAAGGGGGGGAGTGGGTAGGAAGCCAGGAGGCTCGTTCAGGTGCTTATTCCAACCAGTTCTCTCATTTCTCATATTTATACTGCAAGAGCAGCGTCGCTGCCGGCCTCGAGTTGTCATTTTGACTAACTATCCAGCCTCGGTACAGTTGTGGTACAGTATCTCTCGGACCCGTTGCAAAAATTCATGCGATTGGCTCGCGAATGGCCTGGAATTACCAAGCTTTTGACCTTGGTTCAATTTTGGCGTGACCTACCTACGACCGTCGGCCACGGATTGAAGATCATCCAGGTTGGGTTGTCTGTCGATCGTCACTACATAATTTAGATTTGGTTCCGCTTGGAAAGATTCTGATCGTCATGTGTGCTGGCGCGGGTAGTATAAGTAAACCCCTCCTTCTACTGCCACTGGCAGCCTGTATAATTCTCTGGGTAGGTAGAACTTGAGCCCGTCAAACTTAAGTTATCCTCAAGACTGAGGAGAAAATATTTCGATGCACAGAGTTCAGACAGGGGACGATCCGCTGGCAACTTGAATTCAATTCAATAATTTTCACGCCCAGGCGGCCCGTGCTCGTCAGCAGAAATCTTGTTGTAGGGCCGTCTTGCGGGACCGGTTCTGGTACTCATATTTTGATGCTAGGTATTCTTATCGTTCGTTGTCCCGAACTCGTTGGAGGCAGCTAAGCTTTGGCAATAAGGTCGCCGAGTGGAATTCGGGGTGAGGGACTCAGTAGAGTGGATTTAAATAGGTACAACGGCCGGGGTGACGGCTGTATCGATTTCCTTTCCCTATATTTCCCAGCGGAAGGAATAAAAGAATAATTTTGGTCCTACTTATCTGTGGCGCCAAGTGCTCTACCAAAAATTCAAAACCCGGGGCCACCCCACGTCGGATTCCAGGCTGGAGGCTGCCAAGCAGTCCAGCTGGCGAATCGAAATTTTCTGAGTCTTGCGGCTCCGTAGACGGCTCCGTGAAGTTCTGGTTCAACGTGTACGCGAGAATTGCGTGATTGTGTTGAGATTGTTCGGACTTGTTCGGACCAAGTTGAAGTAAGTTGGGTGGGCCGCGGCGGACCGACGGCTCGGATCCGCATCATTGAATGGCCAAACAAATAAGCCGTAGCCTTCTCCCCAGCTTCCATCCCATCTTTGCGCGTGGGCTGCTGTTCGTCACTTCAAATCATGGCCAAGTTCATCCACTTCATGCAAATCTCCCTCATTTCCATCCGCCTGCTAGCAACATAGCGCGGAAGAGTCAGCTCTGAGCTGAGGTTGCGACTCGCGATAGCGACGGGTGTGGGCCGTGTACATTTGCGTGTACAAGCCGTGTAGTACATATGGCAGTCGGGACTCGGCTTTGCTTCTCTGGAGCTCTTGTCATCACAACTTTCAAGTTCAGCGCGATCCGATAATTAATGGAGCCTCAGAGGTGTGGCTCGGATAAATGCTCAGTTTCATACTTCGAAGCGTCCAGGGCCAATTCTACTCGAAGGAAATAACTTACCGATACACTATGCCTATCGAATCAGGGGTATGAGCTCTAGTAGAGGTTTCACCCAGCGCCCAATTTTCCGGCTTTTCATGCGACTATGACTCGGATTATCACGATTCTCAGCAGACGTCGACATCGACTCGGATGCGGTGTAGAGGTGTGCCACATTCTGCTCTTGACTTATTGGCTTGTCATGACGATCTTCTGAAGAATCCGACAGTGCCCCAATCACTTCAAATGTGAGCCGTCTCCACCATACACCGAAAATAATCTGAAGGTGTGCCACGGAACCAGTCTTTCATTTAGGTGGTCACACTGGCAGATGGATTCCAATGATCGTATCCGGCATATTCTGGGACATGGGCAATTATCGGCGCCACGCAATGGGCACGGGCACTGAAGTACAGCCTGCTTGCTTGGACCTTGTGGAAGAAGACATAGTAAGTACAAGAAGTGGATGGATGGAGGCTGTACTCGGTGCCGTATCAGAGCGCAGACCTGGCTCATCTTGTTCTCTTGTTCTTCGAGCAACACCATCAGCCGAGGTATCAAGTTTGGCTCGGCGGTGTGAACGCCCAGGGACAGTGACTGAAATAGGTCTGTAGAAGAGGTTTAAGGCGGCCCTGGGGTTTCCACACTATATTTTGATCCCCACTTCCATGGTAAGCACTCCTTCATCCTTGAGAGTCTTGACAGTGCGTTGAATGATTCAAACTATAGTCCCCTCGCAGCCATTTCATACAATACTTTCCGTTAGTGGCAAGTACTACTTTGCTGACATATCCTCTCTGATCTGACACCGCATCCCTTGCAGATCGATTCTTTGACCTATGGTGAGGCTTTCCGTCCCGTTGATTACTTCGACTCGAATCTTTGACTGAATCGAACTCAGGAGTGTACGCGGTGCTCTTCTATCAGTCCGTCAATGTCCTGGTGTCGCGACGGACGCCGAATTATCGATTCCACCTGGCCTGCATGAGCGCTCTTTTCCTTCTCTCTACGATACACATATCGTTGGCGTATACGTGGGCTTTCATCACGGATACCGCTGATACGGCGATATACGAGGTGTTTTCGCTGAGCAATCCTTTGCCGACATTGTACCTGCCAGACGACCCGATTTCTGTACATCGTATTGGCATTCTACTGAAGCTTAGATTTTCCTTGGCGAAGTGAGTTCTGTGCATCATCTCGGTCTGTCGCCATATCTGACTGCGACGATTGTACAGCGCGATTGCGGATGCTATCATCGTAAGGCCTCACTCGGGATGCTGCATTTACGAATATTGAGAAGTTATTATTCAGATCTACAGGTGCTATGTGATATGGGGTCGTCGATGGCGGCCGGTGTCTTTTCTCATCGTCGCTTACATCTTTACCTGCAGTACGTGCTCTTCTCTACAGGGGTTGTCTGACCGCTAATATTCTCTTGACAGTTGGTGGGATACTAGGTCTACTGCCTCTCTCCGGGACGTCTGAACGAGCGACGATGGCTGTATGTATAGGGACGGTATTCGTAACGAACGTCCTTGGCGCTGGGTTAGCTGGTGTGTGCATAAAATGCATTGCAATGGTAAAAAATTGAAGCACTTCCAGCTGGACGGATATGGTGGATTTCCAGGAGAGCCGTTACTTATCTCGGGAGAAGATCGCGGAAGAAATACTTGGATCTGACGGCCATACTGTGCGTTTCGGCTCTTGTTCCCATCTCTCACGATGCTCAAAATTGGAATCCCAGGCTCGAAAGCGGGCTTATGTACCCAGTCGCGTTTACAATCACTGTCATTATCTTTCTGATACCCTCGACGCCAACGGTGGCCGTCCTCATATGCCTTGCGGCCTGTTATCATATTGTGGTAAGTTGATTCTTATTTCTGTTCAATTGTATAGTCTTACTCACTCGCTCATGATCATGATAGGGAATCGCCCCAACGCTCATCATAGTGCGTGTCGGACTCGGTGTGAGTACAGACGACTTTGAAAAGTGCGTCACGATAAGTCGCACACCGGGAACGAGTGAAGGCTTGAGCAGCGGTACTCTCCCTGATTTTAGTCCTGCGCATAGAAGGCAGGATACCGTGGAACTTCAGATTCGGGTGACGAAAGAGCAATCGGAGTCGACGACGCTTTGGAATGATCCTAAATTCACACCGTGAAATTCGTCGCTTGTGTTGTGTATATTACTTGCTACTGTTGTATGAAACACGGAATCTAGGGTGGCGGCGGTGTGAAGCCAAGACAAAGCTATTTATTCCGCATCTTTGCACGTTCCTTAGGTTTATTTTTCGACCAAGTGGTGCCGGAGCGATACTTGCGGATGGAGAACTATAGACGGAATGTTCATGCCGATTAGAATGGATGTACTGTATATCTCTCGCGTCAGTTTTGATAGCACGCCCGGCAAGTCAGGGAGAACTGCGGTCATGTGATCGCGTTTCGAATTTGTGACGTGATGGCAACAGCTCTCGGCACCGTCTTCGAGTCGCAGCTTTCACTGATACGACAACGACAAAAGTCTGAACTCATCAGGTGTTGAGCGAAATGGCTTCGCAAGATAACACGCAAAAGCGGCGCAGGATGGCTAATCCGTGCGACATTTGTCGGCGTCAAAAAGTGCGATGTACGGCGAACACACAACTTCCGATCCACCTATCAATTCACTAAAAACCTGGCAGGCGACAGCTCTGTTATGCCTGATGGGAAGTGTACAAACTGCAAGAGGTGCGCGCGAGGCGTTACAATTTCCTTCGTTTTGATTGATGAGGAATTGATAGCTTCAACTCCGAATGTACACACAATACCCCTCGGGGGAGGGTTAGTCGTCTTCTATTCCATTTGCCTCTCTTTCGCTAATGAAAATCACTGTAGGGAAACAAGGGTACCCGACGGTACGGTGGTTTGTATGCATGAGCGCCAAGCTCATGGCATTCGCAGAGTTCGGACAGAAGATACGGATCCCGTCGTGATTCCTGAAGAAACACCCCAAGTTCACAGTGGAGCGAAGATAGCCCAATCTGCTTCCCAAACTTTGCAAAAAGAAACAACCCCACCGCGAGCAACAACAAAGGAGATCGTGGACGGTCTCCTGCGAGAGATTTACGCCCCGCCGCCAGATCGTGAATCGGCTGTCACACTTCTGCTCGAGGTATCCCGCTACGCCCGAAGCTTGGAGATGGATCTGGATGCTAGTCGACAAGCACAATCACCGGCTAGCTCATCGGATAGCGGATCGAGCACGACCGCTATATCGACTTCGTCACTTGCACTCGAACCCGATCGGGGGTATGAACAGACTGGTGAAGAAGTTCTGGTCGATATACAGAAACTTCCGGAGCATATCAAACGGGTTACGCTGGATGGCGCTGATCGCAGGTTTTTCGGCAAGAATAGCAGTATTGCGTTCCTCAATGCTGCTGTGAAGCCATCTGGAGGTCTCCCTGGACCGCGTTTGACCAGGCCGATTTACTGGACTCCCGTACCTGTGAGTTTGTTCTCAGTTACTAGTGGCTGATCGAAGTCGCTCACCTATTTTCTAGTGGGAGAATCCTCCAGACCCTCCCGTCAACTACGAGTTCCCGCCGGACGATCTCCTACAAAATCTAGTCAGCATTTACTTTCAGCAAATCAACATCTTCTGGCCCATATTGCATCGCCCGTCCTTCGAAAAGTCTCTCGCGGATGGCTTGCATCGCCGGGACCCTCTTTTTGGCGCGGTTGTGCTCGCGGTGTGTTCTGTGGCGAGCAGGAATTCGCCTGATCCAAGGGTTCTGCTGACTTGCGAGCATGGTGGGTTGAGCGCTGGATGGAGGTGGTTCCGACAGATTCGACGTCCGTTTACGGGGCAGACTGTGAAAGGCGCAACGCTGTATGAGCTTCAATTGTGCTGCGTACGTTTTCTGTCATACCCTTTGTGCCTAATCAGTGTTTCATTCCTCATTATTTTTATTTTTGCAGCTATACATCACCTTCCAACAATCCTGTGGCCAATACGAATGCTGCTGGATCCTCTGCGGCACCGGCATCCTCCAAGCCCAAGACATCGGCGCCCTCCGTGCGCGCTCGCCCGATACACCACCTTCAATCGAAGACGAACTCATCAAACGCGTGTGTTACTACCTATCCATATTCGATTCCGTCTCGTCAGCGTGTTTCGGGCGCCCGAGAGTCCGCCTGCCGGATGATCTTGCGCTGCCTGTTGCGTGCGATGACGAGTGGCTGGGGCATCCGGATGCACGGGTGGCGTTTAGGCAGCCGGAGGGAAGGCCGGCGGTGGGGGAGTTTTTTAATGCGTATATTGGGCTGTTTAGGATATTTACGTTGACGTGGAGGGGGGCGGTGAGTGGATTTCGTGTTAACGTTATCTTGGATGGGAGGGTGGGAGGGTGGGACGAGAGATGAGAGATGATTGATGGTTCGTTTGTTTAGGGCACACGCCAGGATTTTACCGGGACGAGAGTGTTGGAGCCGGAGACGTTGGCGGAGCTTGAGTGAGTGGTCTTCGTCTTGACTCAGAATATGTTGATTTTTACAGTAACTAACCAGTTCTCGCCTCAACCAATGGGCAAGGGAGATACCAGAACATTGTGAGTTTTGTATTTGCTGCATGCGTGAACGATTTTGGGTGACGTTCTCATTTTCAGTGCTATGGAATCCATATCAAGAAAACGATGTTTTCTTCGCGCAGAGTGCTGGTGAGATCGATTCGATTATTTCAAGGTTGAGCCATGGTTTGACGGAACGACTCTGTTGCATTTAGCGTTATATGCAGCGTTTTATTATGGTAACGCACATTCTTTTCTGCGTGCATTGGATTTTCTTTTTGCTGATTTGGTTCGATTTGAAGTGCAAGTTCTGATCCATCGGCCGTTCATCCAGGCGAAGAGCACTTCGGTAAGAGTTTTCGTGCAATTGCTCTTGCGCTTTATCTAGCCATCCATTCTGTATAGGCGTTCAGGTCTCTCGCTATATGCACCAACGCCGCGAGATCGTGTGCTACCGTCGCGGGTGTGAAAGCTCGGAGAGCATTTGCGCCGAACTACTATTTCGTGGTGAGTTGTTTTGCTTCTTTCCCCACTACCTGCATTGGATTGCTATTCACCTGTATATGCCATAGAAATCCGTGTTCGATTGCGCCATCGTCCTTCTACTCAACGTCTCTGGTGCATCCAAGACCGGATTGACGCTGGATGTTGATAGGGAGTTGGTTGATGTGTATAAGTTCATGGAGTTTTTGAGGTTGACGGAGTCGAGGTGCGTTTGTTGTTTTTGTCCTTGTCATTGTACAGGAATTCATGCTATGCCGAACGACAGGTATCAGAATGCGGGAAGGCTCTAGTAAGTCGAGTGTCTCTGGACGTTTTCTTTTTTTGATCTGATTTGATTTCCAGTGACTGTCTATGCGAAGTGCTGAGTGCGAGCAAGCTTCCTCTGCCCCCGCAATCTCCCGTCCAGCTGCCTCCTGCTCCTGCTAGCACCAAACCTGTCGACGAATTAACAGCAGCAGCACCAGGCCCATGGCCCGAATTGCCAATGGCAGTCGAAGAGCTCGGCAGCTTGCCCATCTACGAGTCGTTCCGGTTGGGCGACGCGCAGCAAGATGTGAACATGCGTGATATTTCTTTTGCGGAGGTGGATGCGGGGGGGTTGCCCTATCAGAATTATACGAATATTAAGCCGTTGAGTGCGGAGATGGATACGGATCATTATTTGTGCGTTGCGTTTCTCTGTCGCTCCTTTGACCTCGCGAGGGAGGTATTGAAATTTGACGCTGACTTGTTTTATTCTAGGTCGTATTGGATGCCGTATTTGTCGACTGTGGATGGGGTGACGCAGGCGATGCAGAATGCTAGTAGTTTGGTGGCTAGTTTTGATTCGTAGAATCTATTTATTCCAGTTACTCGAGAGACTGCCAAAGCTATATGTGCGTGCAATGCATCTGTAACTCCAATAGCATCCATGTCCTCGACGAGGCCAACTTCGCTGACAGTTCAAGTTATGTGTTGGGGGCTATCAATGTTGAAATTTGTAGTGGTGGTTCACCCGATTGTGGGGTAATAATCCTGTATCTCTATTAGACAAAATACTGGGGTATATATACCCTTGAGAACAATGTAATATATTACAACTATAAATAAAGGTAACGGTAAGAACAATAAGAAACTAAACACAGTGATTGCGTTGCGCGATTGACCCCCTGGAAAGACGTTGTGCTCGGTTGGCATCTTGTAGAATTCTGTAAGGATACCCACCCGCAGGTACTACTTGTTTGTCTTCCGTAATCTTGCAGTTCAGACTGTGGACCGCGCGAGTATAATACATCGCCCCCCCCAGCGGAGAAGAGTACTAGAAGAGTTCCATTGTTCAGTGTTCCGCTGTGTGTACAAGCCTGTGCGTAACCGTAACTAGGTGCCACAAGCCTGTGCGCCATGATACGGCTTCAAGCTGTTTCCTTCCAACATTCAGAACATCCATCCCTGAAGAAACCAACTTCGTTGCGGGTGATATGCTGGTGGCCGATCAACAGGCCATCCGCGTTGGAGGCAGAGTCCGCAGGCTGAATTCGAAACGAGAAATAAAAAATGTCGCAGGGATCGTAATAAGTACCAGTGGTGCATGTCAAAGAAATAGAAAGGAATCCGTACCTCTCGAGATTCTGAGGGAGTGCGCAATGCAACCACCTCTGTAGACTTGGAATGTAGGATAATGGGCCTCGGAAGAGCGGCGACAAAAGCCTGAGGGACGATGATGATGAGTGCAGCGAAGAGCTTCAAGTGGTTCATGTGAAGCCAATCTGCGCCGGGGCGGGGAGTTGAAGAGAGTTAGTTGAGATTCCTCGGGCGACTTGAAATCGTTGCTTTTATACGACGCCAAGCACTGCGTCCATGCTGGGAGCCCGACCCGGATGATAGTTCAGCCCAATACAAGTACAGGGTTATCTTGGATTTTCGAGGTCTCCAGGCAGGGTGCAGCTTGCAGCTTGCAGGTTGAAGCCGAATCACCGTACCCGGGCTCAGTGACGAGTTTCATGGCGTAGTATAAGTATGGCGACACTTGGTTGGTAAGGCAGACGCGCGTCGATCGCGGCGCCATAAGGGTGATCATGAGATCTAGAGATAGTTAGAGTTAGAGTGTTCTTACTTACTTGGGCTGAAGGAAACGTGAATGAAGCATCGTCAAGGGTCATTGCAATTCGTAAAGTCGTAAGGGTATCAAATCCACTGTGAATAATCGTAAGTAAAAGTTCCGCGCATCGGTCACTCGCCCTCCATCCCTCCGGGACTCCGGGACGCTTACGGAGTGACACACGCTCCCCACCGACAGGAACTAATGCGGCCCCTCCAACACACTCTCCTTAATCTCCTCCAACTCCTTCCACCCAGGCAACCCAAACCTCCTTGGCAGCCCATCCCAAAACGTATCCAGCGCATGCTGATGCGCCGTCCGCATCGCCGCCATGCACCCCGCGCAGACCTCCCGTTCGAGCTGCGCAAAGTCGGCGGGGGTGAAGAGGGTTAGGGGGAAGGAGCCTGGGAAGGCGAGATGATGAGTAAGGAAGTATATCCCCTTAGAAATATGACTCGGAAGAGATGAGAACGGATAACGCACCTGACCCCGAATTATTCGACGACGACGAGGAAGAGCGCCACCCCTCCGCCTCCTTCCTGAGCATGAACCGCGCCTGCGTGCACCTCCACTTCCCCGTTACCCCATCCAGCGTTGGGCTACGCAGACTCCCGCTATCCGAAGCACCCCAGTTATTATTCCTCCCGCTCAGCTGGCTGGCATTGTCAGGCGTCAGCCCACCCCCACTGCTACGCTGGCAGGAGGGAATGGACGCAGGTTCCCACAGGAAATTGAGGATGTCAGCCGACGCGGATTTGCCCAGCAATATCGACTGCTGGATGCACATGAGCTTGTCGGCAGGGCTGAGTTCGATGTGCGTGGTGTGTGGATCAGCGGCGGTGTCGTCAGCAGTGTTGTGATTCGGATTGTGCGACACGACATCCACACCGTTGAGAATCTGGGCCGGCGTACAGAAGGCACAGACGCGGTAGAACGCAAGAGGGATGATCCAGTCCAACGACATTTCGCGTGCGAAGAGGATGACGCGGAGCCATTCTGGGCCCTCGAGCGACCACGAAGCGGAGCCGGGGGAAAATTCCGTGGGGTCTGAGGGGAAGGCGGAGGAGAGATGTGCGAGGGCGCGTTGGCGGAGGGATTCGACGCGGTATTTGGTGCTGAGGCGGATGATGCCGGAGAGCGTGGCGAAGTCGGTTTTCGCGGGATACGGAGGGAAGAAGCTGTTTGTCGGGTTGAGTGAAAGATGAGAGGAAGAAGAAGCAGCAAACGCACTCGTAATCGAATAAAGCTTTCAGAAAACATCGGAGATCGTTCTCTCCGTCTGAAAGTTCGACTACAGGACAACCATCGATCTGCGGCGCGTCCTTGGATTCAGGCAACCCCAGGATATCGCGAAAGGCGGGTGACCGGTCAGCCAGGAATCCGCCGTAGATACGGAACGATGAGCCTCCAGCGCGGAGGACAAGGGTGCCGTCTTTGAACCAGAGACCGGAGGAGGAGCTGTCTTTGGCGGAGGCGGACATCGTCGAGCGCGTCGGGAATCGCGATGGGAGGGCTGCTGGAGTGCAGACGGCGACGAGGAGGAACAAAAAAAAGTGGACGACGAGGAAGCCCTCGGCTCTTTCGAAGTCCTCATGGTTGATCGGGATCTTCCGCACTTCGGCTGTTTGTTCTGTGTTGAAAACGAAAATCGAATATCAGCATCGCACGTTTAGGTGCTTGTTTTCATTGAGACTATCATCCCGAAAGAGAAATCGTTGTGGACTCAACTCCAAAACGCTCCCTCAACGTGACCTCGGTCCCAAAAATCTTATACGGAGGCTCTTGACGGCTAGTTTATGTTCAACTACGGAGTCGAGGCCACATGCTGAGGTTCTAGAGTTTGTCCACGACGGGAATTACACAGTCGAGGGCAGCCGGTGAAGAGGTAGCGAGCTGGGTCACGGGTGGGAGTGGTCTGACCGCCCTGCTCTAAATAATGGGAAGTTCGCTCCCGAAATTTCACCACTTTGACTCAGGATGAGGGAAATATCTCGAGTCCGAGTCAGTATCCGGGACAAACTAACACGGAGATTGACAAAATTGACAATCCTTATCTAGCGAGGGCCGGCAGGGGCCGGCACAAAGCTCAGATAAAAGTTTACTTACTGGTAGAGCCTGGTTGATTTTGGGGACTCGGAAGAGACAGAGGGAGGAGGAATTCTTTCAGAAGTCAAGCCGGCTCCGAGTTCTGACGAACGCACGCGTTTTTCGTGAAACGGAGTGGAAAAGATCGTTAACATTTCATTATCATCAGTTCATAAACTCTTCATCGGGTCCGAATTTCCGCCCTCATCACAGAGAAACAATCCGCGTTCCAAATTCCGCCACCGGATACGCCAATCCCTCTCCAGGGCAGCTCATAAACATTAACGACGGAGGAATTTCCAGCCGATGGGCTAATGATGCGACAGCGGCGGGAGTGAACGCGCCTTGTACAATTATCTAGGAGGGGTCGGGAAATCGTATTACTAGAAAGGACAAGACTACTCACAAGATCGATTGTAATCTCGGGAAACGCCTCGTCCAATACTATCGACACTCGGGTCAACAATATGCCCGAAGACAAAAGAATTCTTACTCTTCGCATTGGCCTCTAGTTCCGACGGCAAATCCGTCGAGTCTGGTGAATCGGCATCCACGTCCCCACCACAAAAATGCACTATCTTGACGCAAGACGTCTCTTCACTTTCCCGAACGTACAGCAGCAAATGCATGATTTGATTGATCTGCCCAGTCGCGAAATATGAGCGACGGACCCTCAGAATCGCTCACAGAGAATCGCACCTCGTCTCCCTTGACAAGCACACACACTGGCTGCCGCTTCATCCTCTTGATTACCCTCGTCATCTGAGTTCCCCACTTCCATCGATGCAGCGCCGGATACTGGTCGTACAGCCAATACAAGCAACGGAGAAGTTGTACTTGACGCTGTGTCGCACCAAAGACGAGAAGGACGCCGACAAGATAGGCGAAGAAGTAACTGCACAGAAGTAATCAAACCTGGTCCGTGCTGGCCAAAAAAAACGAAACAAAAATGTACCCTGCCGTTGAAGGATCGATCGCTACGTTCCCCACAAACACTACAGGCGTCAAAACGAACGTGAGAAGCAAAAGCGAGAGTCCGACGCCAGGCGTCCGAGGCATCCGACCACGATTGAAACGCAGCAAGAGTAACGAAAATGGGAATAGCGCCATCACTGTCAGCCAGACGAGCGAAAACCTGGCAGAATTCAATCAAAGCCGAACACAAAGATAGGGAAAGGCCCAAAGGCATACATCTTCGAAACGACCGCCAAACTGCCTCCAGTACTAGCATACAGGGCGCCAGCTACCGCGGTAAACATGACGATCGAGACGTACGGCGCGCCGCCAAACCGATCTGGAAATGCATAGAGGAATACCTGAGGCAGCACGCGATCAGCCGCAAGGGATGCGAAGAGTTCATTTGCTGAGAGGATGCCTACGTGTGTAATCCGTCAGTGAACTTTATTGATTGGTGCGACCGCACGAAGCGAACACATACCTGTCAGGACACCACCGCACAAAACTACCACCGCATCGACAACAATCCATTTTCTAAGCCAAGGGCCTGCGGACTAGAGATCACATGAGCTCGGTGACTACATGACAAGGGAAAAAAATGCGGATCGAGACAAGAAAAAGAAAAATGGTTATACCCTCTCTGCTAACAAGCTCAGAACGTTGTCCCCGCCAAGTACCACATCCAAGGGTACCGTCGCCAACACTAAAGTGATCATTGACGTGTTGAGCACGATGGCTGGGAGGTGCAGGTTGCGCAAAACTCGCGGAAATGTTTGGCTGGGGTTTTTGAGACGGCCGATATAAGATGGCGTGCCTTGGAAAGAGAAAAATCAGCACATGAGCTAATAGAAACGAACCAGGTTCAAAGTTGTGAAACCAACGTACACTCAATCCCCGTCAACCCCAACATCCCAAGACAAAACCCATTGAACAACTGCCTCACAACACCGATCCGCGACCCAGGCTGCCCAACCCGCCAATTCTCACTCAACTGCGCATTGCCCGTTTTCCCCCAGTGCACACACCCCACTATCCCGAGCGCCACCATCGTCCCGAGATGGAAGGCTAACAGCACCGCAGCCAGCCGTGCACTCTCTTTCAAACCTGTGAGACTCGCAAGCGCGAAGATGACGAGAACGAGCGCTGCACCGACCCAGCTGGGAAAGGGCAGTGCCACTTCACCAGAGAGATAGGTGGAAGCGGTGGCTGCCGAGACGGCGGAGGTTGCGGCGAAGTCGAGGAGGAGAAGGGCGGCACCGAGGAGGGCGATGGATTTACGCGATACGTTCAGACTGGAAAGTGAAAATTGACTTCAGCTGCAATCCTGCGCACAGGGGGAAAAAATCTTACAGGTAGGAGTATGGCGCGCCGCTGATTGGAAGTGCCGATGCAAGTTCTTGCATAATTGGGCGCCATAGAAAAGGTATCAGAGTTGCTACAAAGAGCGAGATGGGCGAACTGTAGGCGGAAAAGAAGTAAAAAAAAACAGATCATTCTTCGTGAATTCGAAGTCGTTACTCACTAGACCCCGGATACAGCGACCACCGCAGGTAACGCGTAAAATACACTACCAAGCACCGCGTTCCCAGAAGGCGCCGCCCCTATGAACTCTCCCAACAATCTCGCAGATTGCACATTGTGCATCCGCTGCGCGCCAACCCGGTGATCCTCCTCCGTCAGAGAAATGGCTGAGAATGTGCCCCAGCCAGCAAACTCGAAGTCGCTAGAAAGATTCAGAAAGCGCGACTGCGTCGAACTAATGAGTGTGTCTTTCAATCCACCTCCGCCTTGGGGACGCATGCGTTGTCGCCGAAGGATCACGTCGAATTGGGAGTCATGGAAGGAGGGTGGGTTTCCTGTGGGAGAAGGTTGTGCTGCTAGGAAGACGGATTGAATGGAAGTATGTGAGTTAGAGACAAAGAGACAAAGAGAAAAAATCGAAAACGCGTCAGAATCAAAGCCGAGGCCAGATATTGAAACCGGACTTGCCCATAGTGGTATCCCGCGCAATGGGTTCAATGGCGACCCAGGAGGTTGTCGCGTCGACGTCTAATTCGACCATATCCTCGGCGGAGGGGAGCCATCGCGGCGAAGCCATTCAAGTCAAATTTGCGCTGGTATTCGGCAGCTGGAATGGCCGTCTTATAGGCAAAGCAGTAGCGTGATTGGGTATAAACGCGTGCTAGTCCAGCAACGACGTGTTTGCGCTGTAATCGTCGTCCAAAACGGTGAGGAAGAAGTGAGTGGCAAAGGACAAAGGGGATGATCTTTAACAGGCAACTGTGACGTAACGGTTGCATAGCGCCGTAATGAATGGAATTCCAACAATTTGGGGGCGGATTTCAACTGGTTTTTAGGCAAAAAGTGGAGGGGAAATTTGGAAGAGGAAGAATCCTATTTCTTAATTTTAGGCAAATTCCGGCGCCACAAGGGTGGATTAAAGCGATTGCTGTCAGCTGTATCGTGGGCCGAGGTCAGTGAGGGGATCGTACTCGAGACTCTTTTGAATGAGGCTACGAAAAAAGCAGGTGTTTGATAAGCTTCTGAGCAGCGATTTTAGCACGGGATATTTATGGTTCTAGGAATGAAATACTAAATGAAAGTGGGAAATAGCACTCAGCGGTGAGGGGGGCGTTTGTTCATGTTCACCCATTCAACTTTCTGCCCCCGGAGTCGCCGGAAATTACTCTTATCACAAAGAGATGGACATACCAGATCACTTGGAATCCACCGCAAAAGGGGAGTGAGGGAAACAATTGCCAACCTCATTCGTCTCTGCCGTCAGTTCCATCAATTTGAGTTGAGGCAGCGGTAACCGTTTCTTTCTACCTTTCTGCAACCCAAGTCCTAGATGATTGAATGCAGTTTTAGTATAGCACTGCAGAGATCCATGCCGCAGCATCCGCGGATGAAGAGTGAGGGAGGCACAGCACAAATAGTGTACAGAAAATGTCTTCGCTGCTGTGATTATTGAGGAAGTAAAGGTTGAAATTGAGTGGAACCTGCGGCGAAGGGGTCTGCTAGTGGAAAAAAAGCAAGCATGGCCAGGGAAGTAGTAAGGTTGAGCCGCACAAAGTTTAGCTTTGTGTTATAGCCTCGGCCCCACTGCCTTTCCAGCATTCAAGAAGGAGTGCGTCGCGGATAAAATCAGTTTACGCGTCTCCTTATCCCGCATCTGCGAATTCGAGAATAAAAGTAACGCTGGGCGCAATTTAGGAAGAGCCATACCTCACATCGCGCCAACCGCGCCCGCCCATCCATGAATATTGTCCGCGTCGCGACCGTTATCGTCGATCCGCTGATTGAATAATGACCTGCAAGTAAAAGAACAAAAGGAAGATACATACAGCGGCGCAGCATGGTGCCAATGTATGTTCATCGTATAGAGACACCTGTTCCGTCAAACCCTCTGGCTCGGCCGAGGAGAACCATGGCCGCTACGGTCGTTCTGCAGGCAGCCCTTCGGCAACTACCAGGCGGAGCAACAGAAAAGTAGCTCACGGGTCAAGCAAATAGGCAGCACATCCCCCGTGCAGTGTACCATACACATTTGACATTTCTGCCCCCAAAATACCACTGGTCAGACGAAGTTTTCGATATCGCAATTTCATGCATCCATACCTTTCGTCACCTCAATCTCGAAAACCGCCTCACCCTCGGTGCTCCCCTGCTCGGAGTTCTCCAACACACTGAATCCTACCACCCGAAATCTCCTCGAAATATCCGTATTGAAGGGAGGGAACTTCGTCAACCCACTCCCCGTGCAAAAGTACGCGAAAATATTCGCGTTAATCTGCTTTTCCTCGTCCGAAACGTTGCCTTGAATTTGTTGCACGTCCACCAATACCTCTGGCAAGGAGTTCTGCCACGCAAGCCACTCGGGAGTCTTCGACGCCACGGTCATGGAGGTAAAAAGCAAGAAGTTAATAAGCTCGGAAACCCGTCTCATCCGATCATCACCGATTAATCACGTTCGGGCCAAACCTACGGCAAACACCGGCTAACAACATAATGGCCGATCCTTCCGCCTACAATGCCCGTATCGCCCACATCCTCCGTACACCCCTCCCCACCGCCCAGGTAACCTCAACCCAAGGAAACGCGCCTTACAACGTCAAAGAATCCGCCGTAAAATGGCTCAATATCTTCCACGCCCCGCCACGATGCTTCGCCGGGCCTTTGACGCGAAGAACCACTGTCACTGAAGTTTCTCTGGATCCAAATCCGTTGGTCGAAAATGGCAGGGTTCTTACCATGGTTTGTGAAACCGACGTGGCGGAAGGTAAGCAATGAAAGTTTCTGGCGTTTTCAGAAATGATAGGGCGGCGGGAGTAGAGATGCTAGATGGACGGGGAAAAGCAAGTAATGCGTTCATTATAACGATAATAGACGAGTATGTTGATAAATCTCCAAAGATGATCCCTTCTTATATCTCACCTGTCAATAGATGCGTCTCATCGGCCGTAACCACTCTGGATTTCGCGGAAGGCGGGCCTGGTATATCAGGCGTCTCTCTCACCCTCGATACCGTCTTTCACGGCTCCGCTGAGCGGTGAGCGTCTTGTCTGTATCCACAGACATGAGGATTCCAATTTGCACTGCAGAGGTGCGAGACTTCGGTTCGTAAACAAAACCCTCTCAGCCGCCAACGGTGCGCAATCATGCAGTTGCCAGGTTCGTCAATTTTGATTTTGGTAGAATCCACTCGACGATAGACCTCCATTATAATAGGTCTGGGACTTGACGAACCAACGACTCGTCGCAACCGCCACTTTTGTGGGCATGCAGTCATCTCTCCTGACGGCTCTTGCGCGCTTATGACGAATCATGAGGAGCGACAAGCAAGTGCCTACCGCAAATATCTCTCTGTAATCCGAGTCTAGAACGGACGGAAATAATCTTTGGCCTATCTATAGCTATATATTTTCATTGCAGTCGAAGACTCTGTCTTTGTGATGCCTCCAGCAGCGCCATCTGCAATTCGTCGCCACTCAGCGCATCCCAGAAGCTCCAACATCCTGAAACCTCCACCCGTCTTACTAAACTAGGTTGTTGGCACATCTCCTCTCACAATCCCGCGTTGTCAATGGATTTCCAATTGAATTCAAGGTAGGTAAGTAAATGTCCGTTCGATTGTCTGTGCAGTAGTATGCTCAGTGTCAATGATATCTTCTTTCCAGGTAATTCTCATCCTCCTTCTCTCCTTCAGACATCGCTGTTGATAGTGAAGACAGGGCCGAAGTTGCCCGAGTCGCCGAACACTGTATTCCCCAGGTCAGCCAATGACTTACGGAGGGGTAGAGAGATATACGCACAGACGAGCTGGTAGTTGGGGTTGGACAGAACGTAGGGCACGGTGATGGTGAGGTTCCCTGCGCGCAAGTCGAAGCCTTTGGCCAAGATGACTGCAGAAGCATTCAGTCAGTCAGTCAATCGGACACGTCGACAGAGGCATGCAGCATGGTACTAACAAGGGGCAGTGATATCATTCTGCCTCAGCATGAGAAGCGCTCCGTTCGAGATCACGGGCGGTGCGTCGCTCACATCCCTGCATCCAACAAAACAACGTCAGTTTCAAGAATCAACTCAGCAAGGTTATGCGGCCACCACAACATACCAAGTAAGCGTCTGCTCAGTCTTACTCTCCCACACAGTTCCCTCGGTGGGGTACGTGATCTTGGGAGACCAGACGTCGAGGGGACCCGGAGGCTTGGCGGCAGCAGCGTTCACAGTGGCAGCGTTCACAGCGGCAATGGTGCAAAGAAGGAGCGACGATAGTGAGGTCGTGAAGAAACGCATGGTCGTGAGGTATGAGTTGAGGTTGGGGTATGAGTGTGGAGGTTAGGGAAAGGGAGAGGGATGCTTACCCTGAACGAGCGGGCTGCCTTTTATATGCCAGCTCCACTCTAGGCGTTCGGCCGGCGTACGATCTGCCGTTTGCGATGAACTTCTTTCAATTGATCTTTGTTGGGTCAATCAAGTTCCGACGGTTGGAGAACAAGCGAGCGGGTTGTGGAGTGTCAGCTAGTCAGTTGACTTGGGGAAAGAGATCTCGCTGCTGGTCTTGTTCTTCATAACTCGTGTCAATGAACCAGCTCTCCTCGATTTTTCAAGAGCTCAGACTCTGAGGGCTGAACATACATTGGTCTTCTGCAAAACTCCACGTTTCGACTATATTTACATCTCATTCCGGAGTTACGACCGTGCTTCCATTCTCCGCGTCGATGTCTGCCGATGTTGGAGTCGGGTCGCTATGTCGTGTCAAATGACTCCGCCGCGGTGAAGAACCTCGCACATCGATCACCTTGGGTTGACGAGACGCTGATTTGTTGAATTTTCTCTCGGCTCAGACGGGCCTATACATTAGCCAGGTGAGTACATACCAACTATTTTATTTTCTCATCCATTACGCGTCAACCTTCGACCTTTACCTCCTCGTCAGCCTAACAGGCACACCCCCAACACCAAACGTTAATCCCTGAGCCCCTCGCATTACTCGTTTCCGCCACTCCTCCCTCGACTCGCCCTCATTCAGGATGATGTGAAGTCTCCAGTCGAGCAGAAGGGAAGAAATGAAGCGGACGGATTCTGTCAAAGCGAAGCGCCGGCCGATGCCTGACAGAAACCAGACGCAATTATATAGGTCACTGGAATTCGAAGAGAATGAAAGAAACTCACACGCCCGAGGCCCCAAACTGAAAGTCGAATAGTCGCTCTCTCCGACGCCGTACCACCTCGAGGGACGGAATTCCTCTGGGTCGGGGAAGTATTTCGGGTTGTGGTCTGTGAGATGGGGAATCAGATCAGCGGGGTTGGATTTGTTTGAACGACACAATAGAAACACGCACGCAAGCCAACGCTATCCACGATGACCCACGTCCCTGCCTCGAGAATGACCTCATGTCCAGGAGTATCGTCGGTTTTGAGAGCGACGGTCGAGGCTGTCTCGCGATACATGGCGCTCGCCGCAGCTGTTAATGTTGAATTGTCATATTTCCGAAAACAATACGGTAATGGGAGACTCACGAAACAGTCGACTTGCTTCGAGGAAACACGACTGGACCTTGACGAGTTTCGAGTAGTCTTTGAAGCCCTCATTTCGCATTGAATCAGTGCTAACGGCTAGTGAGCAGTTCGAGTGGGAGACTCACTAAATCATCAGAATCGGAGGCACGAAGAACCTCTTGAATTTCCTGATACGCCTCTTCTTGAATGTCTTCGTAGAGAGCCAAGAAGCCGATGGCGGCTTGGAGTGTTTTCGCAGTCGTTTCTATTCGCAGTTTGTTCATTCATTGACTCTATATGTATGAAATAGATAGACACGAGGGATACATACCATGACCGGCGTTCATCAACAGATGAGTATTCCCAATCTATACGCAATGCAACAATGATGACAATCAGCATACTGGCAATCTCATCTGGAATGGAATATACGAACCAGCTCTTCGTCGGACAGGTGCAACGTCTCCTCACCCTCATTGGCTTGTAGCAAGAGGCGAAAAACGTCTTTGCGATCGCTCTTCGTGTTATCAGGATTATTCTGAGCCAAACTCAGCTCCTCCCGCCGCGACCGAATGAGATCGCGGAGGAAAGATTCGAGGGTGGTATGTGCCGTCTCAATATCGCGTAGGCTACGACCCAAGTAAGCACATAGATGAAATTGTGGGCGAGTGACTGTGGCTTTATTTCAGAGTAGATTAAAGAAGCCCACACCTTTTGATAGGCAACTTGTACATCCATCCAGGAATTACGAGTCGAGGGATGGCAGAGCGAGAGACGATGGAGATGGCTTCAGCGAATGGCATACCAGCCTCAGGAGATTTGCTGGAATTCTCTTCCACGTTCCAGGGTATGGAATGTCCGAATGCGCACCGCGAGATGAGGAGGAGGGCGAACTGCGTACGTTGTTGTGAGTTTCGCGTTCTTTTCAGGGAAATGAAACGGGAACGACCTTCGTGGTGATTTCCTCCACCACAGGGATGAAGACTTCCTTCTGGTCGATCCACCCTTCTGCCTTCGTCAATTCAGCGTACAGATTCGCCGCTTCCTCCCAGACAAATACGTATCTGGAGAAAACTGTTGAAAAGATATCATTCAATTGAGCAATAACAGACTCACGTCTCTGGTGTAAACGCCGGATTCATAATTCGCCTATGACGACTCCATTCCGATCCATTCACAGTGACGAGGTTATGGCCGTACGGTCTATTGCGCACAAACACACAAACATCAGTTCCAAAATAAAAATCATCCAAATCGCCCTTCGAAATACCATACCTCAAGACTAACGTCGTCTCATCATTTTTGAAAAAGTGCCCTCCCTTAACAGCAAGAATCTGCCGCGCACTTTCCATAGATCGCGTATAAATTGCTGGAATGCCAGCGAGGTAGGGAATATTTGAGATAGTGTCCAGGTTGTATTTTGGGTATACTGTCAGTCGGACCCGTGATTAGTCAATTCGTTTCAGGACGGTGATTCGAGACGCAAAAAAATGCATCGAAAACTATCGAAAAGTTTGAAGAGATGCACGCCGACCTTGATTCCGCCACAACCACAACCAATTCAGCCCGGGATTCCAGAACGACGTCGGTATGAGAGCACCGAAGGGAGAGGCGGGGGAGAAGAGGGAGCGCAGGCCGGGGAGATGCGCGAGTTTCTGCGGAACAGATTCCGAAATCGCCTCAGCACAGCCAATATGTGAGAATAAGGAGGGGGCAAAGCACGACGCACCCGAGCATTGCGGCGGAAGACGAGTATTCTGTGAACCACAAAGACCACAAGGACGGCGGCGAAATACGTGGGCGGCGTCCAGGAGGTCATCACGGAAGGAAAGAAAAGATGAAATTGAAACGCCAAAAAACAGGTAGTAATATGTATTGCGTAACCACGGCGATCACCGGCGCTCAATTTCTGGATTTTTTCCATCCGAACTGCGCTGACTTTAGGTAGGTAGACATGGTGCAAATGTATGACAGTTAAATTCGTTGTTAATTCGTAGTCGCAGATTCAAGTGCGTGGAATTGAGCTGTTTGGGGAGGTATAAGCAGCTTTTCAGCGTGTAAGATGAAGTTTTTCAACTTTTTGCAGCGAAATCAACATTCAACTACCAAGTTTCCACGATCCGGCATCAATTGCCAGCTGTCAATCGCACAACACGTGTTCTGCCGACTCAAATCTAGCTTCCACCACTCCGCTCAACTCCGCTGCGCAACTTTCGCTATGAGAGGCGACCAACACTTGCCACAAGCGCCGTGGGGTGCCCATGGGTCACCCACGGTGCCCATAGGCAACTCCATGACGCAAGTCTGGTTTGTATGGATCTCGTTGACGCAGCGCGGCGAGGCTCGACATACGGCGCGGAAACGACGACAACGATAACGACGACGAGGGAGGAGAAGAGGGAGGACGAGGACGACTGGAAGGAGGAGGGAAAATTTGTTTGAGTCCGAATTTCAACCAAGGTATGTTTATTGCTTGCAGTTGCTGCAGAACGATGTCTCCCTTGTCGCACTTTCGTAATCTAAGTTTCCTCAACCAACGACTTATATTCATGAATGATCCAAGCACTATACCGCTATCTGCTCCATGAAAGGTACGTCGACGGCATCAAAATAAGTCAATACGAAGGCGCCTCGCAGCGGCAAGCCCTTCAATCCACAGAACTACGACATCCTCATCACGAACAGCCCCAGCAAATGGGAGAAGAACCGCTTCAAGGGCCTGCAGCTCATCCAATGAGAAGGGACCCGTTGGGGGCTCGACGGCTATCTCGTTGAGGTTTTCGGGTGGGCCGCGTCGCCCAAGCCAGGATGTAGGCTCTTCATCTATCGCATTGTTCTGTTGACGTGAGTCAAGAATGTCGTTGTCGCGTAATGCCTCCCAGTCCACCCCAAAAACCTCCATCTCCTCGTCCGACATCGGGGCAGCGTCTGCTGTGGGTAACTCGCTTCCGCGTACACCATGCACTATCATGTCGAACCCAAACATGTCCGCTGGAGAACGGTTGGGCCCCGGTCCACGGCGCATCTCGATATTGTGTTGATTCCAGGACTCCATGAAGAAGCGAAGCTGCTCGTTAATCTGGTTGAGGAAGAGGTAATGCAAGAGCCAGATATGGCCGACGTTATTGATGTCGAGGCCGTGTTGTATCTCAAGGTGAGTGAAGAGCTCCGCCCAAGTAGCTCCGATTTGAGCAGTGATATCACCCCAGAGGCGCTCTATTCTTACATTATGCACGCTCCTGTAAAGCGATATTTGCGCCATTTTAATTGCTCGAAAATATAAGCCGCTTACCTCCCCCACAAATAGGATCCCCGGCCTTCCCCGCGGAATGCCTCCATCCAAGCTGCAACCAGCAAATTCTCGACACCGTGATCTCCTCGAACGCGCGACGGGATGCCATATATCAAGGTCGCTGCCAAGAAGAGGTCTAAGACGGTTTGCGAGCGGTTGTTATTGCTCGCAAGTAGACCTGTAATCAATCGTGAGTACCCGTCAATGAATCCATGAATCACAATGCCCCAGCGAATGAGACCTGTGATTCTTTGTTATTTATACTGCTGCGAATACATCTGTGCACTCACCATGTTGTCCGTCGTGATGCCACAGTGAGTTTGGTCCAGGGACATTGTATGTGCGGCGCCGGATTGTGATACGCTCAAAAACTCGTCTAACAGGATCAATGCGAAGCAAAGACTGGCGGATGCGCTCGATCTGGACATGGTGTCCGAGCCGCCGCAACATTCCTTGCATCATTCTGACCCCCGCTCTTCGGAAGTGGTGTCGCAGTCGGATGACAAGCTCGTCCAACTCGTCATCAGTAATTGTGGAAAGTGGGCCAGTGTAAGAGGAGATTGCTGGCTGTTCCTCGCCATCGGTAGCTCCATCTCTCTCTTCCCTAGTCGACAGTCCTGCAGGCTGCTCCTGTGGCTCGGCGATGCCGTGATCCAGTAATGCTTGCCGCACCACCGTTCTACTAACGCCAAGAAAATGTGCGATGCTGGATGTCGACCTCAAGGAGTAAGCCCATCGGAGGAAATCAGGATCGATCTCAATGGATGGACGGCCAGCGGCACCACTGTAGACCCTCTCGACAACTATCGGACGACCTTCGTGTGACTGATCAGCAGCATCTTGGTACTGTTGTCTGACATCGTTTTGCATCACAGCAATATTTTGGCACAATAACTCCAGTTCAGCCGCGTCGAAGATAAATGCATACTGGATTTTATTCATTGTGAGGTATGCAAGGTAACAAATTCTGCCGACCTCATCAAGTAAATTCGCATATTCTTCCAAGTCGTCGCCCAATCTCCAGAGCACCACTGTGTCCGCGGAATTCGCAACCGCACTCCTAACCGAGGCTTCGTATCGATGATAGTGTTCCCTGAAAGCATTCAGCAGATCCTGTTGTGCGGCTCCCGACACCGACATGAGTGCTTGTTTTCAAGAGGCTTCATTCATCACGACCAAACAAACAAAAAAAATTCATTCTAATAACTTGAACTCAACCAATGTTGGGCTCGACACATCCCGTGTCCGAGTCGTCGAACAACCCTCCAGTCTCAGTGACAGTGGTCTGTATCTCCATTGACGGGGTCCCTGGCATTCATCAACACACTTTCTATGGTTTTTCTATGCCGCTAAGCACTTCGGTCCCACCCTCCTTTCCAGGCTCTGAGCCTACAAGCTCCGTCGGCATCTCTGCTCTTTTGAGGGCAATAATCAATGCAGCTAACTCGTCGGAAAGCGAGAAACTCCCCCAAGAACTGCACACCATCCTTACCAAACATGACTCCAGCCTCGCAGATATTCGTGTTTCGACAACACAATTGCCTTGTTTCGGTGCGGAAATGCAGTTGCCCCACACCGGCTTCCAAGGTCTCGGTTTCCTAAAGACTCTATTGAGCAGTGAAAGCTCAAGTTTGATCTCTTCCATTGATTACACTTCCGATTTGCTGGAAATGCAGTCTTGGAAGAAACAACTAGTCAGAGCGGGGGCCAATCTGTCCCATCATTTCATAGTAATACTTGCTGTTGACCCAATCCCGCTGGAAAGTCCAGCCGCCCTTTCTAGCGCCCCAGGGGAGATTCCACCTTTTTCAACCTCCAATGGACAACTGTTTCACGAAGCAAACTGGCGCGAACTGGAAGCCGTTCTACCAAATTCCCACCAATCTCTGACAACAGTCTCTAATACACCTATGCTTTTTTCTCCCGAATTGAGCGCCAATTTTGCTGAAAATCATTCTCTCGGTGAGTCGGAAACCATTGGTTGAGTTTGAATGTTTTTAAAGATTTCAAACAGAGGAGTACTGGGGTTCAATGTACAATGACAGTGCTACTAGTAGTTCTTCTCCGCAAAATCGGTTGGAGACACAGTACGAAAATATTGACAGTTCTGCCCAAGCAGTCATTTGGCCTGGGGTATCCGAAACACTGCCTCCGTCCAATTTCGGTAAGTTCTACATTCCACTCTTGTGCAAAAAATATTCTTGAATCCTTGCACGAAGCTCAAGATCTCTGCAGATTACATGCTAGCACCGTCTATTCCAATCAGCGGCGAAGACAATGACACCGGCGAAGTCCACCAGGTTCCTGAGCATATTTCTTGCTCTCTGGTGGTCGGCATGCGTGTTCGGGATGCACTCGCAATGGCAGGTATTGCATCAGCGCAGTTGAATGCGGCTCAGTATGTGCAGAGCGGCACGTTATGGCAGCTGTATCGCAACCACAAGGCCGCAAAACATGTTCTGTCGTGCATGGGGCTCGCCTCAGAATCCTCTCAAATTACATACAGCGGCGGTTTGACATTGAGAGGAGATAATGTGCTGACGGAATTGGGATGGTCAAGTCGCTCGTTCCGAAACAAATGCACCGCTTATAGGGCGGCACGAGAATTGGCCAATCGCTCCTGGCCGGGACCCGTTCCCACTGCAGATTTGACTTCCGGACAAAAAACCATGGATTCGCCTTACACGCACTATCAAAATTGGTTGGGAATTGTTGCCATGTTCCATCACGGCTACTGCGATCGGAGTACCCCCCCTCAGAAGGACTCTTCCGATGCAAATGAGGCCCATGCAGCCACACTTTCCCAGAATACACTCCTTAATCGCCTGAAACCGATTCGTGCCTTACTTGATGATATTGCAAAACAAAAAGCTAATTGAACTATAGAAAAGCCTAGTATTCTGACCGCGTTCTTCCCATAATTACCTTTCTGTTGCTGTATATGCTATGCAATTGCTTTGAATACTTGTATCTACGAAATATAAATAAGAATGGTGAAACTAATAGATTGCAACCAAGGCCGAATCGTAAGTATACCAGGGATGTCTAGTTATAGTAGCAGGGCGTGCGTTGGACGATGTGCTTGTATGAATACAATTGCGGTGGGTGAGAGCCACGAAATGCCAAAAAATATAATCCAGGTGAGGTGGTAAAGGAAAATATGCGGGTGTGCGGGGGGCCAAATAAAGACATTGGCGCGGGGGCTACCAGACAGCGGGTGCAGCAAATGCGAACGTTTTGTTCTTGAGCGGGTGGTCTGGGGGAAGGTCGCCCCAGAGCGATGGACCTTCGAAGGGTTCGCAATTCTTGGGATCGACGATTTGGGCCGTAAGGTCCATAGGCCCGGTCGGCGTCGGCGGCGACACGGACGAAGCAGGCGAGGTTGTGTTGGAATAACTGTGGGGGGCGTCTCGGGGGTCATGGGCGACGGCGTCTTCTTGTATATCGGTGGGGGAGGGGGGACGATGGGCGGTGGTTGTGGCGGATGTGACTTGGTGGGGGTGGCTTGACGCTGCTGGCCAAACGACGGTATGGGACTCGTGGTGGAGTTGGGTTCAACTCCGGAATGGGCGTCGCAGACGCGGAAGCGGCGGCCTTGGCAGCACGCTTCGAGACCATATGTAGCGAATACGTCGGGTAAGGTCCCTTTGAGCCAGGAGGGAAGTCGCGCTGGGAAGGAGGAGATCCTGGGTCTTCTCGGAGGTGTCGCCGGAGAGGATGGCGGCCTGGACCGCGGCACCATATGCGACGGCCTCATCGGGGTTGATGCTCTTGTTGGGCTCCTTGCCGTTGAAGAAGTCCGACACGAGCTTGATGATACGGGGGATACAGGTGGAGCCACCGACGAGAACGATTTCGTGGACGGTGGCCTTGTCCATCTTGGAATCCCTCAGAACCTTTAAGCTCGACAGGCTCAAGGGTGCTGCGGAAGAGATATTGGCAGAGCTCCTCGAAACGGGCACGAGTTAGAGAGGTGTAGAAGTTGATACCCTCGAACAGAGAGTCAATTTCGATGGAGGTTTGGGCGGCGGGCCGCGGAAGAGAGGGTACGCTTGGCATGCTCGCAAGCGGTACGCAGGCGACGCAGAGCGCGAAGGTTAGAGGAGAGATCTGAGGAAATCCGATCAGGATGTGGTGAAAAGACAAAACAAATGCATACCCTTCTTGTTCTTGCGCTTGAACTCCGGCGCGAAGTGGTTGACGAGACGGTTGTCGAAGTCCTCACCACCCAAGTGAGTATCACCAGTGGTGGCCTTTACCTCGAAGATACCCTCTTCGATCGTCAGCAGGGAGACATCGAAGGTTCCTCCACCGAGATTAAAGATAAGGACATTCCGCTCGCCAAGCCGAGTTTCGGCCCAATGCCCCCATTTCCTACATGAAGAGCCGTCAGGCGAGTGTTTGGAGAAGAAGAAAAGAGAACCGACTGTCGACACGACATTGCAAGGTGCGCCGAAATGGTGGCAGCTGCTGCGTACCTCCGTAGGACCGATGGTACACGCCCAGCGTATCGCACACAGCAGCAGCAACGTGTTTCGAGCACAAACTTTGCGCCGTGCGACTTGACCGAAAAGTCACAAAAAAATCTAGGACTTACTTTGCAATCTTGGATATAAGGGAGACAAAATGTACGAATCCTTCGACTCGCCACGATACTCGACTCGGATGTAGGGCTTACCACCCTTGCTGTCAGTGCTGAAGACGGTGAAGGGGCAGTCATCCATGTCGGCTTGCACCTCAGCGTCGTCGAACTTTCGCCCGATGAGTCGCTTGGTGTCGAACATGCTTGAAAGAATGTAAGCTTGATACCCAGAAAGTAAAGTAAGAGAAATAAAACTGAACATACGTGTTTGTCGGGTTCATTGCGACTTGATTTTTTTCAGCACCGCCGACGAGACGTTCGATATCTGAGAAGGAGACATATGCGGGGTGATGCGGTTACCCTGGTCGTTGGCGATGATCTCTACACGACTATTTTGTCAGACACCGACACAGCTGAATTGAAAGTGAGTGAAAGTGAGGATGAAGAGATGAAGAGAACATACGAGCTGGTTGTTCCCAGATCAATTCCAACAGTTTTGAGGAAGACATTGCATTGGGCGGGATATGTGTGGGCAGAAACAGTTTCGAAGCGCAAACGCGAAGGGCGAGCGGCGGCGCGTGAGAACCACAATGCGGTTGCTACGCTTGTTTGGCAAGCGCCAGCAAGGAGCAGCAAAGCAGCAACGGCTACACATTGTCGGTTGTACTAGATTCTCATATGCTTTGTCGCGGAGAATCGAATTTGGAGGCGGGAATTATTACAGACAACACAAAACACAATTTGGTTACAACTATGTAAAGACATGATTTTTTGGCAAACTACAAAGCAATTTGGCGACGGCGCGCAAGCTGGATGAGAGGCATATGCAAGAGGGTACTCGTACTAGGCCATACTGTGACGTCCGATGGTGAGAAGACATTCGCGCAGAATCCAAAAGTCGAAGGCTTCCTGAAAAGTCGACGGTTCCGATCCTTCTGTGTAAATCCCGCTTGCAAGTTGAAAGAGATAGTCGATGGGATAGCGCATTGAGCGCGTGCAGGTCCGGAAACAGACAGTCCCAGCACTGGCATAGAGCTGATTTTCCTCCAGCGCGTAGCCACCGTCGTCCGTGGCAATAGGACCGATCTGAAAACGGTTATGTTCAGAGACTAATGTGATTGAGAACAAAATTACATACGTCGATGGTATCAGACCCCAAATCGATGAAGGGGGAACCAGTCGCTGCCCATGCGACCATCTGCCCTCGAAAGCCAGGCGTGTTGATGCGCGAAAGGTCGATGATGGAGGAGAACGATGCACGAACATCTTCGAAACGGTCGCGACAGGGAACCCCGCTTCCACGAACAAATTTCTCAAACAAACCGTGAAAGGTAAGCAAAGGGTCTGCTGTCATTGTCCGAAGACGGGCGGTCCATTGTGAGGTGCCGTTGGGAGTCATAAAGTTGACTGAATTGAGCAAAACTTCGGCGTCAGAGATGAAAGACGTATTGTAGAGAGACAAGAAGGCTTCAGAGCCCCCTTGGAAAAGCCGGATCATCTAGCAAGCGTTCAGGACTATACAACAAGAAAGGGCTACACCAACCTTAGAAAACGTCAACTCATTGCGAGGGCATGGTAGGTCAAACCCGCTTTGAAATGCAGTCCAATAGGGACCACTGGCTGTCCCGAGAATGGCAAGGTACAACAATACCGGCGCAATCGCGAGATGGGTTGCCAAATCGCGATCACGATAAACAATAGCCTGTACAACAAATCAGCAAACCAAGCCACCAATTCCTTGACGTACACTTACACTGCTATCCAGGTACGTCGCAAAATCGGACTCAAAGGCAGTGAGGTCAGCATTAGGCCCAAGCTCAATCAACGACAGAATGCGTTGACGAAGGGATGGGTGCCATTCACCTACAACATTTGGATGAAGTGCGTGAAGGTTCCTGCCGTGGACGAGGTACTGGAAAATGGCTGGGTCAAACGGCGACGGCCAACGGCCAGAGATAAGTAGAAGCGCGGCGACAGCGCCGAGACGCTGTATGATTTTGAGACGAGACGCAGGAACTGGGATTTCTGGTGAATTGAAGAGAGGTCGAAGAGTAGAGAAGTTGTCTTCGCGCGGCATGAGTAACGAAGGCATGTCGAACTTTGAATATATGCTCCATAGAACCTCGCGCTCCACACCAGGACCAGTAGCAGACTGAGGGTATTGACTGTAACCGATGAGAAAGATGGGTGAAAAGAGTAGCGAAACAACTCACAGACTAAAGATGCGCTGATGAGGCTTCACTAAGATGCGTTCGCAGTCCCCCTGACGGAGGCAATCGTCAATGATGGCGATGAACTTGTTGCAAGCATCGTCGATGTCGGTGGCATTAATACGGAGTGGAACAGTAGCACCTCCAGCAGACGCGGTAGCGTATACGGTATCCATGAACGAATCTAGGTCGAGACGCTCGATGTCGCCGACGGGCTCCGGAACGAACATGGTATTTTCACTCCATATCTCGCGCGGCAGTGCAGTTGAATTGACAGCAGGTGGAGCTGGTGGAACGAAGGAAGACGCAGGCTGAGATGAGACCGTTGTTGTAAGCGAACGAAGCGCCAGGCGGGGCCGTGGGCTGGGGGTACGAGGGCGCATCGGCAAAGCACCACGAGGACCAGGAGGGCTGGAAGGCACGAAAGCCGGGGCCAGAGTGATGGCAGTACTGGGTCCTGATTGCGAGAGACCGGCAAATGGATCCGTGACGAAAACGCCAGATGAAGAGCGACTGAGCCCTGTGGCTGACGTCGATGGAAGCTTCGAAAACAAGTTAGTGTATGCTTGGACAACGCTCGGAATTGACATACCAGCATCTGAGACACAAACTCCATATCCCCGGAGTCTCCGTCTTCGTGTTGGGGATCATTGTACGGAACGCTCTCACACACACAGATTTTAGAAGAAGACTGCAAACTACCCCCGTCATGAGGGAACCGGCTGTATGCTATAGTACTGATACAGTAGTGCTTCACGAGCCCCTCGTGGTAGAATAGTGGAAACACTGTTGGGACTAATAGTAGATGTCAATACGAAAACATCTTAAACGATAGATAAGAGACACTCACTCATTCTGATGATGAAACGGTTCGGACGGTTCATGTTAGACTCGATGCAGGTATCAGGCGCAGCAAAATAATTGCGGTCTGCAGCGAGGTGTTCGATGGTCCAATTATTTGGCTTGATGGCGGTATTCAGCTTAATACCGCCGGTGTTTTTTCCTTTGTTTTTCAACGCAAGCAATTGGAGGTATGGCGTCGGAGCACCAGTGATGTCACCGTAACGAATGATGGGAGGGAGACTGTAGTTCTCGCGGGATAGATTTGTAACGACGCGCTGAAGGAGATCTTGTACAGTGGTGGTTGCAGGAAGGTCGCACGTAAAGAGAAGACGATGTGACTCGAGAAAGTTACGCCAGTCGATTTTGAGGGCATCGTACACGCTGAGCTGGAACTTGCTGTGCAGTTTCTGCAATTTCAAGCATGAGTCATGGTCGAGAGGTAGAAGTTACAAAACATACGATGGGGGGATAGACTTGAACGGTAACACGATACATACGGACCCCATCCGAGTCGGTGAAAACACAGGACTCCATGTTGGGACCTGCCATAGAGATAGATGGAGGAAGACGGCTGGTCGAGCCTACGGGGCGGCCGGCGGGGCGTTGGGATGTACGACGAGGCAGTGACGAACGAGAACTGGACTGCAGCCGCGCTTGGTTAACGTGCGTGGTGCTGAGAGTGCCCGACGACGGAGCGAGCGTGTGAGCGCCGAGGAAAGGTCCGTATGAGCTTGGCGCAATTAGGACTTGATTTTGAGGCGTTGGCAAAGCGCGAGCGCTAAGATATGATTGTGTAACACGCGCTGAAGATACGAAGTCAATAACTGCAGGATGGGTAGGCGAGAAAAGACCTACCCGGCGCAGGGACGGCTGGGATGTTCTGAGATGTAGATTGTGCTGGATTGTTGCCGCTTGGCTGCGAGACAGACGTAGTTGCGGGTACCAAGGCTGTCGAGGACGACTCGGATTGGGACTGGCGCTGGGCGACGTACTCGTGCCAAATTTGAGCCTCTTGACGCTGGCGCCTGAACTCCAACCAGGCCGGATCCTGTGCTAGACGATGAACAAGGACATTCAATCTCGAAACAGTGGCTCACGTTGTTATCCGGAGAAGACATTGGGACAATAGCAAGAGAGAAGGACCTCCAGCAGAGATTGGAGGACTTTGAACTTTTGTCGACATGGCACGACGCCCGCCTACCGCTTCAGGGAGCACATAGGTTGCCCATAGGTACCCATAGGTCACCCATGGGCACCTACGCATCAGATTACGGCGCCGTGAAGTTGCTGAGCGCTGGTCGAGTCACTGAGAAAAGTTGGGAGTTGAGTCACAGACCTGTCACTTCGACTTCCTAATTCAGCCACAATTCTTCGGCCTTGGATCTCCGACCTCAACCTTGAAAGCTGCACCCTCGAGTTGGAATAAACGACGATAATAACCGTCATACAAATGCAGCGAGGAATAGCGAGGAATCAGACCGGTGCAACGGATCGACATCAGGTACGTACATACCTGACAATTCATCAACAATTCATTCCAACAGACAACCGGCGTCCTTCAATTCGAACTTTTCGAAGAAATCATGAAAATAATGTGCGCTCGCCAGCAACCTCGCAAATCTCGACACCAAAAGTAATCCTTATAATTCAGCCTAAACCCAAATCCAACAACTTTATCGTCTTCAAAACAACCTGCAAACCAAATTGAAACCAAATACAAATCCAACCCCGTACCGTTTCGTTCTCGTTCAATTTAATACATCCAACAAATCCAACTCAAACGTTAACCAAGACAACTCCGAAGAACGACCAGATCCTTCCTGCTCTGGGCTTGCACGCCACGGCGTACAATCGATCCATAGGCGAGCAGGGCTCTGACGTTCAACTTCCGTTGTTTACCGATCAAAAGACAAAGAAGAAATTAGAAGAGAGAGACAGAAATTCATATTGTCGTTCAGGTCATTGAGGGGAAGTGGAGTGTTCATTCATTGGTTCATTGATTATAGGACTTTTGGGACCGAGGTCACGGTCGTCACGTTGAGGGAGCGTTTTCGAGTTGAGTCCATGATATCATCAGATTCATCGATTTCTCTTTCGGGATGATAGTTTCAATGAAAACAAGCACCGAATCGTGCGATGTGCATTTTTCGCTCGCAGTGCTGATTTCCTTCATCTAACGAAAAAGACTCATGCTTGAATCGTGCTGATATATGAACGCCGGCCCAGTTGATTCCAAAGAGTGACCGTGAGGGTATTCCGAGGCAATCCGTGGCACGAAGAGTCGTATTCAGATGGACATACATTTTGTAATCAGAGAAATTGATCCCTCGGAAGAAATCAATACTTGTCGAAGACTCGTATCGATTCCAAATGAGCCACGAAATCTGTAGCAAGTTGAATCAGGATCACTGCATCGGACACGATTTAGATACGCTACTACGTACCTTGACCGTCGGTAGACGATGCACCGAATGTCAGAGTGTTGGTCCCCTTCTCAAGCATAAGGGCAACGGGAACAGTCGAATAATGGCCCGCTCGAGAGTTGAGTTCCGACAGGTTGATTGGGGCGCCGCCATTGACCGAGACGTGAGCCTCGCCGGCGGTGACATTGCTGACCGTGTACTCGAATGAGATCCATTGCTTCTCGCCGCGTCCGAGAATGTTGGTAAATGTCACATTGCTCGATGAGTTGACTAGAGAATCTCAGTTAGAACACTCCATACATCGCGATCGGCAGAAGGCTTACTGTTGTGCACAGCGCGTTTTTTCACCACTTAAATTCTGAGATCAGTGCTGTAGTGCTTGATTTATTGCTCAGCATACCGGCTGAACCGCCAACTATCGCGTCCGCAGCATGAAACGTGCTGTTAGCAAAGCCATTCGAAGTTACCACGCCTTGGAACTAGTTCAACCATGCTCGGTGATTGTTGAAATATGTATATTCACATACCGGTGTTTGGATTCACAGTCCACATCGCGAGATTTTGCAAGGTCAGAGTATGGGCAGAGTCGGAAACTGTGATGGGGAGCCATTCATAGTTGCTGGCGTCTGTACCGTTTGCGTCCCATGCGTCTCCCAGGAATATGTAGGCTGTGGTACTGCTTCCTTTGATGACGAGTTCTGCGGAATTTTGAGAGTTGTAGGTGTTGACGCTTTCGGGGGCGATGTCAGTTCCGCCTTGCCAAGAGCCGGTCAGAGAGCTATATTTCGCGTGTTCAGTAAGGAGAGGTGGAATGAAGTAAGATTGAATGAAGTACGTTGCCCAATAGACCTGAATGTGAGATGAGGGTTGAGTCTGATTGCTCACAATCAATGGAAAATACGCCGGACCTTGTTGGGATCGGCCCTGTAGCCTGTTTTCTGAGAAACGACGAGGTAGTAAACTCCTACATGGTCACGGATTAGGCAGGCAAATCACGAGGGAAATTTCAACTCATACCGCCATTGGACTTGAACATTCCCGGTCCTTCAATGGAGGCCCCTACGTGCATTATACATTAAATGCAGAAGAGTAAATTGAAGCACGGGAGAGTTCACCAATATCCGCAACTCGACTTCCCACCGTGATAGGATTGCCTGCGTTGATATTGTTGACTTGGAGATTGTTCGAGTCAGCGCTCGTGAGGAGATAATTTGAGCCTATTTGACAAGAAGTTAGAAATTTCGTTTACATGTATGAGACCTAGGAAGAAGAGATTCATCGCTCACCGTTATCGTCCACGAACACGCCCATATCGGAGAAACTGCGCGAACTCGGGGGTATCAACTGTGGGGAGCCTGTCACTGTGTATGCGGTGGACAAGGGTGTTGACCCCGGTGCTACGAGGGTTACGACTTCGCGATTGATTTGTCC
Source organism: Favolaschia claudopus (assembly GCA_037176885.1). Classification (NCBI taxonomy): domain Eukaryota; kingdom Fungi; phylum Basidiomycota; class Agaricomycetes; order Agaricales; family Mycenaceae; genus Favolaschia; species Favolaschia claudopus. The sequence continues at coordinate 694,838 of JAWWNJ010000119.1, forward strand.
CCATATCTGATGTATATGTGAGTTGTTAAGAAGGGACCAGTATCAAAATTGTTCTAAATCAACTTACATACCACTTTCCTCCAGAAGAGACGAATTTTGGACGGTACATCGCACTGACAGCATTGGACGCGATTCCAAAATGAGACCAATTCATGAGATCTGTGGATGTTGTTGGAAGGAATCAAGCCGTATCAAGGCGCACAGGCTTGTGGCACTTGGTTACGGATACGCACAGGATACGCACAGGCTTGTAGCGTGGATACGCACAGCCGAACGCAGAACAATGGACTCTCGTTCATTGTGTTCAGTTTCTTATTGTGCTTACCTACTATTATTTATAGTTGTATATTACATTGTTCTTACGGGTATATATACCCCCAGTATTTCGTTCAATAGAGATATAGAATTATTACCCTACGATCGAGTGAACCACCACAACTACACAAAAGTTTTCTACAGGTTATTGGCCCCCGCGCTTTAAACCTTAAACGAATACCATTACAAAAATCACACACACAAGAAAATGTCTACAAACACGTTCTCTTCTACCGCTAAACTCGGCGAGTACTTCGCTAAACTCCCCGCTTGTAAATCCGATGGCACAAACTGGGTTTTCTTCCGTGACCGCTTCCTGTTCGCGCTGGACGCGGCAGGACTCACCGAGCACTTTGAGCTCCTGGCGGACGCCCCGACTGCACCAAAAATCGCGGACGTAAACGCACCCACGGCGGACGAGACGAAAGCCAACGACACGTACCTTGCACGTCGACGGATCTGGAGATCGGAGCAGGCTATCATCAAGCAAGGACTTGCTACGGTGTTGCCGGATTCGTTGTTCTTAAAGGTTAAGGGGGAAGCAACGGCGAAGGGGATGTGGACAAAGGTTAAGGATGAATATGAGAAGAAGTCAAAGATGGTTACGGTGGATTTGAGGCGCAAGCTCCAAGACGAGCGTTGTGCAGAAGGTGGCGATGTAAAGGCGCACCTAGATAAATTAAGGACGATCCGAGCGGAGCTCGTAGCGATGAGCGCCGACCCAGGAGACGACAATTTCGTCGCAATCGTCCTAGGATCGCTCCCCGCGTCCTATGAAACATACCTTTCGGCACTTACGGGTGCCGCCACGCTTCTTGGCAAAACACTCGATCCCGACACTGTGCTTCAAGGCATCAGTGATGAAGCCGACAGGAAAGCGGCTAAACCTACATTGAAGGGCGAGAAGGAAGCTGCGTTCTACGGGAACAGCGGCAAGTTTAAGTCGAAGAAGATGGTGGAATGCTACAATTGTCACAAGAAGGGACACATGGCGAAGGAATGTTGGGCTAAAGGAGGAGGAAGAGAAGGGCAGAACCCGCATAGGAAGGGTCGAAGCCAAGCGAATAGCGCCAAGACAGAGCGCGACTTTGATGCCGCATGGATGGCGGTGACGGACGGGTTGGAGGATGAAATAGAATTTGATGAGATGGATGAAGAGGAGGAGGAGGACGAATTTGCGGACTTACCAGAATTACTGGACGCGTCAGACACCGATGAAGAAGATGCTGACGATGTCAGAGACAATGGGATTGATGAACACTCGGTGAAGACATCACTCACCTCTGAAGCCGCATACGCCACTGCCCCCGCCGAAGCACTCGACATTTACGACTCGGGCGCATCGAGCCATATGACACCCTCACGACACCGTTTAACGAATTATCGGACCATTACCCGGCGAGGAATTAATGTAGCGAATGATCAGCAATTGGACGCCATTGGGATGGGAGACATGCACGTACAGGTTCCAAATGGACCGACGCGGTCGACAAGAGTCCTCGTGAAGGACGTCTTGCACGTACCTAAACTCGGCCCCACACTTATATCCATCGGGCGCATCGCACGCGCCGGCTACGCCATACAATTCCGCGAAAACGAGTGCCAAATATTTGACGCCAAACACCAACGCATTGGCGCGATCCCACTTGTACGCGGACTCTATACTGTTGCGGTGCCGGTCACAGGCGTATATGCGAATGCAGCTTCGGATGGGCCGCTCGTTACAACTCCTGAGGAGCTTCACAGGCTCCTAGGACATATTCCCGTCGAAACCGCTGAGAAGTTAGTCAAGAATAAATTGGTGGACGGGATTGAGCTTGAGGAAAATGGAACTACTAGAGAAGAAGAATGCAAGTCATGCCTGCACGGCAGGATGACTCGGAAATCGATTTCGAAATCAACAGAGCGCACGGCGGCAGGGAACGTCGGCGACGAGGTACACACAGATGTGTGGGGACCGGCCACGGTCGAAACCCCGCAACACAAGCGATATTACAGCTCGTTTACGGACGAAGCTTCGCGCTATACAGTGGCTGTCTTGATGCATACAAAGGACGAGACACAGGATGCTTTTGAAGATGTTGATGCGAGATGGGAGACGGAACGAGGGATAAAAATTAAAATTCTTCATTCCGACAACGGCGGCGAGTATAAGAGTCATAAATTCGATAAATACCTTGCCAAGAGAGGTATTCGACGCCGCCTCACCGTTCATGACACCCCCGAGCACAACGGAGTCGCAGAGAGACTCAATCGAACATTACTTGAGAAAGTTCGTGCATTGTTGCACGCTGCAAAATTACCGTCAAATCTATGGGGAGAAGCGTTAAAGCACGCAGTATGGTTGAAGAATAGAACATCTACCAAAGCATTAGGAGGTCGAACGCCTTACGAGGCATTTTACGGGACGAAACCGGACTTGCGGCACATTCACGAATGGGGTTGCAAAGTTGCGGTACATGTTGAGGATGGAGGAAAACTTGAAGGGCGAGCTCGTGAGGGCAGATGGGTCGGACTGGACCTTGAGAGCATCGACGGGCATCGCATTTACTACCCAGACAATCGCTCAATTCGCGTTGAGCGCAGCGTAAAGTTTCCGGAGGTTAAAAGAAGTGGAGGAATTTATAGAGTGCTGAATGAGGGGGAGAAAGCGAATATTAGAGTCGAAGAAAAATCAGAAAACATCCAGCACACACCTAGTGTTGCTCAAGCACCTCCCCGCTCAATAACACCACCTTCTCCGCTCACTACACCTCCTTCCACCCCACCTGAAAATACAGAAGAATCAAGAATAGCACCTCGAGATATTTCAAGTAATATAGATCCAAAGAACATCATTGAAGGGACTCGCACACGACGTGGAGCCCACATTGCAGATGCCGGAGACGACGAATCATACCTAATGGGCATCGGGATGGAGTACGCATATGCAGGAATAGGAGAATTATCGGACTCACCTACGGTTGAAGAAGCAATGAAGAGAGAGGATTGGCCGCTGTTTAAGACAGCAATGGACGTGGAGATGGAGGCGATGAAGAAGACAAATACTTTCGGTGACAGCTTGGTTCCCAGGCCCACGGACCGGAACGTTGTGGGATCCAAATGGGCACTGCGGATCAAACGCAAAGCCAACGGCGAGATTGACAAGTACAAGGCTCGGCTCGTTGCTCGAGGATTCACTCAGGTTCAAGGAGTGGATTACTTCGAGACCTTTTCACCCACGGCGAAATTATCCTCCCTCCGCACACTTTTATCTATTGCGACACGGTTTAACTGGGACATTAAAGTCTTTGATTATTCCGCCGCATTTCTGAACGGAGAATTCACTGCTGATGAAGAGATGTATATGGAGCAGGCTCCACACTACTCTAACGGCAACAATGGAGAGGTTGTCCGACTCCAACGTACAATCTACGGATTGAAACAAGCAAGCCGCAAGTGGTACGAGAAGTTGACTTCAGCTCTCGCTACACTCGGTATTTACCCGCTACATTCCGACTACGCCGTCTACCGTGCCGTTCGAGGCAACGACTTGATTTTTATGGCTATACACATTGATGATAGCACAATCACCGGGACTTCGCCCGCATTAATCGACGAGATTCAGGAGGAAATTGGGAATTTATTCAAAATTACGAAATTGGGAGCTATTAGTTGGTTGTTGGGGATGGAAGTTCGAAGGGACAGGGAGAAAGGCACACTGGCATTGTCGCAAACAACATACATCGATTCACTGCTACGGAAATTCAACATGGCTGATTGCAAATCAGTCTCCGTACCTCTCGATCCCACGGTTCAACTTAACCGTGATCAATGTCCAACGACTCCTACCGAAATCGCAGTAATGAAGGGTACACCCTATCGCGAATTAATTGGGGGACTCGTATGGCTAGCTACGGCTACTCGACCAGACTTGGCTTTTGCAGTCTGCGTCTTATCACGCTTTATCGACAATCCCGGAATCCCTCACTGGACCGCTGCAAAACGTGTTCTACAATATTTGAAAGGAACACGCACCCACGCACTTACTTACAGCGCATCGGATAGTGCACTTGGTATGGAGATCTATGCCGACGCCGATGGAATGTCACTTGAGAATCGTAAAGCCATTTCGGGCTACGCATTCATCTTAAACGGCGCTGCGGTTTCATGGTCATCCAAACAACAAGAGATTGTCTCACTGTCCACTACCGAGGCTGAATATATTGCCATCACCTACACTTCGAAGGAGGCGATTTGGTTTCGTTACTTCATGGCGGAACTCTTCGGCCCCATTACTTTCCCCTTCCTCATCTACAACGACAACCAATCTGCTATATCGCTCGCACATGCCGAACTTGGACAGTTTCATGCTCGTACCAAGCACATCGACATTCGCTACCATTTTATTCGCGAGCAAATCGAGAATGCAACCCTCCAAGTCGTTTACTGTCCAACAAACGAGATGACAGCGGATGTACTCACAAAGGCGCTGGCCGCTTTCAAGTTCAAACCGCTTATTCAAGCACTGGGATTAATTCCGGCTTGAGGGGGAGTGTTGGAAGGAATCAAGCCGTATCAAGGCGCACAGGCTTGTGGCACTTGGTTACGGATACGCACAGGATACGCACAGGCTTGTAGCGTGGATACGCACAGCCGAACGCAGAACAATGGACTCTCGTTCATTGTGTTCAGTTTCTTATTGTGCTTACCTACTATTATTTATAGTTGTATATTACATTGTTCTTACGGGTATATATACCCCCAGTATTTCGTTCAATAGAGATATAGAATTATTACCCTACGATCGAGTGAACCACCACAACTACACAAAAGTTTTCTACAGATGTGTAGATATTGGGTCGAACGCCGGCCGTGGTCGAATGTCCGAGCTGAATTCCAGATACAAGATCAGCGATAGAAAAAAAATCGTAGAAGGATAATATTAAGTACCCAGTAGAAAGTGCTCCCGACTTTGATTACATGTCCTCCGTGAGCTTGAATCTTTGCACCACTCGTGTCAGTCCAGACGGCGCCGGGAACGATGAACGATACGGCGAGCGCCGTAGTCAAGAGAGACGAGAAAAGAGCAAAAGTTCCAAGAAGTTTCATGGTGGAATGGCGAAACTGAGTCGCAAACGAAAGTAGCGCAATATAAAGCCTGCGGTCTGCTGTAAGTACATTGGAGCTTCGATTTTTCCGGGCCGACGAACGGTTGCGCATGGACTTGAAGTAGCTGCTGACCGAGAACGAGTAGCGCCAATGGTTCTCGCACAGAACAAATCACCGGTCCATAGAGCAACGAGCGCAAGGATCCGATGATGATCCACGAAGAGGTGTATGCGAAAAGTGGACTAAAAACCCGGCAATTACTCGACTGCCAGTGGACAAATATGGCCAAGCCTCGGAGAACTGACGAATTATAAGCCAGAAATCAACCGGGGAGAGACCTCGAAAGTAGCTGGCCCGGGGCTGCGCGAGATGGTCATGATGCAAACGGTTGGGAGACACAGCCCACATCGGCATTGGTGGTTTCGGGCTGAGAGCTAGTGTTGGTGAGGTACAGACTTTTCGGATTTACTGCCTCGATGTATAGCGAATTTTCATTCAAAAGCAGCCCACATTTTCCAGACAACTGAACAAGGTGGAGGAGGGAAAGCCGGAAATGACGTGACGTGACCATTCGTCATCATGATGTGTGACTTATTTCTCCCGGTTCAAAGTTGAAACGTTTCAACCGCATCGATTTCTTGGTTCGTCGTGCATTGAACAGGGGGCGGGAAGACTATGACATAAAAGAGTGGGAGCAAAGAGAGCTTCACTGGCAGCGATGAGTTTTATATTAATATTGGTTTGGAAGAGTTGCTAAAATATCAACTTATCAAGCCACCTGTTGAATCGCCGCGCTGAGGATTCTTAAACTTTCATTGTTCAATCTCCCAGATGGAGCCGAGAATGTTTATGGCTTGAGAACGGAAGCTTTTGGGAAATAAATTCGTCCGTTGTACGATTCGCCTTCGAGATTCGAAGTTGAACCAAAGTTGAACCGTGGTTTACATGTATTTGATTCTCTGGTGTCCGGCTACCAAAATTGCCGGACCCGGGAATTGCCGATTACTCCTTAAACTTATCAACGACCGCGACGACAGCGATGCAAGCTGCTGGTCGCCCTCCGCTACGTGGTTTGCTTATAGATATTTCTGGAACCCTTCATGTAGGATCTCAACCAACCTCATGCGCTGTCTCTGCGCTTCGTCGTCTGCAAAACGCTGGTGTGCCGTTTCGCCTCTGCAGCAATACGAGCAAAGAATCCACGTCCGATGTATCTCAACGTCTCAGAGGACTCGGTTTCGAAATCCAGGATATCACCAAAGAGAATTCGGCTCCAAATCCCGGTCAATCTCCGAGAGAAATATGGGCGAGCATCGGTGCAATAGCAGGTGTGATGCAGGACATGGGCGTCCGCAGGTATGGATTCACATAGACTCTGTTCGATACACGACGGCCCCAATTCAAGTCCATTGATTGAAGACCTTATGCCCTCCTATCGGACTCTGCGCGCTCGGAATTACATTTCAACTCTTTAGATGAGAAAGAGGAGGAGAACACGCCATTCGACGCCGTCATTGTGGGCCTCTGTCCCGCTCATCTTGATTATGACCATCTAAACACTGCGTTCCGTATTCTCGCCCGCGAGCATCCGACCTTATCAGAGCGTCAGCCAGTCCTCATCGCTGCGCACGCCAGCCGCTTTCTGGAAGGGTCGTCCGGCGGGCTGTCGCTCGGACCCGGACCATTCATCGCGGCGCTCGAGCATGCAGTACCCACCGTTAAAGCTCGCATCGTGGGCAAGCCGACTCGCGCATTTTTTGAGGCAGTCATTGAGGATCTGGACGTTCATGGGTGTGTTACTGGACAGCGAGGCACGTCGGTTTCGCGAGATGGGCGGGTGGCGATTATTGGCGACGACGTGGAATCTGATCTAGGTAGCGGGGCACGCGAGTTGGGTCTTTGGCGCGTCCTCGGTATGTTTTGATTCATGTTTCAATGGTCGTATTTTGACGCTACAGACATCTAGTTCGCACAGGAAAATACCGCTCTGGCGATGAATCCCGGACGACTGTTCCACCAGATGAGGTAGTGGACTCCTTCGCCGCGTTTGTCGATAGCTTGCTGTCTGACTTGAACGTGAATGCTGCCGTCGTTTGATTTCATGATTGTTGTTCCCTAGAAGTCTAGAAACTGTAGATTTGTTGTAACATTTGTCGTAGACTCCAGCTGTAGACGGTATAAAAAATGTCGTTCAATACTCTATTTGATACAAGACACTGCCGGGGAACTTTGATCACTTTACTCAAACCGATGATTTTTGCCGTCAGTCAAAGCGATGGAAATTTGGGCAGGCTGAGCTCACAAGGCCAGCTCCTTGCTACGCACTCACCAGTAGTGTACATGGTATAAATTCTGGCTCTAAATCGTACAATTAATCACTGCGTAACACACGAAGACAACAACATAATGTTAATGCGGCGACAATGATTTCACTGGAAAGTCCGAGTCCTGTTGACACCGTCATAGGGTCAGTGCGAATACAAGGTCAGAACAATCGGGAATACGAGCTCAGAATAATCGGGCGACGCACATGCAAGCTTCCACCAATACTCGGAGTTTCTATTCTAGGAGCATGACTTGATGATTCGCTTTGTAGGCCGGAAAGTATGAACACATCGGGCTTGTTTTCGACGCCGGACGACGTGGAGGGTATGTTGTTGCTGTTCAGGGGGCTTTGTGCGAAGCGGATTTCGGTCTCGTTGGCGTAGTCTGAGCGGTTGGCGGAGCCGCGGATGATTATGAGGTTGAATGTGATGCCGACGCTGTGGAACGCCTGTTAGGTGGGTGGTGTGGTTAGACGTGTTGGTGTGTGGATGGAAGGAAGGGTATGGAACTCACAAGAGCGCTCGCGGGGTAGTTCAGGGTACTTTGAGTCGCAAAGGCGATCAACTCGAGAATCGAGGCGACGGTGTAGATCATGCCGGATTCGACGATGTTTCGCATCCCTCGAGTGAGCATGCTTTCGGGTTCGTCGTAGTCTTCGGGAGAGGTTCGGTATTTCTTCGTCCGTCTTTGTACACCCCAGATGCGCCATACGATTAACGCTGGAGAGTGGAAGCAGTCAGAGAGGGATGATATAGAATGACCGAGACGTACAGGTCGTGAAGATATTCGTAGAAATCGTCAACGTCCACAATGCGAGTCCCCAAGACAAGCCACTCCCCGAGTTTATTGGACCAACGCGGGATCGCGGGAGGCTGGTGAGAAGGCCGAGTGTGGAGGCGAGAGTTCCCATCCAGAGAGTTAAAGGAAATATGATGATGGGCCAGTATTTCGACCAGATGAACCAGCACCGATATATCTGCTCGTAGCATAAGAACCGGGAGGAAATGTGAAAGAGAGTGGGCTACCAAGATACCGTCGCCGAATGTCGTTTGCACACCGACGCAGAATGTCTTGATGAACGTTTCCCAGCCTGATCGGTCCTTGAAGACATGCAGCGGCCCGTCGGGGCCCTTGTATATCACAAAGGCATCAACGAGGGTCGTAAACGACACTGCGAGGTCCAACGTGGCTATTTCATCATACAGGTAAAATGAGAGGACGACAAGACAAAGAGCTCCAGCACACGCACCGCTCACAAACAACACCACCGACACGCCCACAACCACCCAATTCAACGACGTGCGCGCTCTCCTCCGCCCCGACACCGTTGTCGTCGTCAAGAGCACACGTCCTGCGATGCCGAGGGTGACGAGGTATATGCCGTATAGGATGCAGGCGACGAAGTTGCCTGCGAGCTCGGCTGCGAGGAGGGAGACGGCCATACGCTTGAACGAGCGAATAGCTGCGGCTGCAGCGGGAGGAGGAGGAGGAGGTGGCGGCGGGACGAAAGAGCACACGAGTGAGGCATGTCACTCAGCTGGAAGCAGATCTTTTTACTTCTTGATGATGATCGATCCTCGAATTGACAGGCGGCGTTTAGCGGTGTCGAATGACCGGGGAAGGAGAAGCACGGCGGGCGATGTATGATCTCCCGCGGCGCGGCGTCTCCTAGCTCGGTGTATCGATCCCATCCACTCGAATGGTTGCATCAAGCCTTGCATCTACAATTGCTTGAACTTTGAAGAGCGTGCAAGCAAAAACTGGGGTAGAGGCATAGCTTGGCGCTCGCATTAGAATTCGCGAACCGTGCAACCATTCACACCGAATCTAACCGACTGAATTGGGAACGCCTCGGGCATTCCCGAATCCCGCAAAAGGTGGTACAGAAGCATGCGTTTATGTCTCGGTGCTGTAAGTGTTATATGGTACCTGTTTTTTTTTGTTCAAAATGCGATGGAACAGGAAGAAGATGAGCTGTCGAAGAGGAATTGTGAAAGAAAGAAATTGAACACTTGAACCGTAGGCCTGTGATTGACGGTCGGGGCTTCTTTGGCTCGGGAGCAGAATAGAGCAGAATCTGCAAGAAGAGAGCTTGAAGAAGACGGACGGCGTCAGAATTTGTTACAAGCAGATTTGAGCGAGGTGTGATTCTGAAGTTGGAGGTTCGAATATTAATCTGTTCGTTGCGACGGCGGCGATACTTAGTCGCCAGCATATACAGTGGCATACACTTGCCAGTTACTTGCCTCAATAGTTTAAGCAGCGACGTAGGCCGACCGACCGCTCCAGGTACATTGACATAGACGGAAAATATCCGACTGGAGGAGACCGTACTAGCGCGTTACGGAAGACCGAAGCAAGCCCGAAGCGGGGAACTCGAAGCGAGCGCTTAGCGCCAAGAGTCAGACGCTGTTCCGAGTCCGATTCGTCGTCGGATTGGCGCCGGAGGAGGATTCTGCATCTACTATAGTCTGTGTGGTGGAGAGCTCTCAGCCTGCTGAGACTCGTATGAAAGTCCATCGTCGATCGATTCGGAAAAAAAAACTTGACGGACTGACGACGGTGCGCGCTGTTCAACGAGTCATCGAAAGGGTCGTCTAAGGCAGGAGTATGACCTCGTTCTTGAAGTTCTTGTGAGCTCCTGCTTGCGTCGATGGCATGGCTCTGAATTCAGTGGCTTCGACAGTAACAGAATCGACTCCTTAGTGAAAGGTGATTGCAAGGAGTCGGACGAGTCGGATCATTCGGCCGAAAGAAACTCGGATTTCCGCTGACCTTCACAGCGCGAATCGATATCCTACTGGACCTAGCACCACTACAAGATCTACGAGAAAACAGATACAGCCATAAAGGAATAAGAAGAAAACGCAACGATACAGTATGTATATGATATCGATAGCAATGTACACCTTCGACCTTCGTACAACAAACGAGAAAAGTCGTCCCGCTCCGAGTCCTCCGTCTCTCCACTCTCACCTCTCTCTCTCTATCCCTTGTCGGTCATCCCATCCTCCCCTGCACCCGGAACCCCAACACTACGCCGTAACAACCCTCACACACCCCTCCGGATCCCCCCTCGCCCTCAGCAAGCCCTTAAACACCGTCTTCCCAAGCAAAAAATCCACCCTCTTCACGCCCTTATTCCTTTCCTCCACCTCCCTTTCCCTTAACCCCGCCGCCTCGCCCCCGAGCGCTCGGACCGCCTCCTCCCTGCAGCGCCGCGTGAAGGCGCCGCCGACGTTGGCTTGCTCGGACGGGGAGAGCGCGGCCCAGTCGGCTGGGGCGATGCGGACGTGGAGGGCGTGGTGGAGGGCGGCGAGGACGTCGCCGAGGGAGATTGGGGGGAGGGGTTGCTGCTGCTGTCCCTGCCCCTGCGCCGCAGTGAGGTCTTCGGGGAGCGCGAGGTCGATCGGCCAGAATGGTAACTGCGGGTGCAGAATGCGACACTTCGTCAACGGTGGGTGGAACGCCGTCTCGCGCATCTCCACCCCGCTCAGCCCGACGCCGTGCATCTTGTTATTCTGATTCGAGGCAAGGGCGGAGGTGACGGCGCGTTGGGGCGCGAATGCTGTAGGTGCGAGGTCGAAGAAGAAGATGGGGGAGGGCGAGTCGCCGTTGAGCCAGGGGTGGACTTGCATTGGCGGGAGTGTGTCGGGGGTGTTTTGTGCGTTCGCAGCCGCCGCCCATACGGGCGCGGGAGGCGCGTTGGCGACGCCCCAAGATTTGGAGCGTTTGTGCGCGGGTGCGGCATTCGCGCCGAGGTAGGATTGCGCGTGGAGCATGCTCGGGGCTTTCGGGAGGGATGATGGGGACCCGGGGGGCGGGGCGTGCCATGATGTCGTGCGTGGTCGCGCGGTGAGTGGGACCCAGGATGTTTTGTATGCGGGGTTTTGGATTGGTTGTTCGGCCGTGCCGGATTGGGGCCATGGAGCGGGAGCGGTGGGGTCGAATGGTTTGTTCTTATTCTTATTTGAGTCTGCGCCCCCGTCTTTTGGACCGAGATACGGTGAGGACGGGTAGAGGAGCGGGGAAGGTGGAAGGAAGGGAGATTGGCCTGTTGACGGAGTGTGAAAGTAAGGGTTGTGGTATTTGAGTTGGGCGGCGGATTCTGCAGCTGCGGCTTGTTCAGGGACATAGATAAATGGCGCGGCCATGGTGAAGGTGGTGGGGGAGGGAGAGAGAGGAAAGAGCGCTGAAAAGCGCGAGCTTGAGATTAAGATCTTTTATTTCATCAGGCGACGATGAGCTGATTCGACTGATAAAGTTGCTGATGGCGCCATCCATTGACGACCTTGAGGCTCGCAGACGGGTTGACAAAGAGGGCGACAGTAGATTCTAGGCTAGTTGAGGAGTTGAAACCACAATTGCTGGCTGGCTCTTGACTCGCAGAGACACCTAAAGAGATCAAGAAGAGACTTGCAAAACGTCAAAGGGAAAGACAGAGAAGAAGTGAGTCAAATTTTCGGCGCTCGTTTGGGCGCCAATCATGCAGATCCCCCGCTGTATTCGGACGACGACAAGCGCCGAACGCCTTCCAAGCGCCTCCCACTCTCTCAACAGACGCTCGGGGCGTCTGCAAGGCGTCTGCGATACTTAGTCTGAGCAGGCGGCAGGTCTTTGCGGGCCGAAAGCGCTAACCTTCGATGCGTTAGATTCGACGGACCGACTCGTGGCTCTTTCCTGACTTTCTCTTGACTTTCTCTCGACTAAGGACTTTCACGTCGACGGACCTGGTTACTTGAACAGGTGAATGCGCCAATTCAACTGGAAATACTTAGTCTGCAGGATCCTAGGCTCTCTTCTACTAGTATTCGGAAAAAATTCCTCCGCCCAGGTACTGTCCGAAACAAGATACAACTTCGACTCGGAGTCCATATCAATCCAGTACACGGCACCCCCGAATCCAGCATACAACGACGACAAGGAGACGAGCAGCGGTCTCCGAGTCCGCGACTTCCAGTCCAAATCAAAATGTGGATGTATCTGAGGTTCATCGGATTATAGCAGCATCTTCGATTGCTTCACCACCTTGCATCTTTTCAAATTCTTTCCGTGTCAAGATTGCGAGTCAGAATCACAGCTGGAGTCTTGTTTGTCGCGGCGCTTTTTCGATTTCAGATTACCCACTGGTGCTGCTCAACTCAAAGTTGAGCTCGTGGAATCACTGATTTTCCCGGATCGACTTCATCAGCTTTCTTTTGCCTTTCAAGGCTTTTCTTCGTTCAAAGTCGACATTCAGACCAAGCATGTCATGCTTCACCGTGCGTCCACGGTATCTATTCAAGTGAGTGCTCAGTGGCCGTGATTAGCCCTGAACGTAGCGGACGGCGTGGTAATGACATTATATTGGTTGCAGGTCAACGAACAGATTCCCCGAGGTCTTCCATCTGAGCCGGATTCGCGATGCATACCTATCAACATGCAGACACGAATCTTGCTCCTCCAACGACATCCCGACCTGTCTTTTTGGTCTTGATTCCAATTGACCTTGACCCAATGATCGTGATTTTTCTGTTTCAGCGCAATTTCAGCGGCGGTCTTGCATTCAGTATCTCTTTTACCAGAATGAAACAGGTTGCCAGTTGTTGAACGGTGGGCGGTCTGCGTGCGGCTCTGGTACGTTTTCCGAGTCCGACTTCGTCATGATCACCGATTGCTTACACGGGGATTCGCATTCCCAGGTTCTACCATTCATGCGACCTGGCTTCGAAGAAGCTGTGTGTGAATGTCAATGGGCGCGCTCGCAGGCTCTCACCGCATGAGAATTCCTAGTATCCGCATACTCGGCTCAAGTAGTCGTGTCCAATTCAGATTCGCTTTCTTCTGCTTTGCATCAAAGACGAAGTTTGAAGGGAAGACACTCGGATACGCTGCGTCGATTTTTTTTTGCAAATACGGCTGCGGATTCGGAAATCTATTTTGAAGCACTACCTGGCTTCAATGCTTATCACTCGGTTTCTAGAGCTGGCCACTGTCTCAACATGGCATGGCATGATACATCATTTACATCCATGCCGAGGACGACGGTTGTTCAGAATCACTTAGCATGCCCCACGCACCACTGCGCTCGAATCGTCCTATGAGACGCGTGTGAGGCGGACTCGAAGGCGGCCGCAGTGTATTCAAAGTTAAGTTCTTGCTTCTATTTAAACCCTTCCTCCTCCTGCCGCTGCTCGACCAATGCCCCTCCCCTTGCTCGCAGCAGAACTCGCAGCGAACTTCGTATCTTGCATTCTTTATGGGATATATCTCGTCACCCTCGGCATGGCGGTGCAAGTGCTTTTGACGAAGACGTCGGCGTCGGGGAGGAGGAGGAGGAGGCGAGGATGGGCGGAGTTGAATTGGGTTATGTTGGGTGTTGAGGGGGTGTTGTTGGTGAATTGTGCGTCGCGTCTTTTCGTTCGTTCATTGAAAAAGGAGGAATTTGATATGGTATGAAATAGCTACTCTGGATCTCTCGGTTGCTTTTGCGACCCTCGTAGAAGCGTTTGTCAATTACCGAGGCCCTGGCGGGCCGATCCATGTTTTCGAAGATAGATCGGGATGGGAGACATTCGTCAAAGTCAGCACCCAATTTTTTTTTTCTGCATTCCTACCGCACTGATTTCCTCTCGAGACCGTCTGCGTTGGGGTGCAAACACTTGTCGGTGACGGTATCTTGGTAATTAGTGTGGCTCGTTTTATTCTATTGTTTAATTCATTGAACAGATTTATCGATGCTGGTTCATCTGGTCGAAATCCTGGCCAATTATTGTATTTCCGATAGTTCTATGGCTGGGCACTCTTGCTTCCGCGATTGGGTTGCTCGTTAGCACTCAACAATTTCGTGTTGGGCTGGTGAATTCGGCGGATGGTTTAGTTTGGGGTCTCGGGCTGTTCACTTTGACGATTGCGACGAATATTTTCACCACTTGTATGTCTTCTGAAGCGTTCGCTCCACTTGCGCAATCTGATGGCTTTGAAAGCGTTAATTGTGTGGCGTATCTGGAGCGTACAAAATCAGACTAAGAAATACCGGATTCCTTCCGCGGAGGATGCCGACGAGCCTGAAAGTATGCTCACGCGCGGAATGCGAAATATCGTCGAATCCGGGATGATATACACCGTCTGCTCCATTCTCGAGTTGGTTGCGTTCGCAACGCAGAGTCCGTTGAACTATCCTGCTAGCGCTTTGGTGAGCTATATTTCTTGTTTTTCTGCCGTTGGACATGACCCTGCTTTCTCGATTGGTAGGCTTTCCATAGTGTAGGAATTGCGTTTAACCTGATCGTGATCCGCGGTTCCTTCAACCAATCTGACTTTTACTATCCAAACGAGACCGATATTAGATTTGCGCAGAGTCTGAGTACCAGCAATGATATGCCGTCTACGTCGTCTGGGGTTGAAAGCAAACAAGATGTTTTCGTACTTTCTAGTCTTCGAAGGGAACCCAGCAGCGCTCCGAAACGTGTGGTTACCACGACAGGGGAGACCTCTCAGGTAATGTCTACTATATTGAATTTGCATATTCACGCTTTGACTTGTAATAGAACTCTGAATTCCCGGTCAAATCATCTTCGGCTTGAATTCGCGGCATTGATGCTATTTGCCGGTTGTATGTTACATCGCTTGGTTGTACCATGCAAATGAATTATTATGCAATGGGCTATATGCGAGGGAGATCTACGGATGGCTCAAAGTCTTTCTGTTCGAAAATCCGAATTCAACCAAAATGTTGAACTTTGGGTGTATTTGGTCCGGGAACTGCCGGTCGGTCAAGTAGCCGAAACTGACTTGCTTCTTCCAAGTTCCCACCACTTCGGTCAAGTCTCTGCTTCGACGATCCCAGTAGCTTGAGCACGGAAATCTTTCAAGAGGCGTATACTTGACCGTGTCACGTCTCGACAGCATCGCGCACTCGGACTCACTGGCCTCAAATCTCATGATCAAACAAGCAATCTTATCCATCTACTTCTTCAAAGTTCAACAGCAGCTCTGCCGCAAAGATTAACAAGTTTCTAAAGATGGAATCTCCGCTGAGCCTTGAGGATGATATGGCACAGTACATCTCGCTCAACGACAGTTGGCTGAACGTTCGAAGGCTCTGTTCGCCGTATCCATAATTTATCAACCCTGAAGCGCTGTGGCCAGTTGATCCTTACTTAGGCTCTCTCTTCGTTCCTTCACACTTTGAGTACTGCTCTTCTGCTTCTACCTGCTATTTCTCTTCGTTGGTTTCTCCCCCGCCAATATTATGCTGGCCATTTCCCACCTCCTCTTCCACCTTCTCAGGCTCTGCTTCCTCTTCCCTCTCACTGGAGTTCAGGTCTTCGCCGTCCCGGTACCCCTCTTTGGTTTTGGTTCCTCTTCCAAAGAGGCAACAGACGCCCCCTCACCCGTCACTATCGACACAGTCAACTCGACTCTTCTTCGTCCCGCGCAATTCGCTCGCGCCGCCTATTGCTCAAGTGGTTCTCTCACATCGTGGACATGTGGTGTGCCTTGTCAGAGTTTGTCTGGGGTAGAGGTATTGCAGACTGGTGGAGGTGCGTGGGTGCTCTATTGACTTTTCTTACAAGTGAATTACGATCGTAGACTCGGGCCTCATTCCGCTCTGTGCGTTGTTCACTGTCACGATTAACAGCTTTGCTAACATCAGACGAGAATAGACTTCATCGCCCACGATCCCGCAGATCAAAGTCTCGTCGTTGCACATGAAGGAACAGATCCTGATAATCTGTGAGTTCAATCATCGTCAGTGACCAGTTGATTGTCAAGTATTCTAATTCAAAAATTGCCCCTTACTTCCCTGCTTGCAGTCTCTCGATTCTAAACGACGCGGAATTCGCTCTAGTGGATATTGACACGCAACGAATTCCTCAAGCTGCGGGCAGTACGTCGGTTTTTCTTCTCAAAATCATAATGTTTTTCCTTCTTGTTCGGAGATAGTACTCAACCGCTGTTCTAGAAAATATCAAAGTTCATGATGGCTTCCAATCCACCTTTCAACGAACCGCCGACGGCCTACTTGCTGGCGTTCAAGCCGGCCTGCAAAGTACTGGAGTCAAGAAGGTAGTAGTTACCGGGCATAGTCAAGGTGCGTTGCTGTCTTCTCATCTAAATCGTAATATTCATTGTTGAACCGCTAAAAAATGTGAATAGGCGCCGCGCTGGCCACGATGACCGGAGCCATGCTCAAAGGCGCTTTGGATTCCACTATCGACGTTGTAATCACTACTTTTGGGCTGCCGCGCGGAGGGAATGCGGCATGGGCAGATTTTTTGGATCAAAATGTGCGCCCTTCTTCTTTGTGTTATGATTCTACCCTGTTGAGCTCATTCGCACTCAACTACAGATTCCAAACACATTCGTAACAAACCAAACCGACCCAGTCCCCACCGTCCCACCTCTTCTCTTCGGTTTCGCCCATGGCGCAGGCGAGGTGCACATCTCCTCGTCAGACCAGCCGACTCCCGAAATTGTTTCGTGTCCGGGGCATGATAACAAGAATTGTGCGACGGGGAATTCGATATTCAAAATCTCTGTAGCAAACCATTTGGGTGAGAGATTTGATCTGTTGGTGTCAGCGAGGAATCTGAGAATTGGTGTGGATAGGTCCATATTTCGACGGGATTTCTTTCGGGGGTTCGCAGTGTTCGAGCTAGTCCAAAGTCGTATGGACAAGTATCGGATATTACAAGAGTGTCGGTGATATGTATATATGTACTTGGGGGTTTTGGGTTGGGATCCCTTTTTTCTTCACGGCAGACTTGGGACAGTAATGATGTGAGATTGTGGGAGAACGGAACACAATCTTCTACAAGAAAAAATATGTAGATCTTCAGAACAACGATAGATTTTCAACAGTCAACACATTCAGTTGATACTGTAGATATTATAGTATAAATTGAATAAGACGACCTTTAGTCAGTAATCCTCCTCCCATGACAATCCAACGATTTGGAGCACATCCGTCCCATTCCATCTCGGAAAGAACTCTCTCAACCAATCCCATGGCCCATCCCCAAACACCGCGGGCAGCACAATCGTGAAGTTCCTTAGCTTCACAAATTGGTCCCGAGCCATCGATTCGGCGAGATCGTTGACGAGGAATCGTTGTTGGCACGTACACGGCGCGTGGTGGTAATGGATCCAGTATCGATAGGAGAGCTCGAACTCGACGAGTGGGGAGGTGACTATAGGGAGGGAGTTGAGGGATGCGCAGACGGCGTCAATGTTGTGGGTGCCTAGTTTGAGGGTGCGGAGATTTCTTAGGGGGCTGAGATCGACTGTGAGGACGGTATTAGAGGAAAGATGAGATGAATGGTGAGAAAGACGGAAGAGACATACCGTCCCCTTCGCTGGGTCTTGATAATAAGACGGTGTCATCGACGCTGTCGCCGTATTCGTACCGAAGGTACAACCCAAAATGGGTTAGAGACGAACCGTTTGACGCGAGAAACGCGTTCAAGGACTCGATTGGGCCCCACCCGTTATGATAAAAATGAAAGCCATCCACGTCCAGCTCTTCCAGCTGGATCCGATCCCCGAAGGTGCCGAGCCACCGCATGAACTCGTCCGTCTGGGCTTTCATGAGGCAAAGACGAAGACTGCGTAGATGCGTGAGGGCAAAGGCGGGAAGGTCTTGCGGCCGGTAACTGATAGCAATGTACTCCCTAGCCGAGTCGGTGGCGTTACAAGAAATCGACAAGGTGCGAAGTTCTGGGAAATGCGCGACTAAAGGAAATATATCCTTGGAGAATTGGTCTATGGAGTAGTAGGAGAGTTGTTGTAGACGAGAAAGATTCGGCGAGATCCAGGATAGTGTGGTTGGTTCGCTGAATGCGCGATCCACATACTCTAATCTCGATATCGGGGCCTGAGAGAGGATGCGGACAATGTCCTTCAGCCCAGTAGGAGCCCGCTTGTGATCTAAGTCCAGAACGATGTCCTGGATAGAAGATACAATGCTGCAATGGGGGGAATTGCAGAGGTCAAGAAAACCTTGCGCGCTATCTCGAAATACTCGGTGTGTGCTGAAGACATTGTTGAGTGTAATGCGCTGGAAGATGTGGTAGCGGCTGGCGGGCAGCCATCTGCGGGCGACGAGGGCGCTGGTACAGAGAGATGAGCGGTCGTCGTGGAGGAAGTCGAGGATGGCGTCGACGAGCTCTTGGGCAAGGTTGTTGGCAAGAGACATGGGATCGGTTACCGGCATCTGCTTTGCCGGATGTGTGTTTGTGATTACGTCAAACTTCCTTGCCTTTCACCGTCATCTTCCTGGTTGTATATCCTCGACGACGGTGCCATATTCGACGCTTTCGCACTGGCAGTACCGCCATCTGGCGACACGAACTCGGAGATCTTATCCCCACGGCCCTGGGCTGGATTTGATATCTGAATTTCGGCTCGGGCCTTCGGCTCGAAGTTAATTTCTCAGTGTAAAAACTTCCTTGATTCGCATGATACCTTTCAAAACAAAATTATTACAACGCTCGCATGCAGCAGGGTGATCTACGAGACTACGAATATGACCAAGTCCTCAAGATCATGTCAATTGAAGCTACTGTGCGGCCAATTTAGCACTATTCTTTGCTTCAACCGAAGAAGCACCTAAAGATCTCCAAGTCACAAAGACGAACAATATTAATGTAAGCTTACTCACTTGAACGAAGAGATGTGGTCGTTGAACGCCACAGTGGCGGCAACGTTCAGGTTGGAGATGCCTGGGCTGCGAATCGGTCCCAATTGCCCGCCCGAGCAGTTGATGTCGCTCAAGAAGATCACTTCAGGCTTATTTTCGCTTCAGTTATTGACGACACTTACATGAAAAAGAAACAATCCTGGCCGGAGTCGGGTCCGACAGAGGAGATGTCGTCGTTGAACTGGCTGGGGAAGTTGACGCATTCTCCGCTGTTTCCGTGGAACACACCACAGGTGCCGGTGAATCCCGCGTCGGTGCAGACAAAGCTAAGGAAGGTGGGTCAATATTCAACAATGTTACGAGTAGCTTCGACTTACACATTGCCTTGGGTGCGGGCAACGAGCTAAATTCAATATTCAAGGTGAGCGAAAGTTAAACTAGAGAAGCGACAGAGGATTACCTCTTGAGTGCTGTTCGTAGCCCCAGTCGAACGCTCGAAGACAGGCGGCATCGCCGCGACGAAGGGAATGAGAGCGAGGAAAGCAGCGGTAAACTTCATTTCACTAACAGGAGTCAGACTGGGTGAGTGACTTGTTTTTCACCGTTCACCCTATCCCTCTTTATACTCCCAATGTTCTGTTATTTGTTTGTTCCTTTTCTTCCTCTTCATCCAGACCTTTGACAATTATCTTTGGATTCAGGTACACCCCGACGGGGTGTTCTCACTCCGATACAGAAAACCTAATGAATCGACTTGCGCCAAGTCTTGGTGCAAAAATAAATTTGTTGCCCCAGAAAGACATCCGAGCCGGATATAACGCCGACGTCTATTGAAGTTTGGTCCAGTGCTCAACGCTTGCTCAACTGAATCACTGTTCTATCAAGAAAGTCTGAATGTAGAACTAGACGCCAAGGGAAAGCTCGCCTGTAAGGACGGAATCAAGCAAAAGCGCAAAATCGCAACACCGCGTACTTCCAGATTGCCAAAACTATCAGTGCCAGACCTATCAGTGTTTATTCGATCAACTTTCCTTTTTCCTTACTGAGAAGTGCAGTCATGATGGTGTTTAATCATATCTTAGAAAATCTTCTTCTCCGTCGGAAGTACGACTTGGTAGAATCGACTCGACCGCATTACCCACGATTCCCCGCCCGAGGCGGCCCGATCATTTCTGTTCAAGTCCCCACCTCTGAAAGCATCCAGGCTTGGGAATCCGCCATGAAGTCAATGAATTTGTGCGCCGATGACTACGGGACAATGGTAATGACTGCAGTCTTGGTGATGGTTTTGTAAAAGCGGTAAGCAGTTCAAGAACCGATGAGATCCGCAGGCCCGTGCTCGAATCTCGGGACCAGTCTGGGCTGCTTGTTAAGAAACCGTAAAAGGAAATTACATAAGTTGAACTTCGTTTCTGAACATCTCCGAGATGCCCGACGAACCACAGTGCTTACTCGTGTGATGCCAGGTGAAAATAGAAAATTACTATGGCTTAGATTGAGAGCTTTCGAACAATATGAGATACATATTTTGTAGGCCAGATATATGAACTGTATGCTATCCTATCGATTGCTCTTCAAGTTGCTTCGAGGTATGTCCTGTCTCGGAATTCACACCAACGCGAATTTCATTCAGGGAACTATCAGGTTCTGCTGGCGCTAACGTCGCGCCGTTGACTTGTGGGATATTTGTACAGCTGGGGTTCACAAGTGTGCCCGATCCGCCGGGCCTAGCATATGTCTAGGAATCAGCGTGTCAATAGTCCGCCATCAAACCCAGTCAAGATGAACATTGTACCAGTCGTATAGAAGCGCTGCTATTGTTGAGCTGTGGACCTGCTTTCCGGACATCTGATGCGGTACTTGGCTTGCCAGCTGCTTCATTGTATCTGACGTTCCTGAGCCTTTGGCCAAGAACAAACATCAGAAGATAAAAACACTGCAAATCATAAATAAGTACGGCTTGAAGCAGTGTTAACTGGAGACATACACAGCAAGCCATTATCACAAGGGTTGGTAGAATGGAATATAAATCTGCAATATTCAAGTTGAGACATCACAGTGGAGAGAGCACACTAATTTACCCAGGGTTGCACCTAAAACGAGGTGTCAGAATCTTGCTCAAATCTTCAATCAAAGGAACTCGACATGCCAAACCCTACAGGAGCTCCGGGGAAGTTTGCTCTGACGGAGGTCAGAGCAAATACAGCACCAACAGGTAGAACAAATAGCTCGGTGTAGAGATCATGGTGATGGAAAACCGTGGTCGAGGCACAAATCACAACGAAGGCGGTCGCAACAAGCCCTATGAAAAGTTACAATGTTGCCAGTGTATGCCATGACTGGTCACTTACAGTCTGTTACTGCGATGGCCAGTACGAATACTTTTGTTGCCATAGACCTCCGAATTTCGAGAACAAAAAGTACATTGGGTGTGGCAATTTCACCCTGTTGTACCGTACTAAAGCTTCCGGAATACACGATCTGAATGTCGAAATTCCTTTGGACTCGGAACATCAGGTGTAAGCTCAAAAAGAAAACAATTGACATACACCGCAGCTCCAAAAGACCTTGCAATTTTAGTTCCTATATGCTTGCCTGTATCATGATCAACAGCTTCCACATACACTGGCGCATAATAGACGTCAAATGGATATTGCTGCAAACTAGATTGTGATTCTCCATGTCGAGGGTCAACCAATGGATTCGTTCCAATGATTTTTGAGACCGTTCTAAACGTCGGAAAAAGTGGAGCCACATGCGCATCGCAGGCTGCAGTAGCGTTGTACTGATATACAGGAGAGTAAGGCGGAAAAGCCTCAAACGTAGGACTTGTACTGTCAAGATAGCCACTGTTCGGATACTATTTCAATAAATTGGCCGAAAAGTAGAGGCAAATACGATGATTACTCATTCATGAAGATATCTGCCAGGCCGAACGGAGACTCCATGCCAGTGATGCACACATTCCGCCCAACAGGGAACCAATCCATTGTAAATGTTCTTTGAATTGGATCAGCTGCTGCTATTTCCACGGCCAAATCCAACTATTTCAAGGATGAGAACGGAGATGGTCATCAGAGAGCACGAGAAACTTGCAGAAAAGTTGGCCGAGGACACCAATTGTGCGGGAGTCACAACGTGCAGCGGCTTGATCACAAGATGTGAAACCGCTACAAGAAAGCTGATGGTGACAGTGGCGACTAAGAAAATCGAAACGAGCCAGAAAGAAACCAGTTTGTTAAGGGATGAGGCCCTTTCGGCTAAGGATCTCACTCCAAGTTTCATGAGAGACTGTCAACAGCTGAACTGGCGGTCGATGTTGTTGTTTGTCACTCTACTTTCGTTCTACTTAAGTAGTAGGCGAGTGATAGACTGCGGAACACGTTTATTTGAGGCCACACATCATATTAATTAAAGAAGCGACAGAGTTGGAATGTGTATTCATTTGGAGATTAACATCGAAGAAATGAAGTGGCATGAGGTTTCCGTTCGGTTCAAGTTTAATGTTCAGCACTCGCGTGGTTAGGCGTTGACTGGTTCTAAAAACACAATCAGGATAAAGAGACGAAACCGAACAAAAAATTCCCACCGATCCCGTCCTCTGCAAGATGTGTCGCAATCTCAAGCACACCGCTTGATGAGATAACGATAACTTGAACCTGATTGCTGATCTGCGCGAAAAGTTCCGCCCAGTCTCGAAGCCTGGGGGCAGGTAAGTCTGCGCGAGGAAGGTCGTTCATCAGGTTTGCGATGACGGAGATTTCCTTCACAATGGCGTCGGTTTGAGCGCGTAAAAGATGGAGTTGAGCCATGAAACCTTTGGCCTCGAGTTCGCTAGAACAGATGCCGCGAGACTTGCATCTTTTTACGATGGACGCGAGAGAATTGGAAGAGGTATATAAGTTGTCGATTTCTTCTGAAATGTCTGTGACCGACTGAAGAAAACTCTGAGTTTCCTTCACGCAAGAGTCGTCTACCTGGACTGTAGCCGAAGCCTGAGTTCTATGCTGATTCTGCCCAGTGCACACCTCGTTAA
The DNA here is from genome assembly GCA_037176885.1 of Favolaschia claudopus. Lineage (NCBI taxonomy): Eukaryota > Fungi > Basidiomycota > Agaricomycetes > Agaricales > Mycenaceae > Favolaschia > Favolaschia claudopus. The sequence goes on from JAWWNJ010000119.1 coordinate 718,228, forward strand.
ACTGGATCAACATCATACACATGCGAGGTACCAGTGGCGCGCAGTGCTTCACCGCATCGAGCGACATCGAGATCAGGTCGAGCGCAAGCGGTGATATCTCATTTCTCCAAGCATTCGTGTGCCCACTTGGAAAAATCAAACTGCGCGGTGGTGGGATGATTTTGGGAGGGGGGTTTTTGGGATGGCTTGGACCGGTGCAACCAGTGCAGTTGCCCACCGGGCCGAACCTGTCCCCAGATAGTCTCCAAGCAGTCGGGATAACATCATCGTAACGGATGATATTCTTTCTGCCTCGGGTGTGCTCGACTCCATATCGAGGATGCTTCCTATCCTCTTCGGGAACGTAAAAAATTCCGAGGACAGAGATGGCGCCCACAATATCACGAAAGTCGGCAAACAGCGAGTCGGGAGGACGCTCGGTGGGCTCTGATGAAAACTCGAAAGGCTCTCCTGTTTTGAGCCAGCTGAGGGGATGGCACTGGTCGGTGATCATGGGCTCAGTCACCACTCCGTCCGCGACCATGCATTCCCCGTCCAGCAGACTGCAGTGGCGATGAACCAGGCAGACACCAAATTTCCCTTCATATTTCCGAAGCACAGGCCAGAGTTGTGAGATAATCTCGGCGTCGGAGGCGAAAGCGTCGTGGGCGTCCTTGATGGAGGGAAGAGAGTTGTAGAGTTTGACGTGGCTGTCGGACATGACAAGATAGGCTGGAAGCGAAATCAGCTCTCAACTCAAGATACTTATATGAATTGGCAGCTGCTCACCGAAAATCAGCGAACTGGGTTGTATGCGTAGGGGATGAACCTAATGAGGACGAGCTAACGCTCACGCATCTGCAGATTTTATCCCTATAGGTGAGCGCTAATCAATTAGAACGGAGGCTTTTCCTGCTATGGAGGAGGATGGGTTGAGGCTGTTGTTGATTGGTAGAGCAAAAGCTGCGGCGTAAAAGTATCGTTGTGCATTATTTTCGTCTCATCCAGAACTGCGGAAATTAGTACGTACTGAAAGACTCCGGCAATCGATGATAGAATTTAGAAACATACATGTCTTTGCGTATCGGTCGACCAGAAGTAAGACGGGAACAGGGCGCAAAAATGCCGACGAATGAGTCAAGTTTGGTGCCTTGAGGTGATCTTGTAATGCCACTCCACCTGTCGCCAACTTCCCAACCAATGGATGATATACGCGTGTGGAAATGAACCTATATCGTGCAAATCATCAATGAAAACCGTTTCATTTTTTCGTCGGGGTCAGAATTCACGCGCAAACATCGGGATTTCTCAGTGCACTAATTGACAGCACCCATAGAATATAAATCCAAGGGCAACACTCACTACACTGTCCAAAATCCTTTCCACAACCATGTTTTCTATCGCGCATTTTCTTGCCTTGACGTTGATTCTATCGACGGCGAATTTGGCGGTGTGTATGGACAGATTATTGAGCGACGATGGTCTTGATGGGTTGCAGAACTCCGGAAATACCACCTGCGCACAAGGCTTCACCCGGTGTGGCCCCGGATCATCGTGCTGTAAGTCAGGGTAAGTCATAGAAAACGACAAAAATTGGTGGAATTGATAGCTTAGATGTCTGATTACAGCGACTTGTGCAACTTCAAACGAGGCATCCCAGCATGTGAAGATCTAAGCCAAGGGCTCATCTCTCAGTTCGGTGGACAACCTTGCAATGACCCGTATCTATGTGAGAAATCACAGAATTTGTGGTATCACTGAGCAGCTCACCAAAGGACAGTCAACTGTAACCTTCCAGACGTGCCTGATACTTGCTGTCGTTCGTGAAAACTTTTCGGAAAGATTGGTACCACCTAACTCCGTCTTGTATGCTGATTAGCAATTGGAACTGTATGTTTCCATTATGTTACAGACAGCTTCATCTCTTGTATCGATGCTGTCGGCGTAACGGCGACTTCGTTTCCCTCAACCGCTACATTCCTGCCATCGTCTACCCCAGTCAGTACGGATGGCAACCGGAAGATCGTTTTTTCACCTCCCTCTGCTTGGAATAAAAACGCAACGGTTCCCTCTTGTTCTTCGGACTCGGAAATATGGACGACATCAACACTGAATGCGTCAATCTCCTACAATTTCTCTGGTAATTAGCCTTAACAATGTTATTGATGATAGCGGAGTTCTTACTTATCATCGTAGGCCCTAGCATAATGGTTCACACCGTGGCATCTACGCACGGAGGGGCCTTTTCGGTGACTTTGGATGGCCTCGACACGGCTACAATAATCGATACCTATTCGGGCGGTCAGTCTGGCATGCTGCCTGAATGCATGTCGAGTCAGTTCCCACCGCTGATTAAAGTTCCACCTACCCTGCTCAATGAGACGGACCATGTGCTCACATTGATCTATATGGGCGCTTCGCCAAACGCCCAAGGTGCTGGAGCTAATATTTCCGAACTTAACATCCAATTCGATTCATTCGCAATTCCGGTGTTCCTCGCCGAAGGCCAGAACAGCACTTCTGGTGCCCGTCACTCAGCAAGTGCTGCTGGAGTGTTGGCAAGATATTCGGGTATTGTTGGAGCGATGATGGTCGTCTTCGAGTGGTTGGTTTGAGCGGTCAGCTGGAGGTCACCTGTTATGTAATTTAGAATCCTTTGAAGGGATAGAGATTGACCCCTTTGTCGAGCGCGTACTTACAATAGAAATTCTCCGTTTTCAGCTCGATTTTTTTTAAGCTGGGGCAAACCAGATGCAGTATAATCTTCCACGATACTGGAGAAAAGGTGGAACTTGAGAGGAAGGAAGAACATGAGGTGCGGCTTCACCCAGAAGACCAACCAGGTGTACGAGGCGTGTCTAGACGCACAGTAGTGGTGCATCCCATAGAGAGATATTCGAGATGGGCGCCAAGAAAGTGGCCGTCCACACCACAGAAGGAAGCGACCGCGAGCCCTTGTTAACAACTTGACATATGAGTTTTCATATTCTTGGCTCAGAGTCAGATAAACGCTTCTGGCGCAAGTGAGGGAAGAGGGCACTAGACCAACCAGATTTTTGAGTATGTTGTTGCTGGGCGCCGCATCGGGTTGGCAGAATTGGTTATCTACAGGAATCGAATGTCGCGAATAAGTTTCGCAATTAAGTGGATGTGGATCGAAATAAGCTGTGGAGCTCCTGAGACTCACCTGCAATATCGGCAAATTCCGTACTCTGTAGTCAGCCAGAGGAGTGTGTTCGGTTTTGTTTTGTCCCCTGGAATTGATGAGCGCCTACAGCGAGAACAACGCGCACGGCTGTCACCGAATTAAAGCCGTGAACTTTCGCGGACGCAGGCAAAGAAGCTGTGGCTTTGGGAAAGACGAGTGAAAGTGAGCATGCGACTCGAGCGAGGAACAAGCCAGGTACGCCGGACAATTTCCATAGATCGAAGGTACTGTAGCACAGAGCGCTTGCGTATCGTGGCGGTTTGGATATCATATAGTTTTGTTAGATCTCCGGGATGGGGGTTGAATCTCGAATTTCGGGGTTAGAATTCTTAGATTAGACAACAGAGGCTGGAGAAACACGCCACCGTCCAGTAAGCTGGCGAGCATGGACATTCGTGGTCGGTACTGTCCGACACCAAGGGTTCGTGGCGCCGGTGGTTTTTTTTAACCAGTGTTGAGCCAGGGATTTTCTTACTCAAGACTTGCGAGGGACGACATCCAGCAAATCTGGAGCGTTTGAATTGGGCAGCGTTGCAGAAACAGGTCCGGGTCGAAAGGTTTGACGCGAAAGGTCCGAAATTCTTGCGATATTCTATGTAAATTATAAAAGGACTCCCGGGATGATGAGACGCGTTGAACGGCGACACAGGTGCAGCAGTGGCAAGGCAGTGGCGTGAGGATGGAAGCATCGGCTCGTCGGCGTTAATCGGCTTTGCGATTCACTATCGGGACACGTTGCCGACTACCTACTATTGACTTTGCCAAAGACCGTCTCTGCCCACCATTGGCGTCGCCTCACGACAATTTTCACCCCTTCTCTACCTCTTCAATGTTTTTGCGCCGTTACTAGGCAGTAGCCATGTTCTCACCTGCGCCCACAATGGAAGCTAGGATTCCGATCCTTTTTTTTTTCGACTCGACCGTGACCACAACTCTATGCCTGAGACAAACGACGACGCAATTAGATCTCATTAGACTTTGACAACACGATGTCTCTAGAAGAGGCTGAGCTGAGCCTAAGCAGGAAGGATAACCATGTGCATCTGAAGTGGAATTTCTTTCATTCGTCTTTCTTGACACTGACAACACTGCAGTTCGGCTTTTTATGCTGCAAGACTAATACATCCACGTCATAAACGACTTGGACCATTCTGCCCCTCCTCCACACCCCTGCTTATTATCGACGACGGCGTCAGGGTGATGCATCTTCCTCGCGGCCCACCACCCTCTCCGCCCCATCAGTGCACGTCCTCGTCCGAGGCTGAGGCTGAGGCTGGCAGTGAGGCTGAGGCTCGTCACCTTCGCCTTGCCATCATCCTCAACGTATATCCTCCCCGCCCTCACCTCTATATCCTCCTTAGTCTGCCCCCCGCATCCTTGCAACAGCACCGCTGTCAAAAGAACGACAGGTTTACGCCGGTGACCTACACGCACTCAAGTTACCTCCAACGTACGTCTTTCCCCCCTTTCCTCTTTTCTCGCTTCATCCCCGTCTCCCCATCATCGCACTTCCTCCTCCTCCTTTGTTCATCAGCCCTCTGCATCCCTCCCCTCCCCTTTCTTCTTCATGAATATGACATGGCTGATACTTTCTCCTGGTATAGGCACGGGCACTACCATCTTGCTCCTTCCTCTCCGTCGTAAAATCGGCGTGCATTGACGCCGTATGCGTGTGCCGGGCGCCGTCACAACTTGTTTCGCTACCGCTACAAGTCCGAATGACGTGGAGTAATGAAGATGGTGGTGGGAATGGGGAGGAAGTAGACGACGTCGTGGCGCGACGCACGATCCGGAGAAGGGAATGGCGATGGTGATGGTGATGGGAGGGAGACAGGAGTGTCGCTCGGTGTGCTGGGCTCGGTGTGTGTTGCTTGATTTCTTTCGTGATTCTCCCGCTATTTTTTTCTGTGGCGTGATGGGGAACAAAGTGTATTTGCAGCGATGCCGGATGTTCGAACCGGCAGTTAGGACCGATTAGCCACCCCGGCATCTTCGACATGAAAGCTTTAGACGAGGCGCTGAACGACCAGCTCACTTCCTTCCGGTAAACACTTACACTAGAGATTCATTCGTTCCTCTCTTTGACTTGAGCAAATTTTCAGGTTAAATAGGGCTAAGTTTGCCGCGCAGTAGTTTTCATTGGATTGTCTTGGGAACTTGCTCGTGTCGTAGTCTCGTAGATAGCCTAGCCATGTGCGTCGAGCTTCGTGTCTTGTTATTTTCGCCGAGCTATCAATTGAAGATATTATATAATTGTCAGTGGAACTTGAGTATCGATACGAGAGTTGGTTTAGTATAAGTCCGGCTACGATAAATCCACCAGACTCGTCAACGGATTCACTCAACCAATTTTTATAAGTGACGTTTTCTGAGATTTCAAGTTGTCGTGTTACTTATTACAGTACTAGTATTGGCGACAATTATCTATCTCGGGCATCTCGGAAATGTTGAAACCCAGCCCGACTCTGTGGTGTTCGTAGCAGTCCCACAATATACGACCCAATTTCAGGAAGTATTGGTGCTCGTTCCGTCGGCCAACCAAATCCATTGTATCCGCCATTCCTCTATCCTTCTGCGGAGTTGTTCGCTGTCGAAGAATGCGGGAAGGCTTGTGCATTCTCTCGGCCTCTACGAAGGAAGTTATTAGTTAAGGGTCCCAGCTAAGCCTCTTCCCATCTCAAATTGGAACAAGTATCATCATGTGTGTAAGAGCGCTCGGCGACCTACAAGGAAATATTGGGCGTGCTCTCAAAACAGAACGAGGGTGATCGACGCCGCCACAGGCGGCGAAGCGTGGGTACTGCGGCGCACAGGGAGGAGAGCGGATCCAGCGTGAGGAGGAGGAGGAGGGATGCTGGAATGGAAGCGGGTTCGTCAGAATCTGTGCCTGACATACACGTTCGCCGTAAACTTGGCTTGAACAAGAGCTGGAAACCGAAGTGACTTGGGATAACACCGCTGAAGAAGCGTAGCTGTGTGCTATTCAGTTATGTATGCGGCGTAACAAATGATTCGTCTCGTCAGATTCCGTTCTTGCAGGTCGTTATTTGATGCAGCTTCTATTTTGTTCACTTGGTCTTGGCACGGCGGGGAGTAAGTTGATGACCACACTCTACGGGGAGCGTTTTCTCGTGATGTACGGTGATCCGAATGACTTTGAACAGATCCCAGTCGTATTTTTGGCTCTCATAGGTTTTTGTTTGGAAATGGGGGGTTGGGTTTATTTGGTTCGGTTCCAATACGGTTTTGTGCCAGGGGCAGAGAAGACTGTTGTCTGCGATAATTATCAGCGTTCTAGATGATGAAGGAGGAATGTAAATTGAGCGTTAGAGGTATAAAGAGTGAGAGGGTGGACGGTGAAAGGCAAGTCACTTACCAAGTTTGACTCCCGCTAGTGAAATGAAGTTCACCGCTGCTTTCCTCGCTATTGTTCCCTTCGTTGTGGCGATGCCGCCTGTGTTCGAGCGTTCGACCGACGCGACGAACAGTACCCAGGAGGTAATGCTCTGTCGCTACTCTGAGCTCTTTGCTTATGTTGAATAATATCTACAGCTCGTTGCCCGCACTCAAGGCAATGTGTAAGTCGAAGCTACTCGTATCGTTGTTAAACATTGACCCACCTGAGTCCTCAGCTTCGTCTGCACCGATGCAGGATTCACCGGTGACTGTGCCGTGTTCCACGGTAACAGTGGCCAATGCGTCAACTTCCCCGGCGAGTTCAACGACGACATCTCTTCCGTCGGACCCGACTCTGGCCAGGACTGCTTCTTCTTCAAGTAAGCTGCGGTCGAAAACTTGAGTGAGACGTATACTGAACTGTATTTGTTCAGTGACGGCGGCTGCTCGGGCCAAGAGTTGGGACCAATCCGCAGCCCCGGTATCTCGAATTTGAACGTGGCCGCCACGGTCGCGTTCAACGACCACATCTCTTCGTTCCAGTAAGTAACTTATATGAATATTGATTTTCCTTCTTTGTGACTTGGAAATTATCAGGTGCTTCTTCGGTTGAGATGAGTGTATAAGGCTAAGTTGGCCGCACCCCAGCTTCCGTTGGGATGATTTGGGGACCTGATCATATTGTCGTCTCGGAGATCTTCCAGTTGTGTGCGAGCCTGCTTTGTAAATTGTATTTTTGTATTTTCGTTGGGTATTCAAGGCATAGTTGTCAATAATGTAGAGAGTTCTTTGGGAGCAGCTGACCCCGTCCTCGCAGGTACGTAGCATTGTGAGTTTTGGGAACTTGATTTGAATCGGATTAAATTCCGAACAAGAGTCAAGACGAGTCGGTTCGAGAACTGCAAAGCAAATCAGACTTGGGTCAGAGTCTTATCGTTATGTTCCATAGACACAAGACAACCGAGTTAGACAGAGACCTGAATATCTTAGAGGCAAGCTAAAGGCGTGGATGTCGCCAGTATCGTTGACAATGAGTGCAAGGAACAAGTGTCGTTTGACGTAATCAAGAACACGCCACCGGCAAACTAATTTAATGACTCTTGCCGGCGCCGACGACCTTGCGCAAGAGCTCGTCGACGCCGTCCTCGATTTCCTCCACGACGACCGCGCGTCCCTCTTCGCCACCGCTCTCGTCGCCCGCAAATGGGTCCCCGCCAGCCGATATCACACCTTTGACTGCGTCGCCCTCACGCACTTCTTCACCGGCCGGGCTAATCACCTCTACAAAGACAGCGCTCACAGTTTTCTGGAGCTCTGCAGATCTTCATATTGCACCATAATACCTGCTATTCAAGATGTACTTCTGGATATAGACACCGAAAAGACGCCAACTCTTCTCCAGGATCTTGTCGCCTTGCTCGCTCGAGCGCCGGTATCGAAATTGCGCTTTATAGATCACACGAGGGCGTATCAGAAACCTGCTGCGCTGTCTTGGATGGCAGAGAGCTTTCCGAGACTACAGAATTTCTCTTATACCGCCCTCGACCGATTCATGGAAGATCTATACGCACTCCTTGCTAGTCATCCAAGGCTACATTCTCTGTCGTTATCTTCCTGTGCTACAGACGCCGCGAGGAACGCGATCACATCGCACGACGAATCATTCAGTGCCCCGACTCCCCCCTTTGTGCATCTGCGCAGCGTTCGTATACGGCTTTTCGCCGACCAGGCTGACGAATTTATGCGATGGCTTGGTACATGCAGGCATAGCGTTCGGCTGGAGACGTTGGAAGTCGAGACATTCCATTGCTACCATAACGGCTGGGGCCCTATTGGCTCTCTGAACGCGTTCCTTGCGACGAATGGACAGTCATTGGCGCATTTCGGGTTATGTCTTCGTTACGAAGACGATCGAGCCGTGGACCAGAGAGTTTTATTGCTCAAACACAGCGAAGGAGAACGTATGTGACCTTTACTCCCTCGCTTCGCGTTACATGCCTTGCCTCTGACAACCTTCAATTCACACAGTGGATCTCAGCGCATTAACGAACCTTCAAACACTCAAGCTGTGGAGCCACAACATCGACTCCACCTGCGCCGCTCTCCACACCCTCCCTGAGCACCCCAAATCCCCGCTCGAGACGTTCGAGCTCTCGTACCGCCACTGGATCCACTACGAGCAGTATCCGTGCGAATGCGACGGCCGCTTCCTCGTGCACGATCTCGGCGAGGCGATGGCAAGGGATGTGTTTTCCGGCCTCAAGAATTTTAGGATTCTGGTGCCGGATTTGTTTGGGGACGAGTGGTGGGATGCGTTAAGGGAGTTTTTTCCCAGGTGGGAGGGGACGAAGGTGTTGCAGATTGGGTTTTCGGGGGAGGGGGAGGAGGGAGAGGCAGATGACGATGACGATGAGGAAAGGGGAGGCGGGTTGGAGGATTGGGAGGCGTTGTTGGGGGCTTTGGGGGATACGGGGGGTAGTTGATTTAGACGGTATCGTTATTTCTTCGCGCTTATCTGTATTGTAGGCCTATTTAACCATCTATAATTCTTAGCGAGGATGCCTTAATTAACCTGGGATCTGACGGGTGCGCGAGTTGGTGGTCAGGACGAGATCGAGACACAGAAGCCATAACGCACCTTCAAAACTGTTGCCGTCCGTGTCCACGACACTCTCAAGACATTCCGAGGCTTCAGCGTCGGCGCTCAAGCTCATTGTCTCCGAGAACGAGTCCCTCAGCTATGTGAAAGGGTCGGTGCTGGACGGACGCGCCCGAAGCAGCACCTTGTACTCCACTCACGGAATGATTCCTCCCTCAGTCAATACCAATCAGAAGTCTCACCTCTCTTGAAGCTTCAGCTCCCTTAACAAAGTCGTTCGGCCAATACGGTGGGCTCCACAGTACAAGAATAGGTGATAACACTCAGAGGAAATCGTCTCGGAAGTCGTCGAGAAGGCTCTACACGGCGGCCGACATCGGAAGCTCGTGTATGATTACCGCAGCCGTCCGCGATTATCCCGCGCGCAACATGAAGTTGCGGCCATCCCGCAATAAAACGAACGTTTGCGGCTCAACGTGTGTCGGTCTCAGAGAGTCTCCCATGAAGGCTCGAGACGACCGTCAATAGTTGACGGAAGACTTGTGTTACAGCGTGAGTTGAGACTGAGTAGGACCTAGTAGGACGGAGTAGAGGAAGGAAGGAATGACACCGCTGTTGACGTCAACCCACCTGCAGAATAATTTTACCGCAATTTGCAATCGTCGGGTAAGCCCTCCCGCGAAGACGCGCGCCGTGATCTGCATGGACTATATTTAAACGCCGTAATACGAGGTGAGGTTGAATTGTCCCTCGTGGTTTCGATAACGATGCTGCTGTAGGGGACAAAGGCACTCGATTTAGCTTCGAATTCAACCTGCTACACCCTCGCGTCGACTTTCGCAGTGACTACAAAATTTGACCTTATCTGAAATTGGTGCTAGGATGTCGTGCAAGCGGTCGGTTATTCTGTGATGTGGGCGGCAGCCGGTGACGATTACGAACGATGCATGCTGTTGAACCCCGGAGGGACGCACGGTGATCAGGTACAACAGCTGCAAGCGCCTGGTACCACGGAAGCAACTCTAAGCAACCCCGGAGATTTTTGCGCAGGATTTCACCTGCGAAGAGCACAGTTTCGGAGTGTTCCAACGGTGTTCCGTGCAATGCCATTGCAAGGGAGCAGTTGAACAACTGATTTATTTCGACCCAAAAGAACTTTGGCATTTGATTTTCGATGCTTCGTTGATATCTCACCATCTCGGCTAACCCACGCGAGCGGAGAATGCCGACTGACGCGATATGTCTTAAGGTCCAGGACAACGAAACAATTTTTGGCTCCCTTTCCCCACACATGTCTTCCCAGCTGCCCCCTCCTATACCTCCAATACCGCCAGATATCGGTAAAAGGTATCCCTCTTCGAGACGCGTGGAAGAGCATGCAGCAATGTGCTCATGACTTGATTTTTTGTGCGCAGGACGACCCCGGAGGCAGGTGGAGCCTTGGTTTTGGGTGCCTTAATTCTGAGTGCTCGCTGCAGCTGTTTGGAATGTTCTTCAATTTCGCGTTGATGGGCTCGTTGCTGGTTCAAGTTTGTGAGTTGGATCGTACCAGTCCAAGGTTTCCTGTTTCACTGAAAATTCGTAGACAATTACTATCAAGCTTTCCCGAAGGATCGAATATCCACCAAGTCTATTGTGTACATCCTGTTTGTGCTGGAGCTTGCGCAAACGATAATTATGACCTACTTCGCGTGCGGAATTTTTTGTTGACATTTTCCTTCCGTCCTACCGACCATTGCCTTCCAGTTATACAATATTCGGCGCGGGATTTGGTAACGTCGAGACTTTCGACCGAAGTGCTCTGGAGTGGTTCCCTGTCTGTATTTTGGGATCAATTGTCGCAGGGATCGTCCAGATTTTCTATGCCTGGAGATTACGCTCTTTTTCGGGATCGTGGATAGCTGGAGGAATTGTGGCTGTGGTGAGTTGCCATGGCTGGATACGCACCCAATATTCGTCAATGGTTGTTGCCGCAGTTAGCTCTCATCCAAGTTGGGAGTGGAATTGGTCAAGGCGTGATCAGCAAACGGCTGGTGGATAGATCTAATTTGACGGGAAAGCCTATAGTCGTCACGGTGAGTTTCAGATTTCTCGCGCGTAAATTATCAGGCTTGAATTTCGCACAACAGCTATGGCTAGTTAGCACCGCCGTGTGCGACGTTTTCATTGCCGGATTCATGACGTTCTATGTATGTGGGGGTTGTCTTTTATCTCTTCGCCTTCTAATATGAAAACCACACAGCTAACTCGAGGACAAATCCAGTCCGTCCGAATGAAGAATACCATCACCAAGGTTGTTCGATACACCGTAGAAACAGGAGCGATAACAGGTTCGTTCAATTTATGTGTTTGGCATTCAACTTCCTCAATTTGAATCGTTCCAAGCACTGGTTGCGATCATCCAGATCGTCATTCAACACGCATCGCCGAAGAACAATTACTTCGAGACACCCAGCTGGACGTTGGGCAAGCTTTATTCCAACAATCTACTGGTGTGTTATCCTTTCCTTTCTCCTTTCTTGGATCTATTTTCTTCACCGCCGGTCGACTCATCATCAATCCTTCCTTCTTTTTTTGCTTTCGCTTGACATTTAGGTCCTCCTCAATTCGCGCGCTGTTACCATCGGCGGGCGAGATTACACCCAGTCGACGGTTCGCGGTATCACTGACGAGATCGACTTTCACGAGAATCTCAACCGGACGACCGACACGCAGTTGGATGAACGACGACGCAGCGACATTCGTTCCGAGCACATGTCGGTCAACGAGACTAGTAGTATTAAGGAGCACAGAAAATATCCTTCGAGTCGGACACTTGGCATGGACGATGTTAGGGTATAGACACTGTATTTTCTGTTTTCGCTTCCTTGGGTCGCTGGTTAGGATACTGCTCCGATTGTAAATAGCTTATCGCGGTATATGTGTTGTAGGGTTTGTCCGTAGTGCTCGCTAATTGTCATCTTGAGTGCTAGTATCTCGTTCGAGGTTGGATCGTACAAGCTCTATGTCTGATATTTGATACACAAGGTACATTATTTACACTTTCCAAGTCGAAGCCCGTCTTGCTTTGATCGTCCTGGTAATAATAAAACAAATCACTCCAGCGAACATCATGGACTGTTAGCGACTGTTAGAACATCTTAGCATCTCTAGCAAAAAAAAATAACCGACACCGGAGAATCCTGCCGGCCTAATCCACGAAAATCTGTCTGTCAAAAGGGCACCCTGGATCGGTGCCGAGATGAGAACAGCGATACCGACGAGGGACAGTGCGAGCCCAGCTCTAGCGCTGCGTCACATATTGTCAGGCCATAATACAGAAATCCTTTCCGTGAAGGTATACGCACCCAACTTCTTCCGGACCTCGAGCAAACGATGCGAAGCAGGCAAAGGCCATAGATAGACCTAAGTTTTCTTGAATCAAGGGAAAAAGATGAACAAGTTGTCAGATTGAACGCACAAGCGCCAGAGAAAGCTCCATATATTATACTGATAATGACCAAGGACGCGCCGTCATGTCTATCGATTGGTTGATTGTTACAAGTTCGAACGCTTGAATTTACAATCAAACAACTCACATGCCCAACATAGCCCAGATCATGCCTCCTGTGCAAAGGGAACACAGAATTTGAACGTTGAACGGTCCGTACATGTCGCTGAAGTGGTTGACGATAATTCTCGACACACCGCTGGCCAGATTGATTATTGCAACCTGACAGAGAATGAGTCCAGTATAATTGAACCGAGATTATTGCAACCGAATAAAAGGCAAGGCTTCCTTGAACGTGATGTTTGAACCCCGAATAGCTGGATGTAGACAACTGATTTATAAGTTAGCACAGTGAACAATGACTCTAAATGCAAGCTTACTCGGAAAGTAGAGCCCGAGCAGTGAGAGGAAGAACCTTCCTCGCGAACGGAGTCAGAGCCTGACAAAAAGAGGAATTCAAGCGCTTACCCCAATATGGCCCATAGATATGCTACATCCCTGAAAAAGAACCTAAAGTCCAGCGTTGAGGCACTAGTCTTTTGACGAGGAGGGAGCCGAGTTCGCATGAGCAGATTGCCCACAAGCAAACAGGGAGGCACGATTGCCGCTGTCGCACGAATAGTCTGAGCGAAACCAATCTTCGGAAACAGCTGGCTAAAATGAATTCAGAAGGCGAAGGAGGAGCGAGATTTCGACGCATACTTGAGCACTATATAGAATGAGATCAGAACGTAGGAAAGTGTGTTTCCGGAAACGCACTGATTGGGAAGAATGTGGAACCGATAGACGCTCCACTGAAAACAACGCCAGAAGCAAGCCCTTTTCGGCGGTTGAAATGGTGTACGACGATACCGAGGGTTGGGATAAATGTCAGGCCAAGCCCTAGTCCCATACCCAGACCCTGACTGTTTCGAAGAATCTACAACACGCCTCGGGCAAGATCAGAAGATTTCACGTACGCGAGGAAAATCTGTGCAAAGAATATAAGTACGATTCCGACTCATGACAATCATTGTAATCGTCGCTACCTGATAGTATTGACCGGGCTTTGCGAGGGATAACATGAAAGCCCTGATCGCACGCGTTCAAAGTCAAGGACGGAGGGTGAAGGAAGAACGCACGAAACCACGTATATGAGACCTCCACTAATTTCTAGCTGATAGAACTTCCCATCGTCGAAAAGCTTGCCGACAATGGGGCATAAGAGGAACTCGAGTGACAGTTGGACGCCGCCGATCCATCTTCGACAATGAGCGTTGGTCCAGTTGTGGGCTAGAGAACGTCTCACGATATGCTGCTTGGCGAGTAGTTGGCTAGATATTCTCTGGCGTAAAAGTCTAACCGCATATCAGAGAGCGAGAGAAGACTGAACGGTAACGCAGACCTTCGTAAACTCCGAATGAATACGCAGATCTGTTTTCTGTCATAAGAGCTGGTACGAAGCCACCCACAGGTAGCATCTCACCCAAAGGCGAGGAGTATGAGCCATCTTGCGCATGAACTTTAGCATACTAGTAGATTCGGAGCAATGGGCTGCAGACTCACGCCCCAAACACCGAGCGCCATGCGACTGCGCCGCCATCTGGAACTTCAAGAGCATCTTCATTGGCTTGGCTTTCAACGCTCTTCGAAGTCCGAGCGCCCAACAAGGTGGGCGATGGGCTTTTCTCTTGGGATCCTACCGCGTCGTCGTCTGACATGAAGAGCATAAGGAAAGCAAGAAAGCGGTAGAACCCGACAACAATCAGGCTCCATCTCCAACTGCCCAGCACCGTGTAGTTCGGGAGAAGGCAGGGAAGCGTGATAAGAGTTCCGCCTCACTGCCTTTGCTGCGACCGTAGGATCAAGTGCAGATGGACACTCAAGAATAATTTTGATAGCGATGGACGATGGCACCAGTTGAATGGTCGAGCAAAAGGTGATACCGTGCGTGAAATGAATCCAGTAGCTGAAAATACAGCCGTTGTTTATAGCTTGAAACACTGTTCTTCCCAGAGAATTCCGCGTGCCAGTCATGGGCGAAGTCAGGAAGCATGATGGATGCATGGGTGTGGGTCGAAATGCGTTCAGGTGAGACTATGTTTGTCGATTTTAGAGTTACAGTCTCTATTTTCCGAAATCCGCCGCCTGATCCTTGGTTAGGCCGTCGCCTTGTTGGAGCTTTGAGGTAGTATTTCCGGGAACTCAGTTCGCCGTACCACGTTCTGATGCTCCTCGTGTCAGGGAGTAATCTTCACTGATAGGAATACGCAGGGTATTTGAAGAAATTGACGGTCTCGAGCTCATACAATTACCGCCACGAACAAGCCACGAACCTGGTAGTGGTATAAGTCAAGAACAGTGCGAGCGCCACCAAATCGGAACCCTAACCTCATCCGACATTTTCCGAGATTTGAAATTTATTGAAGGAGTGTGTAGGACACTGTAGGTGTGCCACAAGGCGTATTAGAGATAGTGAAGGAGTGTGCGGTACGTGAGGTATAGGTATCATATAGCAACAGGTCATGAAATGTGAGATCAGCGTCAGAAACATAAAAAATGCTTGTATGGTAAGAAAGAAACCCAGAAGAGAACGAGAAGAAAGAAAATACAGTTTTAACTTTTTACAGGTCTGCTCCGACCGCGTCAACAACGTACAGCACCGCCGACGGACGAACAAACAGCCCGCGAGTCTCGCCGGGTCCGTCCACGTCAGACACAGCGGGGCTAGCGCTACGAATCCGTTTTGCGCCCCGTGAACCTCCGAGCGAGGAGTCGCCCTGGCGTTTAATGCCCTTCTGCGTTCCGCCAAATCCGTACCCACTCGCCCCGCTGCCCTCAAGCCTCCGCCGTCGTGCAGCCCGGTTATTGCTCGCCTCGTCGCCATACTCCGACTCGGACCCAGCCCCACTGCCGACAATCTCAAAGTAGCGAATCCCACCCCAAGACCCGTCGTGCCACTGCTGCCCCCCACCGCTCGGATTCCCCAGCCCATCTGCCGCGCTCGCAGGCACCTCGACGCCGACCCAGGGCCCGGACTCGCCCTCGACCTCGCCGATGTAGCGCGCAAACGCCTTGAACCGCTTGCGCTTCGACGAGATGATACACGGGATGCCGATTTCGAGCGTCGCGCCGCGGGGGGACATCGGGAGGAGATCTTTGAGCGCACCGGCGGCAGACGGCGGGGGTGCGGGGCGCTTTGGAGGGGGTTTTGTTGCAGTCTTGGATTGTGTGGCGGTTGAGGCTCGGGTGGTGCTGCCGCTGGCGGTAGAGGGCGTCGCGCCGCCGGCTTTCGTCGTAACAGTAGACACAGTATCGCCTGATCCTTTGCGCTTCACCTTCAGCGTCGACGCGCTGGCAGTTGACGCCGTGCTGTCCGTCTTGCGATGGTCCTTTTCCTTTCCTTCCTCTTCCTCCGCAGCCCGCTTCCGAAACCACCATCTTCGGAGGCTGACTTTCCTTTTCCTTCTCTTTCTCTTTCTGTAATTCCTTTTCCTTTTCTTTCTCTTTCTCTTTCGCAGCACCAGCCCGCGGCCCCCGCTGCTTCAGCGTAATAACCTTCGTCTCGGGCTTCTTCACCACAGCCGCCGCCTTCCGCGCCGCACTCGCAGCCGTATCCATCGTACTCGTACTGCTCGCCATACTCCTCACACTCGGCGGTCCGCGCCGTTTCACAGACGGATCTAGCGCCGGCACAGGCGGCCTTCCCCCCGCAGTCGAAGTCGACGCTCCCGTCGTGCGCACCGAGACATCCGACGCATTGCTCGCCCTTCGGCTCCGTGTCGTATGCGTCGTATTCGTATGCCGGCTCGCGACGCTCGACGTCGAGCTTTGCCTTGACCGACTCGACGCGATCGCCGTGCGGAAATCCGTGACGCTCGCGCCAGCAGAAGAGCTCGCCCCGCTCGCCCTCCTCGCCGTACCTATTCCAGAAGTACCGACGGGCGGCGGCCTTAACCCAAGCGTGCGCGTCGTGCGCACCGTCGAGGTGCTCCGCGCGCTCGCGGCGCTGCCCGGCCGCGGGGGGTGCACGGTTGTATGGCGTGAAGACGCAGCGGAACGTGGACGCGGTTGCGTTTGTGGCGGCGAGACGCTGACACTGACAGTCGACCGCGCGTACTTGGACGTCGGGGTCGTAGCTCCGCTTGCAGAGGTCAGGCTGCTGGTGCTCGCTGCGGGAGACGGGGGTACCGCCCGCGTCGGCACGGGCGGGCGTTTAACGCCGACTGTAGGCGAAGGCGGCACGCTGTTAAACCCGTTCCCATTTCCGTTGGCGCGTCCTTTGCCCTTCCCATTCGCGACGAGTTCAAGCGACGGGAACAGCCCCGCCCCAAGCTCCGGCGTGAGCTTCGAATCCGGCCGATCGCCACTGATATCCGGTTCCTCCCCTTCTCCCTCTTCTTCCGCATCGTTGGCGCCGCTGGTGCCGGGCTCGCCATTCACGGTCTGCTTGCGCACAGACCTTGCCGCCTTGCGGGGTAGGGATATTCCGGCTCAAGACGCTCACGCGCATACTGCTTTGTTGCGTGTGGATGCTCAGACTGTGTTGGTCTGCGTCCTGCGGCAAGATATCATTGTTATGCGATGAAATGCAGGCGAGGAACAAACGAACCTTAGCACTCAACAACGCAGCCGACTTTGCGCGCAGACGCAGCCGTGGGTTGGCGCGTAGGCTGCCCTGGTACAGGCGGAATTGCGGCGAGGAGGTCGTCTGCGGGGATTTCGAGGACTACGATGAAGGCGAGCATTGAAATTTAGAAGAAAGAAAATAGAAAGCATTCATCAGCATTAGAATTTAGAATCTGGAATTTAAAGCGTCCGAAAACTCACAATCAGCAATCTCCCTAACCGCCCACGGCTCCACCCCATCGAGCCCCCCCTCCCGCGCGACGCGGTCCGCGCGGCCGCGGCCGCCGCGTTTGAGCCATTGGAGGACGTCCATTCTATTGTGCGAAGTCGTGAGTCATACGCTTATAGAAAAAGAAACAACGAATTCGGTGACAAAAAAACGAAACAACAAAGAGAAAAAACAAGATATACAACAAAAGGGAGAGATTGGAGCTCACCTAGCCTGCTCGACCTGCACGCGGACATGACTCGTCTGGCTCAGAAGGGGACGGGCGGGGAAGGCGTCTTCGCCGTCGGCTGGCGGATCGGGGTGTGGGAGAAGGAGGACGTTGACGAGGGCCTACATAAAAAGTTGGTTAGTCGATGATATAGGCAAAATGGATTTAAGGCGAAAGAAAGGGACAGGTGGAGGATGAAGAAGAACACAAAAACCCACCTGATACACCCTCCCCGCATTCCCCTCCGCCACGCCACGCACGACGGAGCGCATGGCCCACTCGACGCGCTCGCCGTCTTCGAACCGGACGCCGTCGGCCATGGTTATGGCGGTCCAGTCGGCTGTTGTTGTTTGAGGGCATTCATAAGTTTTTTGATATCATAGGTGTCGGTTGTTTGAGAGCATAAGTGAGGGATGCAGAGGGAGGGGGAAGAGAGGGTTTATTCGTCAGCTAGAGTTGGATTTAACAAGAAGAGGAGAAGGAAACGGACCTTCAGCGAAAACCTCTGCGGTTTGGTTTGCCATGACGGAGTCTACGTGGGAGCGGCCGGAGTCTGTTGAATGCAGTGTCAGTATGAGTTGGATGGACATGGCGTTGCAGAAAAGAAAAGCCGAGAGAAGGAAAGAAAAAACCCACCAATCAACGGCCTAACAACATCCGCCCACGCATCGACCATACTGGAAAGACGCGCACGGGCCGCTTCCGCCGCCCAAAGAATCGCGAGGGCGTTCGCCGGGGTAGTCCGTTTCGCCAGCCCCTTCAGTGCACTACTCTGCAGTTTCGCCGGCAACCCGGAAAACTCCTGCGTACACCACCCCGTCCCGAACAAGCCCACCAGCGCCCTGCGGCTCCCGCGCTCTAGCACCGCGTCCTTGACGTCGTCGCGCAACGCAAACTCCAGAATGCGCGGCACGCGCCCCGCGCACTTGCGGCACGTGCACCCACCCGCGCGCCAGGCGCCGCGGGTGAGCTCTTCGTAGGCGGAGAAGGGGAGCGCGGCGTGGAAGAGGCCGTGCGCCATCTCGGTGATGATGCGCGCGGAGACCTCGGCGTGGAGGGTGGGGAGGGATAGGTAGGTGGCGGAGAGGAGGAGGGCGAGGGCGGTGGTAAGGTCGTAGGTGCGGTGGGAGAAGATGAGGGTGCCGGTGTAGAGGAAGCCGAGGGTGAAGTGGAGGGAGGCGGGGGTGAAGGGGGGGGAGGGGAGGGACAGTGTTATGGGGTCCGAGGGGGATTGCAATGATTTTGGAGAGGGCCAGGAGAGGAGGGCGGTGTGGAAGTAGGGGGAGCGGGAGGCGAGGACGAAGCGGTGGGAGGAGAAGACGGGCATTTGTTTGTCGTGCGCGTCGTCGTCGTCTGTGGAAGAACTCGGGATCGCGGGTGCGTTGGAGGTGAGAGCGACGCGGACGTCTGAGTACAGCCGAGAGCGCCACATGAACACCAGATCCTTGCGTAGCTTGTCGATGCGCAGCTCCTCCGCATCGAGCGCGTCTCCGCCATCTTGCTCCGCCTGCTCGTCGAAGAGAAATTCAAAGGCCTCACCGAAGCCTTGTCCGGTATATAGATATTCGAGTTCGTTGGAAAACAAAGCGGGGTTAATATTAGATGTGAGACGAGTGAGACCGCCAGAGGTGGATGGAGCAGGTGAGCCGCGCTCGTAAGGTGAGGGGGATCTGCCGAGTGGTCTGGGGATGTCGAGAGACAGAGCGGACGCGGCCAGCGGGTCTTGAGGGCGGAAGGAGAAGTATCTAGATTGGAAGGAGGGCGGGGCGCGGGCGTAGACTATGGCTTTGTGGCCCCACACTTGCTCGACGCTGCTGTTGTTGTTGGAGTCGTCGGTTGTGAGCTCCCAGACGACATCCGGAAAGCGGTCTTTGGCGGACTTGAAGAGGGTTGCGAGGTCTCGCTGCCACGCATTGGTTGAGTTGCGCGTCGCCTCTTGCAGCGACAACGCATGCGACGTTTCAACCGTCATCGCGGGCGGCGACACTTCTTCAAGTTACACGAGGCAGCGAGCAAGTATTTGTCTTTGTTTGATTCAAAACCTTCAACTCGTCCACCACGTTCTCGCAACTTTCTCGCCATTTCTTTGAGCCTGCACCCTTACGCGCGGTGGTAAAAATGTCCTTAGGCACCTCAAGACCAAGCTGGAATTTTCCTGTCATTTTTCGAATCAATTTCAAGACTTGATTCGACTCTGAGTCAAATTCTGAACCCCTCAACGGCATGTATATCCACACCCAACACAAGAGAGATCAACCCAACCTACTCACATACGTCTCTCAACCAATAAAAATCCCTCAGAAGCAGCTAAACGCCTCAAGGTGATGCAGAAAATGACATCCCCGCAAGGCCGCAATTTCAAACTCCTCAAAGGGATCTTGATTATTCGTGAAAGGGATCCGATAGCTCTTCCCATGCAGCGAACAAAGGAGGTATAATAGAGGCGTGTAGCGCTTTCGACGTGGTTAACAACGCAAGAACAATACAACGACAATGGATAATGCGCAGCCAGGATCTAGCCGCAACAAGCAGGATGGCAAGAACAATAGCAATAATCGGCGCTGTAAGTAACTTTTTCTTACTTACCCCGAGACGCTTTGACCTCCGGCTGATCATTGCTGTTGTCGAATGATTTTTTATCATTATTATAGATGTCGTCGATCCGGCGGGGTGGTCCCCTGAGGAGCATCGGAGGGCGGCGGAGCACCATCCGACGAGCTCGCATCATCATCACTCGCATTCTGGCTTCAGCTCGACTCCGCCTCCGTCTTCAGGTAAGTATTCATTAAAATTATCTCCTATCATCTTATCTTACCTCCCGCTCACTCGTCTGCGTTTAGCTCGACACCCCCATGCCCAACGACCCCCCTCCTCGTCAGCCTCGAGTAGTACCTCTCGCTACGCCGGCCTCGCGCCCTCGTCATACGGTACGCTTCCCTCTTCGTCCCTGGAACCCTTTCCCCTCCTAACAACTACCTGAATCAGACGGCTCCATCCCCATCCCCCGCACCCCCACCTCCACCTCCACCGCCTCCCACCGTGCCGTGAGCAGGTTCCCCTCTACGCTTGGGGGCGGGCCGCCGGATCCCAACAATCCCAACGCGATGCCAAATAGCCCTGTGTTTCGCCCGCAGACGCCCATGGCGAACGGTCCTGGTCATAACCAGTTCCGCCCGCAGACACCGATGCGGGCGCCGGTGCCGACGATGTGCGTTTCCCGCGTTGCTTGATTTATGATATATGATAACGACTGTGATATCGTAGGTCCCCGATCCCGCACGACCCGCGGTATGGAGCGAAGGGGGGTGGCCATGGATGTACGTTTTTCGTTCTTGTATCTTCCGTGTTGCAAGAGATGACAAGTTCTCAGATTGACTTACTTTGACTTTGACTTGGATTGTATGCGCCTCCCTCGAGGAGGAGGAAGAGAAAGCGTCGAGGAGGCTCAGGGAGAGAGACAAAGCGTGCTTCGTATTTATCACGCACGCACCATTGCGGAAGGACAGCGTACATCGAGGTGTATTTATTATGCATCGACGTCTCCAAGCGTACGTCTCCTGAGGCACCGCGTCCCGATGTCGGGATGCTTCGTCTGCCATACATATATATCGGCCGTATGATTGTCTTCCGCAATCAAAGCAAGCATATGTACCATTACGGCCCCCTACATACATACGTACGGTACATACACCCTGAACGCAAAAAATCATAACGCTATCAACTTCGCGCTCAACCAATACCCGATGAAAAATCCCAACAATGACTTTGATATGATATGACCGAGATACCCTGATTTACCCCAGGAATGACCTATTTACTGCTTCTGGGACGAGCTCTGGGTCTGTCGCGATGTAAGTATCCGAAGAAAATTAGAGGAGAAGGCATGACGCACCTGAGCAGCTTTCGCCGCCGTCCTCGACGTAGAGCTCGAGCTCGAGGTAGTTTTCTTTGCCTACATAATGATTATCGTCAGTGGATGTATGCTACATAGTAACTGACATACATTTACATTGCTGTTGTTGGTATTGTTATTCTGGTTCTTGTTCGCGGCGTTGTTGGTGCTGTTGGCGTTCGCGTTCTTGTTCGCGTTGCTAGCGTTCGCGTTCGCGTTGCCGTTATTGTTCTTGTTGTTGCTGTTGGCGGCGTTCGCGTTCTGGTTCTGGTTCTGGTTGTTGCCGTTGTTGTTGTTCTGCGTTCATAATATATACGCTTCAGTAAATAAAACCTAAATCAATCCCGAACTCACATTCTTGTTGTTATTATTCCCCTGCGAGGCAGCAAGCGCACCACAAACGCCACCGGCGACAGATCCAGCTGTGTTCACCGCGTTCATGCTTGCCTACACGCGAATTCAATCGTCATTTCATTGAGCCCGTCGCACAGGGATGGCTTACCTTGAGGACGTCGATTTGGCCTGCGAGGTTTTGGTCGTCGCTGGATATGTATTTGGATGTGGATTTGATGAGGATGAATGGATCTGGGGAGGGTTGGGAGATAGATGCACGTACGTCTGAATCTGATTAAGCAATCCAATTGTGGTGGCCGTCACGGTGCTGGCGATGTTGATCGCGTCGCACTGAAAAAATCAAAACCAGATTGAATCCAAATATTTTTGGAATGGGTGAAAGAGGGGAGAGAAAATCGTACGCACGGCGGTGGTGAATTGCGCATCGAGCTTGTTAGCATCGGGCGCCTCGCAGACCGGGCGGGCGGTCTCGCCGGAGTCGAAGGCGGTCGTTAGGGTGCCCTACGCAACAAAAAAAAATGGCAAAGCACAAGTCAGCTTTAGTTCTATTTAGGTGGATGCATGCGCTGGGATGGCTATGTAGCGAATACTTACGTTGATGGCGCTCAATTGGGCTGCGACGTTCTTATCGTTGCTGGAGGGCATACGCATGAGAGTGAGAAGGATTCCACTTCCCTTGCGGTGGATGGAAGAGGATTGAACGTACGTCTTGATTTTATTGAGCAGATCCCTCGTCTGGAACGTCAAGTTACCGGCGACGCCCACGGTAGCGCACTGGCGTTATCGAATCGGAAATTGTTAAGTAAGTAAAGTAAAATTAGCGAAAGGAGAGATGGGGAGGTGGGGAGGTGGGTGGGGGGGAAGTGAGTACTACTAACCGCGATTCCGAACGAGGCTAGGTCGCCCACGGCGCGAACGCGGAGGAGCGGAGCTGACGATATCAAGCTGGAAGTCGCCAGGACCACAAGGAGGGAGGCGGATGAGAGGCTGAAGAAGTGCATCGCGAATTGAAAGGAACAGGAAGAAGCAAAAAACAAGGCGGGTTGAACGAAAGAAAGGCGACGAGAAGGAGAAGTTGAAGACCAAGCCTGGGTAGAGTGCCCGAAAGATTCTAGTTTTAAGTCATTTGCTCGTCAGACGCGGGGGGTGGTTGCCATCTTTCGCTCGCTGGCGACGGCCGTAGGGTGGCGGCGGGAAATGTATGCAGAACCAATCTCGAAGTAAATATAGCACTGAGTGGCATGC
The DNA here is from genome assembly GCA_037176885.1 of Favolaschia claudopus. Taxonomy (NCBI): domain Eukaryota; kingdom Fungi; phylum Basidiomycota; class Agaricomycetes; order Agaricales; family Mycenaceae; genus Favolaschia; species Favolaschia claudopus. The sequence continues at coordinate 741,436 of JAWWNJ010000119.1, forward strand.
CAATTGATACTTTCCCGTCATATTCTTCCGCGATTTTTTTTAGCCATACGGGTTCCATCATCGGGTGTTGTTTAGGCCTTGGCGACTTGGAAAAGTTGTTTAGCGGGCGTACCGGAGGCGGGGAATTCAGTAGGCTCCCAGAACGGTGGGTCTGCTACAGTACAGCATAGACCCTGGTGTTATACTTACGCTGAACATTGGCTGTACTGATGAAGTTGTCGTCAGGTTTTTACTTACCTCTCGGTTACTTACCTCTCGGTTACTTACCTCTCGGAGGACTCCGAAGTTTGGGAAATGTGTCTTCAGCCAGAAAGAATCGCTCCAATATCGTCCAAGCAGCGTACGTCAAGACAGGGACAGGAAACCATTGGCGCAATAGACCTCCCAAGAGTTGGACCAACGCACGGCGGGATCCACTGTTGATAAGACAACAAAGTTTCAATTGGGTTACCTTCCCGCAAAGCTTGTGATTAAAAGTTTCTTATACCAGAGAGGACCTCTTGAGTTCTAGGAGCAGGGTTCAACCAAGCCCGCCACTGCGAAGTTGAACGTAGACCGTGAGGCCGTTCTCGGGAGCGGCAGAAGCATCATTTGTGATGGCTGCGGACACTGCCACAATTTCCTCTCAATTTGCGACATGGCCTCCGCAGGCTTGTCTCGTCGAAGAGCCCCGCCAACGTCCTCAACAACGCCCGACGATGAAGAACACACTCCCTCCACCTCCACAACCTCCACACCCGCTCCCCCCTCTCCCTCCGAGGCCAACGGCGGCGGACACGCCGGCAGCGCTTTCGTCGGCGGGTCGCGTGTCGCATACGACCCGCGAGATCTCATTCTGGAGGCGGGCGAGGATGCGCGCGTTGGTGGAAAACTTCCGCGGCTCACGTTAATGGAGGAGGTTTTATTACTAGGGATAAAGGACAAGCAAGGTTACCTCAGCTTCTGGAATGACAACATCAGTTATGCGTTGAGGGGGTGTATTTTGATTGAACTCGCGTTGCGGAGGAGGATTGGTATTGTCAGGGACCCCGCCAGGGTATGTCGTGTGCTGCTCCAGCGGGTCCTCTAATGGCTCACTGACTTGCTGCTAGAAACGAAGTCCGCTGCCCGACCGGCCTATTACGGTGCTGTCGACGCGACAAACGGGGGAGACATTGCTTGACGAGACGCTGAAGATGATGAAACAGACGGAAGATGCGGGCGAGAAGATGGGCGTTGGGACATGGGTAGATTTGCTGAGCGGTGCGTTTCTTTTCATTCTATATGTGCACCGTATTTTCCGGTTCATTGGCGAGTCGGACGCGTTCTCCCTCGGCTCCTTTCTTTGCCTGAAGCCCAAGGACGCCATACATGGTTTCTTCTGCACGGGCGGCAATTCTTCACCGTGAGCGCTTATAACGCTGTCCCTCTGCGCGCTTCACCCTGTTGTTGTGACTGCGCCCGCACCTTCTAGTACATCTGGGGATGACGGGGTACAGGTTCTATATCTCAACTAGATTCTGCGCTCAATCCCGCGCGCTCCTGAGTGTAGGAGCAGCAGGAAGCGCGGGAGCGGATCTTTCTCTATCCTGGTATCCTGGCGAGGGAGCAGGAGATTCGGTGCGGGAAGGACGATGCGGCGAGCTTTGTGCCTGCCGTTCACTGCATGATTGAGTCTCTCCAAGATGAGGACGACGTGCTCGCGCCACCCTCTTAGCCAAATGTTGCAGAGCTATCGGCTGGACCATCTCCTAACCATATACAGCTCTTCACTATCTGCCTGCTTCCTGCTGTTTTACCTCGTTCTGACAGTCCCACAGGTGAGACGTGGAATGTCCTCAAGATCGGCTTCCAGCTCAAGCAGGTTCGGGAACGTCTCGCCAAGGGCCTCGTCGACAAGGGCGTCCTACGAACCGAGAAGAGGAACTTCCTGCTCTTCGATATGGCCACACATCCAGTCGTAAGTAGTGTCCTTGCTTGAACTGAATGCATGCTGCATGCGGCGCGTTTTACAGCGTTAATCCGTTGTCTGTCTATGCATGCTCATTTTTTTTACCGATATAGCTATCTTTGACGCTCAACACTAACTGACTTGTGATTTGAATTCCTAGGCAGATGCCCATGTGAAGGCTGGTGTCGTGAATCGCGTTGTGGCACTGCTCACGAGTGCGACTAATGCGGTGAGTCACTTTTCTCGCTTTAGCTCTTTGGTCTTCTGATGGCACACTCCCAGGTCCCCCCCAACGCCCTCGCCCCCGAAGGCACGCAATGTCGCGCCATGCGTGCCGTGTGTCTCGCGTGCGCAGCCTACACCGCAAGCGTCCTCGACAACGCGTTCGGTCGTTTGGGATATGAGGAGCGAGAGGCCGCATTCGGAAGGTACGCGTCTGCTAGGCGTCCTCTTAAATCGCAAAGCTTGACGACGCTGACTACCGTCCCGCCAGGTGCGACGAGATACTAGGCGAATTTGGCGTATGGCCTTTTGGTGGTGGTGGAAGTGGGGGTGGGTCATCCCATTCATTCTTGAGTCCTCCTTCCGCGTGCATTTTTACTGATACCTCTCCCTCCACCCTCTTCTTCCCCTCCCCTAAAACGTAGGCTCCGAACCCAAGCGCAAGCCACGCATCGCGACCGGCCCTTCACTCGCCGGCGCAGACTCCGTACGCGGCCTGGTGGCCGCTGCGCGCGCTGAGGCCGCCGGTGGGGACGAGGATCCGGGATTTGAGCTCGTCGCGGCTGTGCTTGAGGTGTTGAGTAAGCTCGATTCGCTTTTATAGGCTATAGACGATATACGGTACCGGGAGTGAGGTGATACGTATGGTACTGGGAAGGGAGGGAGGGGTGGGTTTAGGGTGGTCACGGAGACGCATTAACGAGTAAAACAACACCACACCAAGAACACAGCGGCCATTACAAGCAACAAAAGCATATGTATTTATGGGTTCGTACGTGCCGAAGGTATTCGTACTATTAATATTGTGTGTCACGGTTCCTCGCTATTGTACTCCTCTTTGCTATTTGATTTGGATATTCGCGGCTAATACGCTGGCCCAAGTTCGGCCGTTGGCGGTTTCCGGATTCATGGTTTCTCTGCGTATGTCGAGCGGAAGGGAAATCGAGAAGGACGGTGAAGAAGCACCCAAATTTCGAAATGAGAAGGTGTACTTTATATGCTGCGGCTATACTATGATACTAAGGCTCAGCAGTGCATCATAGCACAGTGAATGGACGGAGGGAAGTACTCAAACCAAATATGGAAATTATTCACGTCCATCGATATTTGATGGCTACCGTGTGACTATTGTGACGAACTTTCATTCGCATCATTATTCTCCAAGCGACGTGTTTTCACGCGTCAAACCCGGTCGGAACGTGTAGTATTGAACCAGTTCATCCTTGTTATTATCTGCTGCGTTGATTTACAACAGGACACCTGATAAATAGTAAATATTGGCAAGCATGTGGCACACTGCTCAGAAGAGTTGTTGAGTAGCCTCTGAATAAGCCTAAATCAACACTACGTTGGAATTTAGCCTCCGCATTTATTCTAAAATCATTGGTTACACATGCTGGTCCAATATGGTTTGTTCCTTGCCCTTCTGATTGATCTATAGTAAGTGGAGTGGGGACCAATGGGGGCGGCTCGAGGCCTTTTTGAGCAATCCACAAGGTCGCCCGGTGCTCCCTCTAGAAAGAAATTAAACCAGAAAGAAAAAGTTAGTGGGTGCGACTCACCAGCGCCTCTTGGACGCGCCAAGCAGTGAACCAGTCGATCCTAGAAGAGCGCGACGGCGGGGGAGGCCCCTCGATCGACTTCGATGAAGAAGCGGCGGGCGGCTGTCCAGGACCAGATAACTGTTTGTGAGGGACCGGCGGGGGGGACGAAGCTGCCGGGGCGTTTCGACGAGATGCACGAGAGGCTGAACGAGAGGCAGAGCTGCCGCTGGGTTTGGGAGCCATTTCGCGGATGCACCGTCACGAAATAAGCAAGGGAAAAAGAGGTCCCCAGTGCAAGGCACCAGAAATCCAACGGCGGGCGAAAGACAGAAAGAATAAAATAAGAGAAGAGAGGGCAAGGGGTGCCGAATGGGGAATTGGTGGGGAATCCAGCCAGAAACCTCTCAACTGTTTATACCCTGAGGAGTTGGAGTTTGAATGTTTGACGGGATTCTCGTGAAAATTTCAGGGAAAAACATTTGAATAAGGAAGCGGGGGGTCCCCGCGGGCTTCTTTGATCCAAAACATTCCATGAATAGGACGGCTTTAGAGAGCGCAGGGTTAAAGTTTGATTCGAGCGCTTCTCTAATTTGATGTACTTCCGAAAACGGCAGGAATGACACCTCATAATGAAAATGACGGCATCGCCGGCCGCGGCGAGAAGTTAAGCCCAGAAACTGTCAACAGAGGTAGAGTGGGAATCTAAAATTAGGTCGCCACGAGCCCTTTGTTAAGGTTTTCTCTCATGTAATACCAAAGGGGACGAGCGGGAACCGAGCCTCACTGGCGGCCTGTTCGTTATCTAAAATTATTCCAAGACGAATTTGTCTTGAAGTCCCCTTCCCCGGTGAACCGGTGCGTGTAGGTGTAGGCGTGAAATATACCGAAATATAAAATCACAAAATCTAATCCAATACGACGTGTGTGTGTGTGTGTTCGGGGTGGCGGGAGCACGTATCGTCCCTCAGAATACTTGTGCAAGCTTCAATCAATCAAGGTCGCTACGTTTGAGCGGGACGAACTACTAGATTGTCTAGCGAGAACGTAGCGGGCAAAAACGATTCGCAGCGGAGAAGCGAAGAGTCACTCTTTCTGAGACTTCGAAATGAGAAATTCTGAGTCTAGTGGGGAGGGTCTCCGTGCCAATAGAAAAGCGTCGCCCGGTAGTGGATCGTCAACCGGCGAGAAGCTTTCTGGATGACAACCGGCGGGCAGAAGGCGCGGCTCAGCGGGACGGGGTTCTTATACGACCGGCGCAGCTCTGGCGAGAAGCGGGGCTCTTACGTCGATGGCGCGGACACTAACAGTGACCCAGGCAGTTACACCACTACGCGGCGGCGAGCTCGAACGGGGGTCTTGGTTATACCGCGGAACGGCGAGAAACGGGGCTTCGTATTTCAGGAGGGCTCGGGCTCAAGGCTGGCGGGGCTCTCAAAGTTCTATCGGCTCGGTATGCCACAAGTCTTTCGTTATCACTCGAGTCTCTCTCAGATATCAAGTCTAGTCTCGTTCAAAGCTTCAATTCAAATTCTAGAGTCCGCTACAAACTGCCCTTGTCTACGGGTAGGTAATTGACTGAGTAACAAAAAGTACACCGGGAGATTAAATACATGCAGCAGGAGCAGAAACAACCAAATAAAATCATGATGAGAGAGTGTCCAAGTTTGATGCCGCGCCCGCTGGGAACCAATGGTATATTCAGGATTGCGAGTCGTGAGTGAAAAGACTGCCTCCCGGAGAAAGTCCATGCGGGCGGGTGGGTATTGCGCCTTATTGCAGTGCAATGGCGTGCTGGTTGCCATGTCCCCGGGAGGGGACACGAAATGCTTCCTTCATAATATGGTCTTGCCGCTGGTCGAGTTGAAGTCGAAAGGGCTTCCCGCTGAGTAGTTAGTCAACGGCTCGACAGCGGTCAAGTTCGTCTCGTCTTCTACCTTCAGAACAGTCTAAGTCCCAGGGAAAATAGGGAGAGCCGAGTCGCGTTAGCGGCTCGCCACTCGCCGTTCGGGTTGTCCGCAATCAGCGGGAAATGCCCCCGGCAACTCGCCATGTCCTTCTCATCATTCTGACAGAGCCGTTGGCTGGCTCCGCGGTGCTCCCGCTGGCAGTCGGTTAAGTCCCGGCTGTCCGTAATCAGCCGGCGTGCTCATTTAGAGCCTGCCGGTGATCCTGTTCGTCGGTAGAGTGGTGGCCGTCCTGAGCTCGAAGTTGAACTCAGTATGGTCCCCCGCTAGATCTTCTTCATGTTGGTCGGCGGGTGAGCGCCTAACCTCAGGGAGGTTGGTAGTTCCTCTTAGTCGCCTCCAGCACCTTGAGATAGTAGTTTCCCACTAAGTCTCTTGGCCCGGCAGTTTAGAAATAGTCAGCGGCAGAGTCTCGCACCCATGTTTAGGGAAACGTCGCTAAGCCGCTGCTACCCGTTGGTGTCCCGCCAGCTTGTCGGCTATCCACAGCAAGAAGATACTGCCCGCGAGGACGGGCATATCTTCTATTATCCTAGCCTCACTTCTCCCGCTGATAGGTCTCAAAAATCGATAAATTCCGGGCATTTCATGCCTAGCCGCTGAGCGGCCCTATCACCGTGGGAAATGATGCATGAACGGATGGAATATTCGAACCACGCACGTGACGGAGCGCTGTGCCACTGGTCACCAAGAGGTGAGCGATTTGTGGATGACGCTCGCCGACTCAGTCTGGGTGGTAGATGGAAAGCGGGAGAGAGCCCAGCCCCACGGGCGGAGAGAGCCCAGCCCCACGGGCTCTCCGAGTGGGGCTGGGCTCTCCGGCGCAATGGGGAATTCTTCGGCGGATCCCCCATTGGCCCTGAATATATTTCCTACGTACATCAACCTAGAGTAGAGTTGTAGAGATAACTAACAACTTCAGATAGCAGAATAGATGGAGTTGAAATGTACGTAGAAGGGGCTTCAAATCAAGTGCATTAAAAACCTTCCCGGGTAAACCTCGTTGAGGGAAAAACCCCGAGCAAGGGAAAAAGCATCAAGATTGAGCAAAAGAAAAATAGATAAAAAGGGAAGGGTGGGAGGGACAAGAAAAGGAAGCGCTCGCAAGCAGCGAGCGTAGCCAGACGGAGGCAGCGGAGTCGACATCGGAGTCAAGAGCAAGAGACTCCGATCGTCGATCACCGCTGATCCACAAACCCTGTTCTCGCCATCACTCGTGCCTCGTTAAGGAGAGAACGTCAATTTGTGGATGACGCTCGCCGACTCAGTCTGGGTGGTAGATGGAAAGCGGGAGAGAGCCCAGCCCCACGGGCTCTCCGGCGCAATGGGGAATTCTTCGGCGGATCCCCAATGTCCTAGGAGTGAGCGACGCATCCGCAGAAGGATACCCATGAAACTAGGAGAACACGACGCACCAAAGAGCTGGATGTCCCACTGAGAGCTTGTGTAGAACTCCACCTGCAGAGAGCTCTCCCTGACTTGAATGCCGGAGTAAATGTAAAAGCGACGCGATGGATAGAATGCAGGTGTCGCCTGTGACGTACACTCTGCTAGAAAATCGATAGATAGCGGCGTGCATCGCAGAAACATTTGCCAAAGCATTCCAGTCACGGACAGCGAATCTGATGGTGGCGTACCAAACAAGACCTCAGTGAGACAGGGGCTCACTGGCAGAGACAGAGCACCGTTGTCGTCGCCGCGCGCTAGCAGCGAACCCACATCGGATAGGCAACGACCAAGAGTGCTTGTAGTCGATAGGCGGCCTGAGAGCCCTCGAGGACTGCGATGAGCATCCGGAAAATGCCCGCATGAGGGGCTAGCAGATGGAAATGGCTCGACATCGCGCCAGGAGGGCCCCCAAGATAGATAGATGTCGACTCCGACCGAAGAACAAGAAAGAGAAAACAAGAAAAGGAAGCGCTCGCAAGCAGCGAGCGTAGCCAGACGGTGATAAGCAGGCTATTAGGCTAGTAGTGGAATGTGCAGGAATTTGCGCGTTTTGCTAGCTAAGTACCTACCTATTAGGCTCAAGAGGGTTAGGATCAGTCCTGGATTGCTAACCAAGACACGGCCAAGTCAAGGCAATACCTGGACGTATCGTAAGGAAATCACCAGACCGAGCGACCTACCTCAAGTAAAGGTATTTGGGCTCCGCCAAGAGTATAAAGCCTCTTGGGTCCACGAGTTGTCTGAATACCACCAAAGGGACTTAGCAAATGACCGTCCCACCTGTTACATACTCTAGCTAGACGAGCGGGCTGCCTGGCTAACCAACTGATCAGCCGAAACACCATGATCAGGACGGCTGGCTAAGGCATCACTCCGAGGCATTTACGGAACAGTCGTTGTCACTTAGACGCATCAAGGGATCACGAAACCTATCACGGGGAACACAAGCCGGACTCCAGATAGTGTTCAAGATCCCGTCCTTGGCCTGAACATAGGAAGTATGGGTATCTAAATGACCGTTGGATACTCAGCTTTCTGTTTCTGCACAAAGCCAGGCAAAGGCTTAAGCAAGGAACCCATAACTAAGGAACCTCTTGGAGAGTGGACGTATTTGATCGAGGTTGTGAAACGATCGGAAACCAGGGATGAAGGAAAGGATCATAAATTATCTGGATGCCTATTGGACAATGTATTAAATAGACCATGGACAGTCGCACAGTAATCAGTAAATAGTAAGCTAGAATGTACAGTATATAAGGCCAGTGGTAGAAGGTGTTCAGGACTGGATTCCTGACCTAGCTAGGGCGTGTCGGTTTAACTGACTAAAGTCCCGAATAAAGGCAGAGATCTAGGGCTTGACATCCTATATCAACTCTATACCAGGAGCTCTGTTTAGCGTTTTGTACAAGTTTCTCAATCTACTCGCGCCCACTCTTAGTGTGAATTTGGACTTTAAGGCCGTCTGTGTGGTATCAGCGGTATTGGACTTGGATATTGTGTGAACTCTGTGTTAGCTGTGTGGTATCAGCTTTTGTTGGACTTGGAATTGGAATTGGACTTGGCCTAGCTGTGTTGTATCAGCTAAATATTGGACTTGAGCACCTCGTTTGGCTTTTAGTCAAGAGAGGACTTGATTCTATCTGGCACTCAATCGTATTTAGCACTAGTTAGAGGTTTATATCTTAGGCTCCCTTCGATCATCTTAAACAAGTGATCAAACGAGCTGTACTCGGCGTAGTTATAGTACCATTACAAGGAGGAAAGTAGTTAGGATTGGGTTTGTTGGTTCGCTAGCGGTTGAAAGCTAGATAGGCCTTCAGGGTTAATCCACAAACTATCTAGTACTTGCTGTACTAGACCGCGTGCAAGCGTTTCATCTGGAGCCCACCGCGAGGGGGGTTAAAGATTAAATCTTTGTGCTATCTTTCGGTTTTTGTGTTTTGGTAGACTTGTTCTCCGAAAAGCTTAAACAGACCATTCGCCATTCTACCTAACAATCCGCAAGGAGAGGAAGGGGAAGAAGAGGTTTATCAGGCCTCAGGCACACAACCGTCAACTTATTGGGATAGACCGTCTACACGATCTACTCAAAGGTCGGCTTTAGCAGGAGTATCGGTTGGATTACCCACCGCTACTACTAAAAACAAATCGGCAGCGCAACGGGCAAGGGAAGAGCAGGCAGCTAGGACTAACTCAAGGACTCAAGCTTCACGCGAAAGAACCTTAGTTAACCCTTCTATCTCTACCCGCACCTATTGCCTCCACCTCTAGTCTAAGGGAATCCCCCTTGGCTATATCTAGACCCACGACAGACGAAAAACTGGCGGACCAAGCCTCTACCTCGTCTACGGCGCCTATCCAGACGCCTACTTTTGTACCTACCGTTGATCCGTCTACGGTCAACAACCCAACACCAACAGTTATTCAACCAGTTGCCCAACAGCGACCAGCTAGAATGACTTCCCAGACTGGAATCCGTATGCCCGCACCCTGGGATAAAAATGGGCCTTCGTTCGATGGGAAATCGGCTAATTCACTTAGACGATTCTTTAAGAATATGGCTACTGTTATCCTGACAGGAGGGCTAACCTCGGATAAGGAAAAGAAGGAAAAGGTCTTGGACTACATCCATGACCAAGATATCATTGAACAATGGGAGCGAATGCCTTCGCATGCAGCTGGGACCTATGATCAATGGGTCAAAGAAATTAGGAACTTGTTTCCAGAATTAGAGGATGCGGAAGTTGGGTCTCTGCGTAAATTGGAAAAGCTTTGCTCTGAATTTGAAGACATTCCCGTCACGGACTTAGGGAAGGTCAGAAGGTTTAGCATAGCTTTCCTCAACGAAGCCGAGAAACTGCTTAAACCGCCCGCCTCAATTGACAATGGGCAACTAGTAGCTAAGTTCTTGGGATGCTTAGATGAAGACTTCGAGCAAAATGTGAACGCTATGATTATTCATAAGAAGTTTGCAACTAATGGGACAGTAATTGGACCAGCTACAGGAGCCACGGCGGTTAACCCGGGCACTGGGCCTACCCAATTAACCCATGATAATCCTGGAGTTAAGCGCAGGGGAGACAAAATCCCTCTTACCTCAGTTATAGAAATAGCGACAGAGTTAGCTGAGATATGGGATGCGCAGCCTATCAAACCCAGAAAGAGAAGTTCTTCTCGTTCAAGGGATTCGAAAGCTGTTAGTCTGAATCTAGCTACCGAAGTCTCTAAGGAAAGTTCTGAGATAAATGAGAGTATCCTAGCCTTAACTGCTGCGATTAAAGATGGGTTTACTGTCCAGGATAAAAAGCTGGAAAGTCTAGCCAAGACAGCGTTTACGCAGTCAGCGAATGAAGGGGGAACTTCAAACTTCAACCCTGGGAATTCGGGTAGACAGGATAGCGGGCCGAGGAATTATCAGAACTCCGGTCACAATCATTATCAAGGGAATAATAATAACAATGCGTCGAACAACGGCCTTTGCTATTATTGTGAACTAGGGGACCATCTCATGAATAAGTGCCCTTATAAAAAGGAGCATATAGAAATGGGATACATAGGTTTTGATAATGGACAAATGCGCTTGGGTAATGGACAATATATTCCAAGGAATCCTGAAGGCAATTGTCGAAAGATTCGAGTTGACGAATATTGGCATTCACAGGGCAAAAAGAAAGGGTCTCCGTTAGGAACTCTGCCCTTGATGCAGAATATGGTTAACCGAGTCGATGACATTGAGCACATGTATGACTCTAGGGACGACGAATTACTCTCGCTAAAAGTTCATGTTCAGAATTTGCAAAGAAATTCGAACTCCGGGCAACCTGGACTTGGATTAGTAGGGTTAAATCCTCCCCAGCCGGTTAACCAATTTAGCGTTCCGCAGTTTACTGTTGGAATGCAGCCGGCTGCTCCTCAGTTTATTCAAAATCCGGTTCAGCCAAATGGATTACTTGACATAGCTCAGATGTGCAACTTAGTTGACGCATTTAGGGGAACTCAGAAGGTAGATCAGTTTGCGGTAACGCGAAATGGGACTACTACTGAGCAACCCGCCAATCCAAATTTCTAAAGCGTTCGAGGATGGAGGCGGTGGAGATACCCGTTAGACCACCAGCCAAGCCTCCGGAGAACCGAGAAAAGGCTAGCGAATCGGACAAGAATAAAAATTGGCGAGTAAAGTTCATAGATGAATTAGAGCAAGATATGGGGATGTTTATAGCTCGGCTAAAAGATTGGCCAGAGCCAACTAATCAGAAGGAGTTGAAAGTTTTCCTAGAAACCTTAAGACCCTTCCTGCCAAAAGTTGTTGGGTTAGAGGAACCATTCAAATCGCGTAACCATGTCAGTGATGCTAAAAACTGGACTTGGTCGGGTAGAAGCCAAGGGATTTTCGAGATAGTTAAGACTTTAGTTGGAGAATGGGTTGAAAGACAATCGAACCCTGCCTCGCAACCTAGCCAGACTTCTCAAGAATCACTACCCGAGGAAATGAGCGATTTAATAAAAGAGGCAGAGTCTAGCCAGACAAAAGATTCTTCACCTCCGCTTCCTCCGACTGTTACAGTTAATATACCCAGGCCAGTAGATAAGGCATATCGTTTAGAAAGTCGAACTGTAGACCCAGGAATAGCTAAAGACCTCGCCGAAAGGTGTGGGAATCTACCTATTACCATGACCCAGAAAGAACTTCTAGCGGTAAGCCCCGCTGTGTCTAAGGAGGTGAAGATAAAGGCCACTAAGGTCAGAGTACCTTATGTTAGGCCAAAAATAGCCAAAGACTTTCTTGTTCAAGAGGTAGACTTATTCTCTGACTTAAACGGGGAAGAGGGATTAAAGCTGGATTACGATGCTGTGGATGTAGCCACGGTTGAAGTGTTTGAAAGCTTAATTATCGCTCCACCGAATGAGGAAGGAATACCTGAAGGGGCTTTAATCATAACGGACCCAGTAGTTGAATATTACAACTCATTTGGGGCGGACGAAGCTCCAAAACAAATCTACCAAACCTTGGCGGAAAACTATGTAGCTAACGATTCGGAACCTATAAGGGTAATGTTCCCTGTAATTGAAGGCAAAGAACGGGTAGAAGCGGTAGTTGACAGTGGTTCTCAGATTGTGTCCATGGCTAAAGCTACGGCTGAACGGTTAGGACTAACTTGGGACCCAGGTGTTGTAATTACCATGCAAGCAGCTAATCTGACTTATAAGAAGTCGGTTGGTTTAGCCAAGAACGTGTTGTTCCGTTTTGGAGATATTGTGGCTCGCCTTCAGGTGCATATAATGGAGAACCCAGCCTATGAGATTTTGCTGGGGAGACCCTTCGAAGTCCTAACTAGAGCTTCGTCCCAGAATGAACCAGATGGAGAATGCACCATCACTATTACGGACCCGATTACGTTTAAACGCGCTACAATGGTCACATGGGCACGGGGAACGTACAAAACCTCCCACGGTTGAAACTGTCCTGGAATCAGGCGGAGGAGACAGTGGTAAAGTTGCGCAGATAACCCGGGTAGTGCAACCCAGGGTTTTCAAGCCCCTTCGATGACTTGATTAATCAAGGAGAAGAGGTAGCAATACAAGTGGGGTTTAACTCGGTAGGGGAAATGGAGATACAAGGCTACCTTCCACCCCGCAACGGCAACTCGTTTAAGGAATCAGACATAACCCTTGCGTACTTATTAGCCTCTAAAAGCTGTGACGAGTTAAACGAGGATATAGAAGCCTCAGTTCTACTTAATCAGTGGATTAAACAAGAGACTAGTAGACCGGTTAGAAAAACGGATGGGTCTGGATATCAGATACTCCAGTTCGAAGAACAACCTACCTAAGGAATTTGGAATCAGACCTATGGTAGAGGAGATAGACAAGAAGCCAGCCCACGAGTTTGAACCAACGCATAGGTGCCTCTGCTGTGAGAAGATAGACTTCATATCTCCTCCAAAAGAGGATTTGACCCGTTCGCAATGGACATGGGTCAAGAAGGAAAAACTTGTCCAAGTATTTGCTGGAAAGAAGTATAAACCGGTTGCTCTGAAGACTAGGCCAATATACGGGGACCTACCAGAACAATATAGGATCAAGAGGCAAATTCTAGGCAACCCCCTGGAGGGAATGCCGGAATTAATACCTAATCCGCCGGATTTTACTCCGTCTGGGAAATACACGGCTGAACGAAAAGAGATCATAGATAGCATCCACGAAGGGGACTTTCTTTGGCCAGAAGAGAGAAAGCTGCTACATTATTTAATGATGGTTCAAGAAGCTGCCTTCGCCTGGGATGACTCTGAAAGAGGGTGCTTTAGGCATGATTTCTTCCCGCCAGTCGAAATGCCAGTAGTGGAGCACAAGGTCTGGGTAGAAAAGAGCATACCCATACCCAGGGGCCAGTTAGAAGAATTCTGTCGGGTAATCAAGAAGAAAATAGACGCGGGAGTTTACGAACCGTCTAATTCGTCTTACCGCTCAAAATTCTTTGGGGTAATCAAGAAGGATGGGAAGTCTATTCGGCTAGTCCATGCCTTAGAACCTCTCAACGCGGTCACTATTGCCCATTCTGGGATTCCACCGGCAACGGATGAGTTAGCTAACCACTTCGCGGGCAGAGCCTGCGGTGCTGTGTTAGATTTATACTCTGGGTATGACCATAGAGATTTAGCTGAAAGCTCGAGGGACTTCACTACGTTCCAGACTCCATTCGGAGCTCACAGACTAGTTAAGTTACCACAAGGCTGGACTAACTCAGTACCCATTTTCCACGACGATGTAACCTTTATTCTAAGGGATGAAATACCGCACGTCGCTATTCCCTACATAGACGATGTTCCTATTCGAGGACCGGGAACTCGCTATCTAAATTTAAAAGGAGTATACGAGACGATTAAAGGGAATCCTGGAATAAGGCGCTTCGTCTGGGAACATCTGCATAACTTAAACAGAGTTATACAGAGGATCAAATATTGTGGGGGTACCTTTTCGGGGACTAAAGCCATCCTTTGCAAAGATGAATTCCAGTCGTTGGGCATATATGCTCATTCGAAGGGAGAAGGCCATCGGAGGACAGGATAGGCGTCATTGAAAGGTGGCCACCGCTTGAAACAGTCTCGGAAGTTAGACAATTTCTGGGAGTTGTTGGGACCATGCGGATGTTCATCAGAGCTTACTCAGTCATGTCTAAACCCTTAAACTATGCTGCTTAGGGCGGACATCTTGTTTAATTGGGGGGAGCTAGAGCAGAAATCGATGGACTTAATTAAGTACGCGGTTAGACATTGCGAAGCTCTAAAACCTTTGAACTATGAATGGGAAAGCAGCATTGTCCTGGCAGTTGATACTTCTTGGATGGCAGTCGGGATAGAATGCTATCAGTGTGATCCGGACGATCCCAAAAAGAAGTATTACGCTAAGTTCGATTCAATTCCCTTGAACGATAGAGAAGCTAGATTCTCTCAGCCAAAACGGGAGTTGTATGGTTTACTAAGAGCCCTACTCCATATGCAATATTGGTTACTTGGCTGCCGTAAACTGGTGGTAGAAACAGACGCTCTTTATATATGAAATGACCGGCCCTGCCGGTTTACGACCTTGCTTTACCTGATGACAGTTTACTTTTACCATTGTTTCTCATTCATTTAAATTCAACTCATATGCTATTGTTTGACCGGACTGTACGGAGGTGTCAATGGTTAGTGCATAAAAAGAACAGAAAACAAGCTTCCTGAGTTGTGCAGAGTGAGACTTCACCGCTGCCAGTCGGATCACATGGGTGGAATTTAGGCAAACCCATTTATAGCTGTTGACCCCACTGGGGGCAAAGCCCGAGGCCTTTGGAGAGCAAAGGACTTAAAGGCCTTACCAATGTCTGTCACCAAATGTTGTGGGCTTGACTCCCTATGTGTGACCTTTTTGATGCATCCCTCGTTGTTACGACTCACCCACGCCTCCTCCAGTCTGACATTGCCAAATAGGGAAATACTTGCCAAATGTAGGCCCCTGGTGGGGGATGTATTGCACAGGTTGGGATGCTTTGCTGTGGTCACTCTTGTCAAGTGGTATGTGGTATGTTCATGTTGCTTTGGGTGGTTTGCAGACAACAAGGGTTCGAACCTGCTGGAACCCTTTTGCCTTTTCACACCCTCAAACTGCTTAAGTTTTTCATTTTGGTACACTGCACCGAGTCCCTTGTTTCCAATGCTCACACAAAGGGGCATTGGTACGGTCATAGCAACGGAGGCGGTAGACGCGGATGTAATCCATGCTGAGGGCGAGTCAGTTTGCTTTCTTTTGGCCGCCCGCTCATTGCAAGAAGCAACGAGAGAGACAGAAGCGCCCATTCCCGACTTGTAACCCACCTTCCTGATCTCTTCGGACCTCCCACCACGGTTGACGGTGCGATACTGGGCCGCCATGATGAACTCAAAGAACCTTTGTCTTTGATGTCGCCAGCGAATCCAGGGATCTCGGGGATGGTGCCAATGACCTGTAGAATAGGAGCATGTTGCAATACATCCGAGTGACGAGAGAACAAAAAAAGAGTGCGACAAATAGACATGATCCAAAGCCTTCCAAGAAGGCAGTGTATGATTGGAACAGTGAAAGACAAGATGATCGAAGCTATGCGCAATGACCATAAGTAACTCTTTTAATTTACAATGTAATCCTGGCCACCATTAGGCTTATTGTCTGTCGACGCCCCATAACCGATCGGGCTAAACCGCTTCCGCCACTTTTCACCAGCCTTAACTGGTTTCACCGCGTCGAGAGCGAGCAGGGCGTAGATTGAGAGGACAGTCGTGTCCAAGCTATGTAACCCTACCCCCAGGTTGAAAGCAATGACTAGTCCAGGATGCAAGCGAAGTAATGAAAGATCTAAAATAACACACTTGTACAGTGACAGTGTGTTCACAAGCTCAGGCTCGTCCTTCGCCGACTTGAAGTAAAATCGCCAGTAAGCTAGAACAACGTGCAATCTTGACGTATTTCTGGAGTAAGGGCGACAATAAGCGGCGGGGTGTGTGGGTAGCGGTCTACCCAGGAGTCCTTTCGCCAGAGACCCGTCTTGAGGGCGTCGGGGTCATCGTCGGTGGACAGTCACAGGTTCCAATAGCCGGATTGCCGAGCATTTGTGTTCCCACGCTCCTCATCGTCCGCCACATCCACGCCGGTTACGGTCTCACTGCTCAATCCTCAATGGAGTGTCTTCGTCTCGCTGTACATCACATCCCGGTGCATGGATAAGGATACACTCCAGTTTTATCTCAAATTTCAATCCCCATGTTACTTATTTGAGCAACAATTTCGCGCTGGCAGCGCTTTCATCGTATTTTTGTTCGGTGAACACACAAGGAGCTGAGAGGATTCGGTCTCGACTCTCAATAGCCCTCTGATTTCTCAAGAAACGCGCCAATCCCACCGATACTCGCTTATCTGTTGATCTGGATGCGATTTATTCAGATTGTGGTCAACGCATGCGCAAAGCTGGGAAACTTGGTGTAGGTATGCACTTCCGAGTCACTCAGGTGCATCTGGACTGCTTTCAGTGCTCTGTTTGTGTTCTGCTCGTGATGACTTGAATGTATCTTGTCCTCGCTTACTGTCAATGGGTCTGAACATCTGGAGCAGAATTTCACTTCGAACGCCCATTCTGTTGCTAGCGTATTCTCGCTCGCTTATTTACCCCCCTACGATGCCTCCAGTATCACCAAGACTTCAGCTGCAAGACGAAGACTCGGCCAAACTGGCGGTCTCTCATTCCTCTGAATCAGCGGCACCACGAAGAGACGGATTGCAGCGACACAATCATCCGAGCATAGAACCCAGCCGATGAGCGCGAGTGGTATCGAAGACACGAACGAGACGGCCAACGTGACTCAGTGCGACCGTTAACACGCGTATGATTCTTCAGTATATGGCGCGCCCTTGATTCATAATTTGCTCAGAGGCGTCAATCGTGAGCGTCCGTTAGGAACAAGAATCTCCTGTAGCTGCCTCCGCCGTCAAGCACCCACGATACCATCCCTACTACATCTTCTTCGCCTTCTTGCCCAGCCGCCATCGTTCTTCAATGCTGTTTCCCCGAACCGAATTGCTGCTTGAGATGACATGGACGGACGCGGCATGGCACATAGACAAGCCACGAACGGAATTCCCCGCGCATGAACGGTCAAGGGCTCAATTCGGATGTATTCGCTTCCTCGCAAAAACGAGGGCTGTTAGCTATAACACGCAGTCAAGTTCCACGATCCGCTCCGCCCACTCTTCGAACGAAGTTACCCTCCGAATCGCCAGAGGAACCCGAAAAGGTGCATCTGGCCTCGTTCGTGTGCGGCTCTATGTACTTACCTTGATTTTGACCAATAATACAGTCCTCAAAGTCATTTCACCTCATTCCAAGCACTCATTCCTCGTGCGCACTGCTTGTCCCGTGTCACTTCTGCTGGCATGTGTCCATTGCCGCCCGACTCTGTACTTGCCACCGTGAACTCACCATCAAGTATTGAGTGGCCTAAACCTGCGATGCTCAGGCTGCGTCGCTTTGTGCTCCATTCTTATCTCTTAGTCAATTTTAACGTATCTGCGTCTCTACGCAGTCTATCCTGCACCACTCAAACGACATCTTCCGGTGTTGTAGAATAACTGCCATTAACTTCATGCCTATTCGTACAAACCTACATCCAAGTACCACATGTCGAATAAAAGTCATTATCCAAGAGGAATACGTATATTCCGTCTACACACGAAATGTATCTGCATCAAGCGCCGACGATCCCGCCCCGCATTCTCAAGAAATTCTGGTGAACATATGCGAGTCCTCTCCACCCTGCTCCAACACCACCATCGAGTAACCGCCGACCCCGACGAAGCTTCTTACAGAATCTTCGTAGCTACAGGTAAATCATCTTGATCCTGATTCTCGGCGGGTGTGCCTGTTTTGTTTTTGTTGTGGCGTTCATCCAGTTTATTTGATTTCAATTTCATTCATTCACCGTTTCAAGTTCTTTCTCGAACTTCAAGTAGACTTTATCCTGCTTTCCAGGCTGTCGGCTCAATTCTCAAACTGTGGACGCGATGCTTGCCGAGCAGCGCAGAGGACATCCGCACACAGCGACCGCAGACGAGCGGGAAGCGCGGCTATCTGCATCCACGGAAAGGACTTGGGAGTGAATACAGGGAGGCGGTGTCAGATCAGACGAGGGAGTGGGGAATGGAGTCATGAGGGCGACGCTATATGTGGCGGGGAGATTGGGCTAAAGGAAGAGAGAGATACATATGAAAAGAAAGAATTTGAAAATCATCCAACGTACTTTAGGCCGTCATGGCGCGCTACGCGATGACTGCGTCTTGACTCATTCATGTCTGGGAGGGTGCTTCGAACGCGTTGGGCGAAAGGATGGAGCTGGAGGGAAAATGAGTACTAGTGGAGGCGAAGGTGTTGGAAGGAGGAGATTGATGTGTCCACGGAGAATTCTCGTTAGGGCGGATAACAAAGAAGGCAGCAGGGACGTGGAAAATTGTGAACATTGGAAGAGAGGCATAAAAAAAGGTGACTCGCAGTGGTCAGCGCGATGGTCGCCTTTTCGCTGTCACCCTTGTGAGCCCACTAACGAGGACTGTCAGGGAGGAAAAAGGGACCGAAGCCGAGCTGAGGGACCAAATGAGTTGAACACCTGAAAATTGGTTGAGTGAAAGAAAACGATGCCAAGAAGCCATCTCACCGACGAGCATACGGTACGAACCCATGTCAAGACGATCCTGGTGGCGTACGCAACACAGTTAGCGAGAACGATACTAATGGTGATGCAGAACTGGTATCCAGAGACGAGAGCACCACGGACGTTGGAAGAAAGTCAAACACAGCAACAGAAAATGAGAAGTAAAGAGAAATCTTTTTGGGCGCAATCTCGGACATTTACAAAATGATAATGGTAGAGATGAAACCGACACCACGACCGGCAACGAGACAACCGATGGCGAAAGCAGCAAGGACGTCCTTGAGAGCCATTTGGAGGATACATCCAACGGCGAAGACAACACAACCCGTGATGATAGTGGGACAACGACCGACAACATCAGCGATATCACCAGCGACGAGGGCACCGAAGAAAGTGCCAGCGGAGAGGATGGCTCGAGGTCAGGAGAGCAAAGTCAGTGGGAGGCGGGCGGCGTTGAAGGGTTCGGGAGGGTGGTCCTTGTGGGTACATTGATACATCTGGATGAAGTAGGGCATAGAAACCACCCATCCAATCTGTATCGTAGCCGAAGAACTTGAAAGCAGCACCGAAGGCGGCGAAGACGCACATGAAGTGGAGTAGGTTTTGATAGTGACGGGGGTCTCGAGATCTTGCATTATTTACGTTTTTACTTTGCCCTGCGATTGATTGGAAAGATGAATATATTGAAAGACGTTCGGCGTAGACTGCCAATTTGGCCGAGTCTTCGTCGTGAAGCTGAAGTATTGGCAATGCTGAAGGCATCTAGAAGGTAAACGAGAAGAACGACGAAACGGTCGCCTGTGAGGCAGTGATGACAAAAATTCATCCTGCGTGTCGAGTATACGCGCCACACAAAAAGAAAAGCAATCCAGATGCGCTCGAGTCTAGCGAGTGAGTCGCATGAGTGTGCTAAAACGAGTTCCCCCGCTCTGAGTTTGAATACATCGCCAGCAAAACCGAAGGACAACGCAAGAATCGGGGGGTTCGATGTTTTCATTGAAAACTTAGAGAAATTAATCGAGACCGAATCTTGCTAGCTTATTGCGTGTTCTCCAAGAAAGATGCAATGGATGTGTGACTGGGGCCACTGGCAGCAGTGCACCAGAGCAGCGGATTGTTGGTCGAGGTAACGTAGAGTTTGAAAATTGACGTAGATCTGGGTTGTGAACTCGTTTTCATGCACCGCGATGTGACGTGGAGACGTTTCGTTGAGACCAAGTTGACACTGAGTACTGAGTAGATAAGTATTCGACCGTTGACAGTTTGGTGGAAGAGGAGCGTGGGAACGAGAATCGGCTATGATGATCCGGCTATCAACTCTGGCCTTCTCTTGCTTTCTCCCTTCACCTCCCTTGCTCACCGCACAGTCAACTGCCGCTTGCACAAGATTCAAACGTAACGAGTCTAGCGGGCTGTGTCCAACTCCTTCAATGTTGAAAACCGGGCATCTTCCATGCGTGTAAGTGCCAACGAATGGATTCTTTGGCAGTATTTGACTGGAAGACCCAGGGAACTTTTATTCAAACCTCCAAAGGCACTTATCCATTGTTGGAAAATTGAAATACGCTGAAATGAGAGCGTAGGAAGTTTTTGGGACTGAATAGAGAGATAATCAGAAGAAATACCATACCTTGGGTATCTGGAAACGCACAGAGACGAGCCGTCTGCCAGTGCGAGGTTCGAGGTGCCAGGACGCGACCCCGGTAGAATCTCGAGGTACGCGCTAGAGCTTCTACCGAATGATTCGAAGTTAACGAAAGTCAGCTGAGTGTCTCGGCCGCCCGCGCCTGCATCTTCGAGCAAAGACTCGGGTTCCCTTTCCATACGACCCACGGCTCGCAGATGTAGCGTCGGTTGCGCACGAGATCAATACCTTGTTTTGTCCTTGAGATCGCACCAACGAGCGCAAGTCCAAATGTTCAAAGCTACCAAAAATACCAAAGCTCGGCGACAAGAGATAAATTCATTTTCTGTGCTGGTTCTCCGCACGCCGGCTTGCGCTACGTTTGCCGTCGTCCGCTGCAGACCCTTCGGAATGGTGGCTGGGAAGCGAAAGTCGCCTAGTTGGTAGCTTTCCTTGATAATTCATGGTTTGTTGTATTCAAATCGACAGAAACGGCTGTTCTCATTGAAAGCGAGCGGCGAGAACGCGTCTATCTTGAGCGGAACTTCAGACTCTTGTCGTGTCGATGGAAGAGGTTGTATGTGGGATGTAAACGCTCCGTCTCTTACTCATCATCGTTCAGGGTTAACGCAAGGTGCGCACTTCCGCATCCACATCCACCGTGACACCCTCTTGACTGACTCTGCGCAGACCGTCCATCCCTCTTCCCGTCCGCCCTTATGGACAAGCAAGCTCCCGTTTCGACAGTCTGGGTCTGACCCGTCCGGTCTCGTCAGTACATCTTCCATTCATCATTGCCCTCCCGATCTCACAGCATACAGATTCCCTTGCCCTGCGTCTCACGTCATGCCTATGCCGCCAGAAGCAATGCCCCAGTTAGGTTCGGCCCATCTCCGCCCTCCCTCCCCTCACCGAAACCACCTAACATATGCGATACAAGAACCCCACATGCAGCCCTTTTTTGGACCGGCTTGCGTCCCGGGATGATGGTCGTCGAGGATCGGGTGTGCGGTCGACTTTTTCTGTCAAAAGGTCAGACTGAGGACGGGTGGGTGTGTACTGCCCTTTCTATTCTGTGCTGAGCTGAATTCGAATTGCAGTTTACTAGCTCCCGCCTCCGAGTCCTGGACGACTCGACTCAGATTCGCTGTATCCACGAACGAAAGGCCTTATGTTTCAAGAAACCGCACTGTGTGCCGCCACGAAGGCGCCGCGCCTCAAGACTCAGAGCCGGAGTCGGAGGAGTACTACGAATGGAATTCGATGGACCCCCGCTCCTCGCCCGTGTCTTCTACCACTCCGTCCGCGGATGTAGCAGTTCGCTGGCGCCTTCGTCGCCGTCGCGCCTAGGAGGCTGGGAGCACTTGGGGATGACAGTTACTCCTCTGCGTCTCATTGGCATGCTGGTCTTGGTCACTTCAGTTATGAAGACGATAAGGCTCAGCCTCAGGATTATACCGAGCTCGAGGGCAATGCGGACTGTATGCGTATGTGTGTCGCACGGTGTGGCCGGGAGCGTTTCGCTCCATCATGCACATACACCTAGAAGATAAGATCATGGCCAGGACGGCTGCAGTATGTCATTGACCATCTCCCTTCCCTTCCCGCTGCTCATATGCGTATTGTCTGCCCCTAGCTCGTCTGCCGCCTTCGGGTTGCGTCATATATACGTACCTCGGGATGTCCTTCTCGAGTGCGTCCAGAAGAGCATTCGGTTGTAATGCGAATGAATCTAAAGGTAGTGTCTCTCTCCGTCCAGTGATACGCACGCTGATCAACCTTGATTGCAGTTCGCACTGGCAGCTGGGTCTCCGTGGGGTGTGGGGTAGATGAAGAAGGAGGAAGAGGACGAGGAGAGGTCGTCGCTGTCGTCGGCGAGAGACGACAAGTCGATCATAGTACCCTCGTCGTTCGTCATTCTATGTCTTGTTCTTGCGCGGACCAAGGCTGTCAGTGGCGGACGACCATACACTGCACCCGTGCCCCTCTAAAACGGGGGAAGTCTTCGACAACGAGAAAGATCGTCATCGTGTCGCAGCGATTCATATCCCTCTTCGTCCTCTTCGTTTTCGTCGTCGACACCGCTTTGCTCGTTGTACCACGACGATAAGATTCCGACATACCTCGTGCGGGTTTGGGGCTCCTTCCCTGCCCTGCCTCTCGCTGTCCATCCACCCTATGATACCCCTCCGCTCCCTCCCGCGACCATATCACGGCTTGGAATTCGCTGCATGCGCATATGACATCCCCGTCCGGTCCCCAACGCGAGCAGCCTAGTTAGCCAAGCTAGATCATTTCACCGTCGTGCCCGCTGTGATAGGAGCCGGAGCGAGTCCACCTCGATGCCATTGCCGGAGGAATCGTCGACAGCTGGAACATGATAAGCACCTGGTCTACCGTCGGCGAGTTTCGTCGACCCTGACGCGCACGCTTGGTCGGATGACGACGCCTTCCCTTGCGTGGCTCCTCGGTAGCAAGTATACGATGACGAGGCATTCGATTTCTCTTCCTTCTTTCAGACCTCCTCTCCTATTCCTTTGCCCGCGACGAGTCGGGGATGCCTCAAATCATTTGAGGGTCCTGCTGTCGCTGTTGGGGAGTGGCCCGATCTCCTGAAGCGATACGAATTGGGTGCTGCCCGTTGCGCTGTTTCGAGAAGGGCCGTCGCGAATGGATACATATAGCCCTCAAAACTGAAAGAGTCCTTCGTATTCGAGCCACGATATATATATCTTCCACGGTGCCACCTCACAGCCGTTTCTCAGGCATGCGTATACCCCCGTCCGCTTTCTGCCTGCCCCCTTTCGTGTCGTGTATACGTGTATGGATAGCCACGGCGATATCGATGTCGCGCGCCTTCTTAGTTGTCAGTGTGGAGAGACACCGTGGGCCTGATTTCGCCATTTTCTCGCCCGGCGTCGCCTTTGTGGATTACCCCAGGCATGTCTATGGTGCAGGATACGAATGGCGCTGACGGCGCCTTACCTAGGCAAAATCTTCAAGAGCTGCGTTCTGCGGTCATCCCCGACGTCGACGGGCCGCTGTACAACGACAACCAAGAGCTCGCGGAGGGGTGCGAGTCCGCGTCGTGCACTTTGCGCCGACTGTGATCATGATATACCACACGGTCTTCCGCCGCCAGAGACCCGCGTGCCGGACGCTAGCTATGCATCGCTCGTTTTCGATCTCGGACACTACTGTCGTGCCGTAGACGGTCAGGATTACTGCTCGAAGTTGCTGGCGCGCGGTATGCTCGACACTAGCTGCCCGAGAAGGAGCATGACGGTCCAGTGGTGTTTGTGGCGGGAATCGGGGAGTAGATATGTGCGCGGCGTCACCCTGTCTTCGTTGGACTTTGTAGAGATTCGAGGGGTGAAAGGCACTGGGTCTTTTCCGCAACAAGTCTGCCCCAATCGAAGCTCGCAGCAGTTACAATTACAATACTATGGCTACACGAATAAAAATCAATTCTACTCCTCCGTCCCGAAATATTCCTCCACAAGCATGCGCTTTCGCAAAGCCAGCAACGTGGCTTCCGTCTCAGCAGCCGTGGGGAGTTTTGGAGGCAAGAGCATCATCTCTGTAGGGATGGGACGTAGGCTGCTGATGCTGATGCTGCGGCGCGCGCATCTGCATCGCCAGAGGCAGCATCTTTTGGATCTCTCTCAGATTGTGAGTGGTTTTCGTTTCCCTTTCTTGTTCCCAATTTGAGCCAACTCCCATTTTCAGGCTTATTGTGAGGGTATCTGAATTCAAGTAGCAATACGTTGAGTCATTCCGACTCAAATTTGACTCGGCTAATTCACTTCAGGCAGTAATTCGTAACAAAAATATATTACCTCTCTAAGTAGATAACAAGTACGTGCGCCACGCCGCCTTCCCGCGCGTCCGCGAAAAATCGAACGCCCGTGAACCAGTCCAAACAAACGCGACGACAGACGGCGGCGCGGCCTTGCGAGTCAGCACGGCGGCTTTCGCGTCGGGTTTAAAGAGCGCGGCGGTCAGGGTGGGATGGCGAGAGGCCGGCGCGAAGTCGGCGCCGGGGTTGGGCGTCGTCAGAATTGGTGTGCGTGGGGCGAATAACAAAAAAGGCGCACCTCATGAGTCATTACCAGCGGCGTTGGTAACAATTTCGTCGGAGGAGCAAGACAGAGCTCGTGCTCTCGGTACAACCGTCGGCTCCTCGAGCGACATGGTCAAGATGTCCGTCTTGTCTTTGACGCCCCGAAGCAAAGCGTCGGCGATGACTGAGGTGGGGATATTCAGACATGAACATAGATATAGATGAACGAGAGTTGATCGTACCATCATCGTTCACGCTTCCGGTGCATCAAAAAATTCTGTACAAGAAAATTATCGAGTCGTAGGCAACGCCGCTGATATTGAAAGGGTTTCCGGGGTTGGCGCCAATGATGCCCTGAGAATGTGCGCAGTTAGCTTGTTGCGTCGCGTGATTAATTCTGATGCAGACGTAACGGCAACGTGAGTTCCTGGAGGTAGGAATCCAACAGCAGATATCCCGTCAAACATACAAGACCGAACGAACACCGTGTCTATGAGAGATAGTCAGTAATCGCGATGCGAGGCAGTAATACAGTTCTGAGTCTCACCCTGGTCCAATGGTCGGAACTGTCGAGGCTTGACAGAGCAAGTATAGAACGACGACAGCATAGATTACATGCCAATCTTGATACCCTTCCAAGTGATCCCCTTGGCGTGGAGTTTGTCGACACCCTGCATGGCGGAAACATTGGCACTTCGCTTGGCGGGACGTCGAGGGCGAGACTTACGGTGGATATGTGAGTGGATTCGGAGTCAAAGAGGCCTTTATCGCCGAGTGAAGAATATTTGAAAGGGACGGGTCTTCCTCAAAGTCAGTGAGGTCACTCGCGACTAGGGGGGAAAGACGTACAGTGAATGAGCGAACGTGCGAACGGGGTATTGCACCAACACGAACAGTGAAAGACAAGATAATCGAAGCTATGCGCGATTACCATAAGTAACTCTTTACAATGTCATCCTGAACCTCACCATTAGGCTTATCTTCTGTCGACATCCCCATAACCCATCAGGCTAGACCGCTTCCGCCACTTTCACCGGCCCTAACTGTTTGTACCAGGTTGAGAGCGAGCGGTCAATTGCATGGTATGAAGAAGCGGGTCTGTGTCTTCAAAGTCACAGAAACGGGATGGCGATGAGGGAGGTGCAGAGGTCAGAAGGAGTCTATGCTCTTGATATGATCGGTCCCGTACCAACAGCCCAAGAAAATCTTCGAACTTCCGTGAAGAGAGGTATGGGAGAGGAGAAGGGGAGCGCTAGCGACGAATCGATAGAAGATTTTCATGTGAGTTACTTTGACCAGGATAGCGAGTCTGTTTTGCAAAGTCAGTATTTGTCAAGGACTTCGACATTACAGTGATCCACACGCACCGTGAACCTATGTTTGTGTTATAATCATGTTCGCAAGCTTGTGCTTGGTCGACTGCAAGTGAATTGCTGAGAAGGACGTGCAATCTTGAGCACAAACAGCAATCAGAAGCAAAGTGGGTGGATCGCAGTCTACGCCAGAGCCCCTTCGCCAGGAACACGTCTTGACGGCGTCGAGGTCGTTGTTGACAATGTTGTGGTGGACAAGACAATAGCCGGATAGCCGAGTGTCACTGCTCCCACGCTCCTCATCGTTCGCCAGCGTTCGCCACATCGACCCACAGTCGGCTAATGGCGTGTTTGGCAGTCCTAAACGAAACATCTTCGTCTCATGTCGCGTCCTGATACATGGTCAATTCTGCAACCCAATTCCATCATGTCATTGGTCAACTTTCAATCTCTTCGTTATTTCGAGCAGCAATTTCGCTAGAAGCACCTCTATCGTATCTTTCTTGGGCGAACAAGCCATTGGCTTTTTGGCTAGCAAGATTCGGTCTCAATGAATTTTCTAAGTTATCAGTACAAACGCCAAACCCGCCGCGGCACCGATACTTTGTTTTGTCCTTCTACCCCAATCAAAAAGTCAATTGGCCTTCGCCACACACCACATGCGACTCTCACCGCCGCAAAGCGGACAGCATCTTGGCGAGTGCAATCTGCGCCTTGGGCACGTTCTTGTGCCCATCACCATCCTTCTCGCGAGGTGAGTCTGGAGAGCTGAAGTCGAAGCTGCTCATCGCAGCTTCGCGTCGCTGCAAGTCAGGCGACTTTTGCGAAGGGGCGGATGCTTAGTGATCGTGCCAAGTTGAAAGTCTCCGGTTTACGAATACGATGGTGCCGAATCATGGCTTCTTCGTGATGGAAGTCGCGCGTCCGAGAGGGGGCTGGAGGTGCCGGGGCAAGCTTGTGCGCCGGAGGTTTGGACGGCGGGCTGCTGGAGCCGGTAGGGGCGGAATCGACGAATCGTTACGAGAGAGTAGGGCGACAGGAACGGCATACATTGCAGCAAGCTCAAACGGAGGGCCTCCGCTCCGGTGGACGACGTTGTGCCGATGGATAGAAGCACGGACGCACGACTGATCTCGCGCGTAAGCCTCATGGAATTCTCGCTCTTTCTCCTGATCATCCGCTTCTTGGTCAATGGCGGTGGACAGTTTGAAGGTCTCTGGTTTCTCGTAAGCCGTCTCGAGACAAGGCCCCAAACAGTGAGCGGGAAGGAATAGCGGGTGTACGGATGGTAGAGGCAGTACCAGAGGCTTGCGTTGAGGAGGGACGGCAAGAGATAGGGAAGGAGGATGAGCTTCGGTGACCGTGGGTTGACGGTGCGGTGAAGCCAGCACGCTGGTGACCTGGCGTGTGGTTCCCGAGAAGGTCAGGTAAATCCCTAGCCCATAGCCCAAAGTCAGCAGCCGAAATGCGCTGGAGCGAGTATGTCGAGGGAGGCGGCGGCGGTTGGCGAGCGGGAGGGGCGTCGAAAGCTGAGTTATGATGGCGTGTAGAGTACAGAAGGGCGGGGGAAGGCCTGAGGATGTCGGCGGCGTGGCGGTGGATTGGGTCGGTGGAGCGGCGGCGAGGGCAGCTAGACGTCGGGGTAGGGAAGGGGCTAGGAAATAGTGAAGTCATTAGTAGGCCGAGGGAGGGAGAGGGAGCACCGGGACGTACCTTAATCCAGTGCTGCTTTATTGTATGAAGATATGTGTCGGCGTCGGTTCTGCGGATCCGTGGGGTGGTGGTGCGAACGGGAGGAGAGTACATAGAGGGTGGTCGGCACTAGGCTGAATTCTGAAAGACAGAGCAAAACGGAGAAATCGAAAGAGAGAGCTCAAAGAAATCAACACGCTCTTTTCGCCCCTTGATACGTAGCGGCAGCGGCTTGACGCGTGTCGCAATAGAAAGGAGAGTGGTGTGTTGCTGACCAAATGACGTGTTGGGGCGGGAGTACCTGAGGAGTGATTCGGTGGAGAGAAGGGAAGGGCCAAAGAACGAGAACGCACCTCGATAGTGAGCAACGGCACGGCATCGACGGAGACGGTGAACATAGCCAATGGTGTTGTAAACGCGACGAGCGCAAATCGACGCGAGTCGCACGCCGCTGACTGCTCTCCGAGTCTTAGGTGAGCGATTTCGTTCGTTTGCAGCCAAAAACAGATAAAAAGACTCACTAATTTTGATTTATAGCGTATTTCGGACTCCAGGGATGTGCGGACCTCCGTAACCTCATTGTCGGCAGCGCGGTGTTTGGAAGATCAAAAACGGCGGCCGCAGTGTGGGACGGCAGGGTTGTGGATTGGATTGAAAGACGAAACGCGGGCTTCGTGATGGCGAAAGGGGGAACGAGGGTACGGCGGCGTGCCAGTGGATCGAGTTGGGTGGGAGACGTAGAGCAGGGAGGGCGTCGTTAGCAAGGCGAAGGGGGAGAGGCAATAGAAATGCGATGCACTCGGGTGCGAGTCGAGGAGGGGGTGGAGATGAGATCTCAAGAGTGGAGGGGATGTGAGGGTGAACGGGGAAAGGGCGAGAAGAACTCGCTAAAAAGAAGCCGTTTAGCTTGAAAACTGAGATAGCGGCGACGCAGGTTTGTGACGTAGAGGTCGTCGAAGCGTCGGGCGATGCAGCTGGTGGTGGGAGTGAGGAGAGCGGGAGGAGAACGGGAGGCAGCGGGGTTTCGAAGAGAAAGCGGCGCGTTTGGGCATAATCGAAGTTGCCTGAATTGGTTAAAGTGTCGGGTCGACGCCTGTCGACGTTGGGGAGGCGATATCGGCTGGAGATTAGGCAGTGCAGTTGGATGGGGAATGTCAGCACTGTGTGTGTTGGAAAGATTGAGCTAAAGGGAGAGCGATAAGAAAAACAAAAGAAGGAACTCAAAAACTATCAACACGTACCTTGACCCTTCATGCACGCAACACGCGGCAGCTGCATCTTGACGCATTCATGTTGTCATTTGCTGGAAAGGTGCGTTGGGGCGGAAGGATGATCAGGTAAGATTGGAGGTAAGAATCTGAAGGACAGGTGGTGTTTGTCGAGAAATCCCGCAACTGCGTGTCGTTCTGTAGGCTAGTAGTGTCAGAGCGGATAACGGCGGACCAAAGATAAATCTATACACGCACCGTTCTTGACTTGAACTACTAACACCCACGAAAGGCTTTGAAGCTTTAACACTCCTTCATTTTGCTGACGAGCCCTACCGCGCTGAGAATGTGTGAGAGAATGTTTATTATTAAATATTGAAGTGTTGTCAACACACAGCGACGAGAAAAGCAGAGGAGAAGCGGGGTTAGCGTTGAGGCAGTTGGTGGTCGAGGTGAAGGGAAAGAAAGACTCGTCACGTCACGCTATCATGATGTGGTTTTGCCGCTTGCGCATTTCCTTGCGGAACGGGCTATCCTCTGAGGAGTTTAATCACAAGTCAATGCCATTCGTGCCTCACATTAATCACTAAGAATATGCTGCAGATTGAATGACTTAGACTAGGCGTCGGGATTTTCAAGTTGACGGCGCACATGGGCGGGATGTTTGTATGTGTTTGTTTCTGGCAGGCAGGGAATATCGACCTGCCTGGCTCGCTCTAATGTTTGTACGTATTTGTTCCTGGCAGGCAGGGAATATCGACCTGCTGGGGTCGCTCTAATGTTTGTACGTGTTTGTTCCTGGCAGACAGGGAATATCGACCTGCTGGGGTCGCTCTAATGTTTGTACATGTTTGTTCCTGGCAGACAGGGAATATCGACCTGCTTGGGTCGCTCTAATGTTTGTACTTGTTTGTTCCTGGCAGACAGGGAATATCGACCTGCTTGGGTCGCTCTAATGTTTGTACATGTTTGGTTTCGACCCAATTTAGCAGACATGCATCTCGGCACCGGATTTGACTCCTTCTGGCCTGACCTGTTCTGGCAGTCAGCCTTTCTGGGCACAGCTCTTGCCTGTTTTGGCATGCAGCCTTGTTTGGGACTGCTCTGTTTTGGCAATAGCCTTTCTGGGCAACAGCTCTTGCCTGTTTTGGCATGCAGCCTTGTTTGGGACTGCTCTGTTTTGGCAATTAGCCCTTCTGGGCAGTGTGTTTTGCCTGTTTTGGTAGGAAAACTGTTTGTGGTTGTTTGTTTTTGGCAGGTTTCGGGGTTGAATTGTCACCTGAAAGGACCTTACTAAAGCAAGGTCAAAGGGGATGTTGAACAATCCAGGGATGGGACCAAACGCCACAATAAACCGCTGGATAGAGCAAATTCTTATGTTCCATTTCGAACTTAAGCATGTCAGAGGTCTGACATTTTCACCAGATGGTTTATCTAGACGGAGGAAAGTACCTGGAGACCCAGAATACCCTAATCCAGGGCTTGGGTACGAAGACAATCCCCCCTCCAGAAGATCATAAAGACTGGGAATATGACATTCCTCAACCGTACGACTTTGAAGAGTTCAAAAGAGAGATTGACACAAGGGGAGGGTATATCCAAGAAATATATCCCGACCTGGGCGAAATCCCTTCTTTCGACAAAGCTGTACAGCAGTTTAGCTTGAACTGCGTGGAAGAGTATAAGGGAGAGTTAGTGATAGGGAAACGGGTTAGAGAGGCCTATGAGGATGAAGGGTTAAAATTCCCTGCCTATCTAATGGACCAAACCCAAGAACCTGAAAAACTGCTCCCCGACTCACATTTTAAATATGATCCTTCCAAGCGGGAAAATTATCCGGAGGAACATAGAACTGAGTCTGCCAGGAACCAGGATAGAAAACTAGAGTTACTAGAGGAGTGGTTTAAGGACCCTCTGAAGCGACCTGATGAGTTTAACAATAAACAATATAGGCGCTTTATAACGTACTCGAGGAAATTCTTTCTGGACAAGGGACAATTGTATCGTCGAGGAGAGGACTCTGGCCATAGACTAGTTGTGAATAAAGAACACCGGATGTATATAATGAAGGCATCCCACGACAGTTTAGGGCACAAAGGCATTTTCTCTTCGAAATCCATGATTGAACTTCGATTCTGGTGGCCAGAAATTGAACGGGATCTGGATTGGTATATTAAATCCTGCAAAATGTGCCAGGTTAGACAAAGGGGAATTAATGAGGATACCTCCGGTAGCCACCTACACACCCAGTATCTTCCAAAAGATACATGTAGATGTAATGGTGATGGGAGTACCCTCAAATGGGCATAGACTCTTAATTGCGGCCAGGGATTCTTTAACTAGGTATCTCGAGGCTAGGGCCTTACGCTCAGACACGGCAGAAGCGATAGGGCGCTTCCTGCTTGAGGAAATCATTTGCCGATGGGGTTGCCCGGCCTGGATAGTATCCGACAACGCTGGACAATTCCTGGCTGCCTTAGCTTGGCTTAACTCCAAATATGGGATT
>JAWWNJ010000120.1:600000-767029 GCA_037176885.1 Favolaschia claudopus
GGTCACGTTTTACGAATTCATGCTTTCTGCGGTCCCGCTTTCAAGCTGATCATAAGTTCACGATTGCCGCATTCACATTCAAGAATTCCTGCATTCCAGCGGGTCCAGTCTTTGAAATGATCTTCATGATTCACGAAATCCTACAACGCCGCGGGTCCAGCTTTTGAGTTGATGTTCACGATTCACAAATTGCTGCATAGCCGCGCGCCCAAGAAAGACACCATGCGAGCAGGGAAGCGGGTCCGGCTTTGGTCCGGCTTGCTGAGATATCCCTTCCAGCTCCAAATTAGCTCAATCAATCAATCAATCAATATTCAATCATCCTCGCTGCGGGCCGTTTATCGGCCCATGTCGGAGTCTAGCAGTACATTGACTGTATGTATCACTATTTGTTAAACATTCGGCTGCCCGTGATCCTTGGTTGATGTCCGGATCAGCTGGGTGTTATCTGGCCACAGCCACTGGACAGATAACACTGTCTGCGTATTTCTGCCGTTTCAGGGGGTCAAAGAGTCTTGAGAATGATTCAGTGTACATAAGAGAGGAAATTGAGATGCTTTGGACTGTGGAGCCAAACTTTGGCCGTTGAACTCACTCAAAACAGACTGTATCGAGTCTCGACCCCGAATTTTTCACGAATCTGCAGAACGGATGCGGGGCTATTACCCTAGCACAAAAAGCTCAGAGTTTTGGTGCATTTTTCATCGAATAATCCGCGGGAAAGCTAATCGTTGCGCTTCCCAGTTTACGACTGTACCCATTTGTCAAACTAATTAAATAGTTTTACAATTAAAGCCAAACAAAACTTTAGCTATCAGATTGTGCAGTAACTACCAAATCTTTCAATCCTTCCGATCGTGAGCACAATCGTTCGATTACTTCATCAGATTGAGTATGATAGCGGACAGAACTTCATGTCAAGCCGTAATTTTGGTTGAAATTCTTCAAGATTTGAGATTTAGCAGGAACATAGGGTGGGTTTATAAGTAAAATTTTCATTTCAGAGAAAACGGAGTAACCCTAACCTAGGGTTAGAACAGCGCGAAATTTTTGCGGAAATTTTCAAAAATTGTGTGTACCTAACTTGAAACAGCACCGGATTGCTCTGTGATGGTATTAGACTCCCCTGATACTGTGAACCATTTAGTTCAAGGTTGTTTGCTTTTTGTTCGTCTGCTTGGCGGCTATTTGATGCGTTGATGGGATCACAGGGCCACCGGTTACCGGTCGGCCCGGACCAAAAGCGCGAAATCCGGGGAGCAAAAATAATTTTTCAACTTTTCAAACTTTTGCACCGGGGGATCTTTAGCTGGCCTTCTTAGAGTGCTTTCTACACAATTTTCAATTCACCTAGGTAAAAGGTGAGGTCACAGTAATGAGGGTAACCGACTTGTCACGAAGTTAGGTCCGCTATCATACATCCTAAACTTGAAAACAGCACCGGGCCATCAGAATTGATGGATCACATGCTTTTTCATGTGACTTTGACACCAAACCACGGGACCACACGAGACGTCGCGAGCGGAGCGAGCGTAGCGGGGTTTGGGGCGGCCAGCCCCAACAAGCTGTGTGACCGAACGGAGGGAGGCCGGCGAGCGCAGCGAGTCGGCCGTGCCGGAGGCAGGGAGCTAAAGCTTGTCCTATACATGAAAACGCAAGGATCAGGACACGTGAAAGGTAACGTGACTTTGACACGAAACCACGGGACCATGTCGAGATGTCGCTGCCGGATGTCGAGATGTTGCTCCCGGTTCCCACGAACCTTCCCGACGGCGCCGCGCACCGCGAGTGCAGCGAGCGGTAGTGCGGCGCCGAGGGCACGCAATCCAGCAAGAAAAAAACACGCGGGGTTTGGGGCGGAGCCCCGACAAGCTGTGCACCAGCCGTAGGTAGGGACGCGAGCGCAGCGAGCCGGCCCTGCCGAAGGCGGGGTGCTTAAGCTTGTACCAGTAGAATATGCGTAGTCTCGTGACCAGACTCTTATGCCATCCCAAACCCTGTCATATTGCCATCCCGTTCCCTTTGGGATGGCATAAGAGTCTGGTCACGAGACTAGAATATGCGTCGAGGGCGGAGGAAGAAAATTTCAGAGAGGCTTCCCAAAAAGGGAACGGTGACGGAATGTCACGCACTGCCGCGCTGCCGTTTGCAGAGGACACTGAATCAAATGATTAGTACAAGGGCTGTTCTCGGAAGACTTCATCGCTGCCGCCATCTGAAATTTGAGGGGATTGAGGCAAGTCGAACGCGTCCAGTCAATTTGCCGCGCTGATGTTGTACCAGTGGTCTTCTGGAAGACGAAATTGCACATAGGAAACGGCCGAAGGCATAATCCACACGGCTCGACAGTTGCGGGGAGCATGTCGTCGTATAGAATATGTGCCCCGTTATGTTCGAGAACGCGTTGGTAATTTTTCTTGGAAATGGAAACGGAGGGATAGCACTTTGTGCACTCAAAGGCAGTGTCCGCCCCTTGACCGAATTCCCCGCGACCGTTTCCTAAGCCAGTCTCTGGCTCAACATGGAAACAAGCTTTGCCTAATATGAGGCGCTTGTTAAATCGTTTGCGAAGCATAGTAAGATAAGAATGCGGTGCGCACCTTCGTGACGATAAGGAAATGTTTCGGAGCGATTCACCTGTGGCAGCGAGCTCGAGACAGGTAGCTGGCTTTGGATATTCGCCCCCAGCGTCACCAGAACATTCGAAGAAAACATATAGGTCGGTTTTCCCGGGATTCTGTTTGACACTGTGGGATTCAGAGGAAAGATGAGGCGGCCAGAGACATCGTGAATAGATTTCGATTCAAAACGAAGAGACCACTTCCAGTCATATTGACCACTGGAGTCGTCGACAGAATCTGTCGAAATCAGTTGAAGAATCTGGTACGAAATCTTCGTTCCACGATCCGGCAGAAGATCAAGCAGAATTGAATCCATAGGCTGTGTTCCAAGAATAATGGTGTTGACCTGTGCGATCGCCAGGAAGAGTTCTCGCAGAGCACCAGAGTTGCGATGGGGTTGCCAATTCGGAGGGACGGAGCGGCATTGTTGTCGAATGCGATTTGATCGTGATGGGGCTTGGAACTGTTGGAGAATGCTGCAATCCCTGCGACACGTTTCGTTCGATCGGTAGAGAGACGGGGAGAACGGTGCTGCATAAGATCTTTCAATATGCTAGCCTTGGACATTTGTTTCACATCGACAACGATGTGGGGGCTGTGTTTGGTGTTTTCGGCGTCGTGAATTGCAAGGACATCGTCGAAATCTTCTATACCATCATCCAGGATGTCCCCCGACTGCGGCAGGGAATTGGGATGTGCGGGGTTGGAAGTGGAGTCGTCATCGACGGGGTCTGTTGTTCCTTCGACCAACAGTTCGGGGTCGATCTCGAACGCGGATTCAGCGTCTGGTTTCCCAACCAAGAGCTCACCAAACGGTGAGAGGATATCGAATTTGGCGATCTGAGAGCATCTATCGAAATGCTCGTTGGCGCCTGGGATAAGCTGCTCAGCTTTCAATCGTCCATTAATCCAACATGAATGCAGGACCACCCCGGCGACATGCACATCGCCAATCCAAGATGCAGGTGAGATATGGTCGGCTTTGCTTGATACATCACCCCGCTCGTTGATCACGGCTGGTAACTTGAGTCGACGAGGCCCGCGATCCCACTCTGGTTTGAGGGCCAGAATAACGGACACTTCCGTCAGATTCGAAGCTCGACCAGCCAGTTGAAGAATGTCGAAGTTGGAGTCAGTGCCGACAGCGGTCCGAATAAGGCCGTACAACTTTTCCAGACGATCAGTGCCCAATAATATGAGGAAGAATTCCTCGTCCGAAATATCAATCTTGACCTTCGCTACGCAGAAAAACGCGTTCTTGATCATCAACATGATGTTGACGAATGTCTGGTTCGCCATAAAATTGGTACCAGCTCCATCCATCGTGAACAGCGCGAGAAGAAGATGTGCAGCCGTACTGAGGTGAGTGAGCTGTTCTCGGAGGGAAAGCTTGAGATAAATGTATGGCATGACCAGATGATATGCGAGCCGCCCGAAGAGCTGGAGTGCAGTGCGCGCACGAGCATAGGTTGGGGCAGCATTAGGCGGTGCATCCGGAAGCGTCCAAATTTCCTTCAATAAACCGTAGGTGAGGTCGACGTCTTGACGATCATTGGGATTGAGCAGGGAATGGAGCCGCCAGGCGACAATCCAATGTCGTGTAGATGTTGTTTCACTATTGCCGGTACGATCTCAAGCCCCAAGACATTTATGCCCATACGACGCATCAGAAGAGACCGCAGAGCTTTGAAGACATGTCGATAGTCTTTGTCGGGAGTTATATCGTCAGCTCCAACCAAGAGGTTCATGAATTCGAGAGGCTGGAGCAGGGGATAAATGGGAGACGCAACAGAGAGCTGGTATTTCATGAACTCGAGGGCCAGTGCAAGACCGCGTTTGGCCTCGCCGTCGGAAGCAACACAGGTGGTGCGATAGATGATATTCCCGTGAGTCTTCCGATTGTCGGTCGCTTCCAGGAGCTTGCGAAGAAAGTGGGAGTGCTGTTCGCCAGTCTCGGTCTTGCAAGTTCCGGAGATGCACACCGGCCTCGGATTATACATCTGGGTATCCCGCGCCAACGATCCAAGGGCAGCAACGGTCGCCTTTCAAACGAGAAAAATCAAAATACATTATTATGAGACGAAAATCCACTTACCTCGCTAGCCAAATGAACTTTATTCGCATCAAGAGACGCGAAAAATGCTTCCGCATCATCGAGGTCGCAGAACTCCAACGACACTGCGTGGCTATGTTCGCGACATGCTCCCAAAATTTTGTTTGTTTTGTTGTCCCAACGTGGCCGCTTTTCCAGTGCGATCTCATCCAACATCAACACACGATGAACCATCCGAGGTGCACCACTCGGTTCCTGTTCCCCAGTGGTATATGCATCGATGTTAGCTTCGATTTCGGTGATGGTAGGCATTGCGGGTGAAGCTCGCAGCGGGCGGATCACTGAATGCTTGCGCAATGTCGTCAGACCGGGAAGTCCAAGTGCCCGATGAAGAATCTCCGCCAGCCGAGCTCCACCGAGCCTCAAGACACACAAACCGACCATGTAGTCATCTGGCGTGAATCCTTTTGGATTATATTTTGGGCCTTCTCGATGAACATCAACGCAAGCGCGGTAAAACCGCTCGAGCATCGCGTGAATGCTTTCACCGTTGTTGATCCCAGCGCGAACAAGTGCCGATATGCGAGATACGTCGTTTGTTGCGATTGCCATCATGAACTGTTTGTGAACATCCAGCTGCGCAATTTTGCCTGCCAACACTCGATCGTCGTTCAATTTTGTGAGTCGCATCGCCTCGAGCTGATCATTTTTCTTTCTGATGCGTCGAATGAGACCTCCGATAGGGAAATAGATCAAGGGAGTGTTCTCCTGGACACCATCCGCAATCCGCTTGCGAATGTCGTACAATAGCTCGTTCCGACGATTGAGCACGTCACACGGGTTGCAAAGATGAGACTGAGAACCATGGACCTGCTTGCGGCAGCTGGTTGAGCGAATGAAGAAGCGGTTTCCTTCCGATGAATAGTCCCAGGGGACGGCGATTTGTGCATGCATTCCAAACGGATAGCTGGTATGTTGATTTTCTCCTGGGCGAAAGACAAGCTGAATGCCTGGGCAGACGGAATGGGTACGCTCGGGCTGGGCATCCGGAATTGATTGCGAGAGCGAGACTACGCTTGGAGCTCTGGTTTCGCTGTTCATATATTCAGTATATCATTCCTTCAAAGTGAGGAACAAAATTTACACACCTTGGAGACGATGCACGGGGAGAATCTGGCGGAGATGTGATACGTGAGGTGGGCTCGTACATAGTATTGGGGCTAGATGCTCTGAGGATTTGTTCAAATCAGTAACTCAGTGAAGAGACTGAATCTACCTGGAAGACGCAGCATAGACAGAGATGGCAGGACTAGACGTATCACAGACGTCCGGGCTAGAAGAACGCGGACGCGGCCGAACAAGAGGCGGCGTAGGAACGGTCGCGGGAGTTTTCGTAGCAGGTTTTTTGAAGAAATTGCGGAACAAACTGGCGCGTTTGGCCTCCGAACGTTTCTTTTTGAGGGCAGCCTCGGCCTTTTTGCATTTTTCTGATTTTTGGTGCTCGTCGTAGTTGTGCTGTCCACCAAGGCCGACTGTAACGAGTTTTTCACATTTGCTACATTGCCAAGTGGTCTCGGGAGCAAGGGGAGCTGGATCCGAGTTTTCTGCGCCGGCCACCTCTTGATTTGACGCGTTCGTTGGTGTCGGCGAAGTGGATCGGCGCGACGTAAATGAGAGCTGCCAGATGAAGATTATCAGCAGTGGGAGTAGAAGTTTGATTTAGTATACCGTTGACAGACGCATCTTGAAGGCGGCGGGAGCCTTCTTCATCCGTATCAGCACACGGTGAAGGACGTGGTGCGAAAATTTTGCTTTGTCTGACTGCGAGCTGGAGACTAAATACAATTAAACATCAACAATCACCTCTTGGCACCAACTTGGCACATCTAAGCCCTGGAAATCCATTTTCCCGTCTTCTGGGCGGCGGAAAACCCCTCAGAACCGTCTTCCAAAAAAACATATAAAACTTTCTTCTCGAGGACCAGGGGACCCCCCTCCCCCCCTTCCAAATAAGGAAATTTCTTATCTCGGAAGCCCCTTGCGAAATGGTACAGTATGTTTGCCACACCTAGCGTGGGAATCCTTAGCCTTTCTTCTCTTTGGATTCTCCCTCGCTAGATGCACTGTAATGTATTCCTAGTAGCGTCTTTAATTAATTAACTTTGGATTCTCCCTCGCTAGACCCTCGAGACATCTCGGGTCCTAAAGGTTGCCCTTACATAGATGGTCTGGTTGCGGACCGAACTTCGTGACAAGTCGCAGTCCCAATTTGGTAATTGATACTTTCACGTCAGTTTTCATTGAGACATCGTGGGATTGTGTAAATAGCATTGCAAGAAGGTAATCTACAAACGTACTCAAGGGGTGGCGGTAACAAAAGTTCTTGACCAGGACTACCCAAAACCTTCCTGTCAAGACCCCGGAAACCAGACCCACCACCACCAGTCGGCAATCAGCTGATGCTTGCTTAAACGGGCAATCCTTCCGAATACGATAGCAGAAAGTGGGCAAGTTGAGCGGCTGGTCACCGTTAGTGGCAATATATCGACGGTAACTAAATACATAACACTCTGGAAACTATACAGTAAGGTTTCTGAGCACCGAAATGCAGTTTAGGTCGTAAAATCAAAGCAGAATGGCACCAAGCATAGGCCAGTTGCCAGAGATTGAGAATCTCACACTCATTTCAAGGTAGTATGATAGTTTAACTTGTTTTGGCACATTTCTCAAACATCTCTGGATGTTCTGGTGCTCTCAATGCGAATAAAGCGAGAGGCAAAAGTGCGAGCGTGTTCTTATGTCATAGTGCTGTCAAAGTGCCGTTGCCATCAAACGCTGTCAACTTTCCAACAACTTTCTTGGAGTGAATAAGGGAGGATACGGGGCCTATTAAAATCATGTAGATACATATTATAGCGCAGTAAAGCACTCCAAACCACATGGTGTGCTTTATACCAGTAGAACCAGTGGGCACTAACGAGATATTCAAGAACTTCGTGAAAATGGCCACCAAAACCTCTTTCCGCGGACCCCGGATACTAGATCGACTACTACCAGTGGGTAGTCATGGTCCATCAATCCAGTTTCCGCCACCCCTTGAACGTACTGGAGCAAAACTTCGAAAAATCGGTTTTCCGTGTTTTGCACGGCAATTTCGCGCTTTTGATTGCGGATCACTGGGACCGGCATCAATGTCGCCTGGCCATTGCCGATTTCTTGGTTAGGAGATTTCACTTTCACTGTGGGGTCCGGAAGAAGGAGTCCGGGGTTGCAGACGCAGAATGGCAGAGAAAGACTTGATTACCTGCCTCAAACTCGCGAGTTTAGTACACACAATTTTGGTTTTTTCGCTGTTCAAATTTCGCGTTTTGTAACCCTAAGTTAGGAGTACCTCCGATTCCTCTGCAATAAAAATTTCACCTATAAACCTAGGCTCGACACCAGCCGTTACTGTAGGCGCAATGACAAGCAAGCAAAGTATT
Source organism: Favolaschia claudopus (assembly GCA_037176885.1). Taxonomy (NCBI): domain Eukaryota; kingdom Fungi; phylum Basidiomycota; class Agaricomycetes; order Agaricales; family Mycenaceae; genus Favolaschia; species Favolaschia claudopus. Next base: position 608,157 of record JAWWNJ010000120.1, read on the forward strand.
GTTATAGTAAGTAATACCTCATCACCTGCTCATAGCTCGACTGGCTGAGATGAATAGAAACAGAAGAATACTCGGTATTGACAAAAGTAACCGGTAATGTGGTCATTGCTTCGCGGTCATGTGGTATTTTTCAAAGTGTTGCAACTTATATACACGCCCAGCTATTCTCTACAGTATACATAAAAAGATCTATGAAATTTCTTGTGTGAGGCTGTCAGAATCCATCAAGAAACCGGTGGTCGTCAAATTTTTGCGGGTTGCTGGCACGAAGGATACAAGATCTCAAAACCTGTCAGCAAAACCCGACCCACTCACCTGGTCTTTGAAGTATATCTTATACATGAGACTCCATAGTATCCTTACACAGAAAATAGTGGATGAAACGGGTAGGAAATTATGTATAAATGAGCCAAACGGCGATCACACGCGATTCGCTCCTATTGGCCACGGCCATGAATTCAGAGTGCAGATAATGGTAAGATAGGGGCCGGAATGAGTCGGAGGTATCTGTCAGATACTATGGGCACAAAATCCGTTCAAACCTGTGCGCTATTCTCATTTTTCTTCCCGCAACAAAAGCTGGCAACAGTATTGGAACCAAGGTTGATCTGAATTGTGAAGTTTGAAGGCTGAAAACAACCTCAATGACCTACTTTTTGGAGATTGAATTGGACCAAGTGATAGAACCGTATCTTATTGACAGCTTGACAGCTCAGAAGTCTGAAAACCGATTTTGTGAACACAACCAACCAAGAATGAAGTGACTTCTGACCAAAGAAGCAATTTTTTGGCTAAAAGATTAAACTGACTGGTGTGATGCATTCAAAGGGCTGTTTTTCTCAAACGCTGAAACAGATGAGGAGGGAATGTCTCCATTAACATTCCTATGTGTTTGGACCCAAAAAATACTACATGATTTTGCCTCAAATAGCAAATTACCGGTTACTTTTGTCAATACCGAGTATACTAGAAATCCGAAGGCGTAGGCGACGAGGGACGAGACGGAGGCGTGATCGAGCATCGAGTGAGACGGCGAGGGACTATGAGATCATGCGAGAGGACGAGAAAATGAAATCTATATCGATAGAAAGGTGGTCTAAAAAATACAGGAGGATGAAGTATATAAACAAAATCAAAACTGAATCAAAGCAGCCATATGGCTGTGGCGGATCAACGTGTGGGACTGAAACTGAGAATGTTCAACCATGCGGAACGACGCGTCGCGACGTGTATGGTCGTGTTTGTCTCGGAAGTGAAAATGTGACCGTCCTCGGTCACTGGCAACGACGGCAGCAACTCGAACGATAACTAGAAGACGGCCATTCAACGGGACTCGCAGGAAAGCGTCGCAATTGAGTCCTTCCAACTGAAATATTAAATTGTAGGTGTGCGCTGGCGAACGCGAACCGAATGTAATTCGAAAGGAAAGGAGGAGGGAAAAAAGTTGGAGAAGGAGAGATGAAAGTGAGTCAAGGTGTGTCGGTTTTGGTTCAGTGAATTGTATCGTCGTCGGCGGTATCGACTCGAGAAGGCTTGAAACACGAGGGCGGCGTCAAACAAACGAAATCAAGTCCTCTGTGGTGCTGGGATGACTATAAGATTCGAAAAAATGGGCTGCTGCCGGGGATGATCGTATGGGATCGAATGGAAGGCCAACATCACTAGCCTGCTTGGCCAGAATCTGGGGCAAAGGCGACACTGGGGTCTTGTTCGACTGCTCAATCCCGACTGTGAGCATGTCCTCATCGGCAGCCATGATGATAGTTCATATATCACGACTTGGCCGGTGCCTCCCATCCGTGTTCCTCTCCTCGAGGCTGCGCCCGTTCCCGCATCCGCAAATGATGTGCTGTCCCGCGGAATTCGGCGTCGTCAACTAAGGTCGGTTCAGGAATTATTGGCTGAGCTGATGGTTTAAAACATCGTATTTATGACGACCTCTTATATCCTTTCCTCATGATGTGCTGCGCTAGTCGCAAATATTGCATACTGTAGCTAGACTACTATGCGTCTGTACTTTTGGTTTCCGCGTTGAATCACTATCAGGCTGGCCCATTCGTGGAGTGATCTACTTCAGTCTTCTTCGCGCACATGAAGTCTGGGGGGGCTATGTGATGGATATCGGCAACTTTCGGCTTTGCCCGCAAGACTTCACGCGCGCTCGGCGCATTTTCGGCATTCCTTGATCATGAGACCGCGTCCATGATGTCAATGCTACTAAGTTCTTCTACTTAGCAGCAGAGCGTCATATCCTCCCTCTCAGATCGACACCGATAAGCCTCAATATGACTCGGGACGTCTGAACGAGTCATTGAGAAGGTATAGTAGAATATTCTGCTACTTTCCTCAAGGTTCCATTCAGTTCTTGAATATTCTATAGTTGATCTTTTTTTGCAATTTTCTGGCACGGGACCCAGTACATTGAATAAAAAACCCGTCGATTCAGCTCCGCATCAGTACCCAAACAAATAATAATATTTTGCCCCCTCTGATGCACGTGCTAATGATGGGGGTCCAGATCCAGAGATCTGACACGTTAGTAGAAGCTATTCTGTGTCGAAGTCCCAATATGAATGCGCATTCCGCGAGCCGCCAGCCTTCTGAGACGCCCGACGTTTAGCAATGGTAGGCGAAAGACGCCATCATCAAAGATTTCGCTTTGAGGCCAGAAAAGACTGAACGACTCGAGTCTTCCGTGTTGGACATCGCCGGCATCGCATCTAGACTCCAGCACCTCCAACAGATCCTTGTCGACCCGATTAGACCCACACCGCGAAATCACCAGACCCCGGAGTTTGGGGAGAAGGTCAGGTGTGGTGCCACGGTTTAGAGCGCGAATCGCCCCTACTACTGAAAGTGGCTCCGCTGGATAGACAAGCTCCAAAGTTGTAAGGTTAGGCAAGAGCTGAAACCAATGAACCGGAAGACTTGGGGGCATTGGGAACTTCAACGATAGTAAGGTGGAGCAGGTTCGGGAGAAAAATGGGACAGCGAGTCGCCCAGTATCCAGCTGAGTGCATGTTTCCCATCCACCTTGTAGCTCGAGTGTCTTCAATCTCGGGACAGTGAGGAAATGCAATATTGACTCAGCGCCCGAGGACACAGAGACTAAGAGAGAGTCCAAGGAGTCATGGCAGAAGGGGGCTCTTCCAATAACCGATTCCACATCTCCCTCCTCATCCTCGGGAATACCCGTGCGATAAAACTCGCTGAGAGAGGTAGCCAAACGCAAAAACGATAAGCATTCTGCGATGGATATGAAGCGAAAAGTGGTCTTGGTCAATTGAGTCCATGGTAAATCCAAGAGCGATGGAGGTAAGGAATCGATGGATAGGCGACGGAGGGAAGGGGTATGACGGAAGGCTTCCACTTGCGAAAGGTCCTGCTCATGTTGGCCAAGGGAGGCAAGCGAGAGTTCAACAAGCCCCGGAAATGGTTTGCTGTTGTCTAATTCCAATAAGGTGTCGACGTGAGCGGCCACATCTAACGATTGCCATCGCTGCGCGTGACAGTGTAGGAGAGACTGCAGGTGGTGTGATTCGAGATGCTCGGGGTATATCATACCCAGCGAGAGCGGAAGAGCCCCAGCACGGCTAAACCAAGTGGCAATAAAGTCGGCATCATCGACGGGATCGGTCAATTCAACCTCGTCTATCTTGTGCCACAGCGCGGGGATGGAGAACGCTAGTTCTCTCCAGGCGTGGCATATACGGGTAAGAAGCATAGGAGCGGTAGAGGGGGCCAGACGCAGCCCTGACACGTAACACCAGTTGAAAATTTCAGCGGTAATCTCGTTGGGAAGCATCAGGATGGGATACGAGACGGAAGCTGAGAGTTGGGAGAAGACAATGTCCCTGTCCTGTTTGAGACCCTCGACGATGCCTTCGTGGTGGGCTATGGTGGCGTCCAGATCCATAAGACGCTGTCGCAGCTCGTTAACGTTGGGAAGCATGCTCCGCGACACTGCTCAGTGCTTCAAGGTAACTTGTGCACGTTTGTGTTTGTGCCAGCGAGCGTCGCGGGCACGTGCTCAACACGTCGCTCCTTGGGTGACGAGGGCTTTTCAGATGCCGAAAACGCGTTTTCCCGGCCGAGGGATTTCCCCTCGGAGATCGAACTATGTATTGTAATGCCGGTGCCCGGCTTACAGAAAAGGGGGAGCTTGCGCTAATTCCGTCCAGCCTGAACAGAAATGATCTTGTGAGAGGCAAAGTTTCGTTAAATCAGCCTTACATACACAACTCAAGCCATACTTCTTGTCTTAGTGCCGAAGTCCCGGTAAAACCTGCTACCATAGAGCTGATTTCAGGAATTTGTGCAATTTTGACTGCTGCCCAGGCTAATGGTTCTGATTTTTTTTGGGGGGAATGGAATTGATGGGTGTGAACTGAAGTTGATGGTATGTACAAGGGCAGGGGAAGAATATTCTGAGGAAGATGGTCGCATTCGACCAGCAGCAATATGTTCATCAAGCATACGCTTCCAGGAATCAAGATTTTTTCGAGCAGGCTGGTAAGACTTTCCTTCACGGTGATTGAAGGGTTTTTAAGTCTGATGCGGTGGAGAATATTTTCTGATAGGTCATCTGTATTATCTGGTAACCGTGTTGGAAATACATCCACATGTTTTGTTTTCAGTCGGGCATCTTCCTCTTGAAAAAGCTTTAGCAAAGCTAATTCATCAATCCGATTCTTCACCTGTACTTAGCATAACACTGACAGGGAGAGCTGCACTGTGGCTGAAAGGAATCGGTTTCTGCACAGGAGGTGGTCGTTTGGGCTTCTTTGGAGTTGGTGGTGGGGTGACCCATTCAGGTAGCCATTGACGAGAAGGATTGTTAATCAGGTCAAAGCCAGTGCGCGTATCAACTGCGGTGCGTTGTTCAGAGTCAATCAAGATATGTTCTGCAGATAAAAATGGCATGCCCAAAATCAACGGAATGCACAATCCAACATTTACTTTAGCCCTGATAATACCCGAAGTCCAGTTGCCATCCTCAGAAGACACTTTCAACTTCACATATTCCCTACAGCTCAGCGGTGATTCCGACAATGAGGAGAGATTATCCTCCTCTAAAGGTAGAGGATAACGCCTCAACCCCAGTCTTGAGACCAGAGCGTCACTAATAACTATAGAGGGACAACCAATGTCAAGGAGTGAGCGAACAGGTATAGAAAATTCAGAGATAGCAGGAACAGAAATGGTGAGGTTGACATATAGACGAGGGACTGTAAGAGTTACTCCGGACTGGAAATCAAAAATCAGAAATCAGGATTCAGAAATCGGAGAGGGCGGTCCGGGTGATGTAACACACCGTGATGCAATGTGACAAGGGTGACTGTGATTTCTTCCTACCATATATCTGTCTTCTGAGCGCGTTTTTTGTAGAAAAATTTATACCAGGAGACTATATATGTGCTATTACCATAAAATACACGGTAAAATCGCACTTTTCGCGTACTTGAAGACCGCTAAGGCAAAAAGGTGACCGGGTGAATCCGGGTTGTCAATGCCAACATCTTGATTCCGACATCAACCATGTTCATCGGATCCGCGGACCTTGCTCGGCAACTGCTCGGATAGGTCTGGCGCCGTCGGACCGCCCTCTCCGATTTCTGAATCCTGATTTCTGATTTTTGATTTCCAGTCCGGAGTAACTCTAAGGGGAGGCAGAACATACCCTTCAGCCTCAGAGTCAGATTCCTCAGTAATCTGCGGCAAGAATGTCCTTGGTCCTGGAGCGCACAGCTGCAGTTGGCTCGCGTTTGACCTTCAGAGTCTTGCCTCTAGCAGCTGCTTGTGAGACAGCATCAGCCTGTGTCAGAGTCCTGTATGTAGCAGCATCTGGAAAATTGCCATCACAGCTCAAGGTACGGTGACCAATGTAGAACTGGCGGCAGCGGCCGCAGCCATCATGGAGGTCAAGGAGTGCCTTCTCTCCATCTGTCAAAGGAGGGCATTTCTGTACTGTGACCGGAGTAGGTGAAGAAATACGAGAAGCAAGTGTAGGTCTGGGAGAGCTGAGACGATCTATAAGCTGAGGTTTCACTTTAGATTTGGTGCGCAGTGTCTCCTGAATTGAAGTATGAATGCGTTCAGCCTCAAACTTGAGACGGTCATCACGGCCCTTGACTTCAGCAATCTACGAATTAAGCTGAGTGCAGAGAACAGGCTCTGTGTCAAGAGTCCTCTGTGAGCCCAGCATCAAGAATCTTTTTCAGCTGTGCATCATCCACTGCAAAAGTGGACGCTGCCTGGGAGAGAATTGCATTGAGGTTCTGGATTTCATATGCCCATTCTGCAAAACCCTGCCCCACTTTCATCTTAGAGTTGTGGCGAAATTAGATGCATTACCATATAGGGAAATTTTGATCAAACCAACCTTGGAGGGCGAATCATGGATGTTATAGGTAGATTAGCTGCGGATGTTGCTAGTACCAGGTGTCAAATGCCTGTAGCTGACAATATCCGAGGCCGAGCGCGGTTGACTGGCGTCGGCAGTTTCCGGCTGACAGCCCTGTGAAACGCAGTGAATATCCGCACTTTATTACTCTACTCCAAGGCATTGGAGTCAATCTCTATAGTCTCTAATTCCCGCCCAACCAGCTTCATCGGAATGGTTGAGTCGAACTGTGGTACCAGCCTGTGGTCGAGGAGGTACCTTCGCGGATAGAGAGGTCAAACCAATCAAGGTTTGAATGGAAATACCGACGAGAGGTTGTCGATGATCCAGAGCCAACGAAATTCGACCGCAATTCTGGTTCAAGCATCCTTCAGAAATGATCCACTGGCAGACAGAGTCAAGAAAAGACACCCGATAGTTTTTGATTTGAAGGGAGTACATTAGAAGGATATATGAAGTCCAGAAATGAGTAAGTATCATATTAGGTTGATAGGCACAAGACCTTAGTGTCCATTTGCACTCATACCAGAAGCTAGAGGAAGAATTGAACTCTTCGATGTTGAATCTGCGTAAAATGATGCGATCAGAGGATGCTCCCACGGTTCAATTTGAGCATTGCAAGTGAGTTGGTGAAGCCAAATGGACGTAGATTCAGGGGGCGACCACTAGAATTAAAAGCCAAATACGGAGGTACTGTGGTCTATTATTTGGTTTTTGATGATGTCAACGGCTCGCATCGACATCGGTCTGCGGCCATCAATCGGTTAAAGTGTTTCGCGAACGCGATTGAGACGCGTTTGCTTGATTAATTCTGCGCGCCGTTGCAATGCTAGAGTGTATACATTTCATGCTTGAGGTGAGTGCTGCGGTACGTTTTTTCCGGACCCGGCTCAGTGCCATGGCTGGCTCGGCTTTGATTGAAGCTTTTCGAGCCTTCTCTCTGTCCTCTTGTTTCACATCCATACTGCAGAGGGGGGAGACTTGAAGGTAAGAGAGAAAAGGTGAGCTCAAGCTCCCAACATGCGCAAAACACACGGAAAACACGTTGAGAAGAACGCGTTGTTGACGCGTTGTGCAATTAAAGCAGCCAGAATCGATTGCCGATTACACGCCGTTGATGACAGGATCAAATACCAAATAATAGACCACAGTACCAGTGCATTTCAATTCTTATTTTAGTGGTCGCCCCTTGCGTAGATTGAAGGTTATGAAGGCAAGTTCATATACTCCGGACTAAAGGGATAATATTTGGGGATTGGTATATGAAAATATAGTGATTTCAATGTCAACATCGAATTGGATCAGACCAACGTATCGCGGCTTGCCTTGCATGGCTCTCTACTCACCGTTAGGTATTCAAATGCTTCGTCGTCATTAGGGAGGTTGTGCGAGCGACCCAGGTTGCTATTAAACCGCTTAGATCTCCACAACGAGCCGTTTCAGATGTGAGACCCAAGCGACCTAGGAATGTCCCAGGACAATACTCTTCTAGGTCGCTTGGAGCTCACACCTGGTATTCATCCCTGCGGAGATCTGAGGTGTTAAAAAGCGACCTCGGTCGCTCGCACAACCTCTCTATTTGCACCTACCTCTATCCTTAGTCAATCCAGGTAGTGCTCAATGGGATCCTTAATCAAACTTCAGATGGTCTCGGGAAAACCCAGTTCACTACTGCATCAGTGTTTTGACATTTTTGTTGTCGTGTTGTACAACGGCTAAAAAGACCAAAAAACAGCTGACAATACGACAATGCGTTGCATCGACAGCACGGATCACTTTTTTGACAACACCCAGTCTTGGCGTACTGAAAGTGCCTGCTAATGCCCTCGGATGCGCCGAATATCAAGTGGTTGGCTCAATACTAACCTAACACACCCCACTGAGCTGTCCGGGGGCGCAGGGGAGTGGAAGGGAGAGGCGGAAAATAACGAGTTTTGGCGGAGCGTGTTGTGCACAACATGACAACGCGTAAAAACAGCCACAATACGGCAATCAAAATGTCAAATTGCTGATGTGGTAGATGCAATGGTATGTGGTTTGAATTTAACGTAAATCCTCTGTCCGGTGTCCCTCTCGGTCACTGTCAGTCACGGGCACTCGCTCCTATAACGTTGTCAATGGTTGCCCTTCCCATCGCACTACCTACAAACCCCACACCGTGAGCCCTGACGAGTTTTGTTGAATTCTGTTGACCTAATGCTGGTTCAGTTATAATTCCAGTACTCCAGCTCCCAACTCATCTCTCTCTCCTTTTTGCCCCCGAGGTCCCTCTCATTTGATTAGCGTCAACCATACAGTAGTAGTTACCCGAATTTCATCGTTGTCACTCGTGTTGAGCCTCAACTTATGTTTTTGTGGCGGAAAGGTGAGTTAAGTTTACTGGGGGCGGAATACGACTTCGAAAAAGGGCGGGCGAATTTTCGATATAAGGGGCGGGTGAACTTCGATTGCATGGGGTCTTTGTACTACCCTCCAGCACTATCCAGAAGAGTCAGTTAGCGGCCAGTTTCCTTGAAGATCTTGGAGCAAGACATGAATTGTGTGTCACAATCAAGACAAAAAACTTGAGGGGAGACTAGTACTGTATGTGCATTGAATTGGAGGCTTTCGATAACAGCAGGTCTCCCTTGTCCAGTCTGGAGGGAGTCTGTGAAGTACTTTTGCCCAGGTCCTCAGAACCAGCGACTTTCGAATGGCTTTTGAGTTGTAGAGTATTTGGCTCTGTTCGTTAGGAGGCAGTCTGTCGTTAGGCGGACGTTCAAGCGGTGTCTCCATCGATTAGCAATTTCTGGCTGGCTTGAGGTCTTGTCGTTTATGGGGAAGCTTGCTTCCCCATTCATCGGTATAGGGATCCAAAATGCAGATGCTGACAAATGACTGGGTGCTTTGTAAGCACAGCTGTGCGGGCCTTTCCTCGGACTTCGGATATCCAGCTGAGTGTCATGTCGCTGTCACTGTCATGTGACTTCGGACTACGCGCCGAATGTTTCCGACTCCGAGTGCTCAACTTTGGTTCAACTCTTGCTCAGCTCAAGTTCAATTGGCCTGCTAGCGCTGGCCAAATACGAATATAATATGCCTTTTGGCGTATCGTATTCATATCCGTATCGTATTTGCCTCCCAGGACCGTATCATATTCGTAGTATATTGTACTCATAGTCATAGGGTTGAATACGAATATATTTTGAATATATTCAAATATATTTTGGGCTGCAAAATTTTCAACGAAGTGCTCCAAAAACAGCTCAAATGAGGACATATCCTCCTCTCATACTGCTTCACTGCATTATAGTGCATTTCTAAGGAAGAATCTCCACCCCAACACTGAGATACAAAGCCAGATCAAATTGTTGTGATGGTCGGTAGAGAACATGATACTGTATATGTAGAGGAAGCCTTTGTCAATCAAAGTGGTCTGCGTATCAGATCTCCTTCTTAAAAAAATCAAATTCCGGTCACTTTTGGTAATGACGAGTAGATGTCTCTGCATTCTTTCTATCACCAGAAATCTGCTTCAAAGTATGTGTGATTGGGCAAAAGATTAATTCAAATTTCTTTTTATGGTAGGGACATTTCATTTTGCCGCAACTGTACCTGAACCCAGGGGTTTCTCAATAGAATTATCCGTCATATACAGTTGAACATCTCATAATGCATAGCGTCCGTGGACCCCCAAGCGCTATGCATTATGAGCAATATGCATTCCTGCATACTGTCACACCGTGTGACATATGTGACACTGTCACGAATTTACTATATATGGGAGTGCGGCAGATGCCGGATTGTCCACCAGTTGTCGTAAAAGCGGTCAAAATCTTGGATTTAGCTGTAACATGTTATAATCTGGTGTTTTTGACGTGAATAGTACCCATATGCGTGAAGAGTGACACAAACGGGCAAATTGTCACCAAATTGTATCAATTTTGCGATCTCATAATGCATAATGCACTAAAAACTTGCCCCAAACCTTATGCATTAGTCAATATGAGAAAATGCATAAAACACCAGCCTACCAAGTTGGTGGACCCCAAAACACTATGCAGAATGAGGTTTATGCATTGTGAGCATGTGCATTAGAGAGGTTGTGCGAGCGACCCAGGTCGCTTTTTAACCGCTCAGATCTCCGCAGCGATGAATATGGTTGCGGACCGAACTTCGTGACAAGTCGCAGTCCCAATTTGGTAATTGATACTGTCACGTCAGTTTTCATTGAGAGATCCTGGGATTGTGTAAATAGCATTGCAAGAAGGTAATCTACAAACGTACTGGAGCAAAACTTCGAAAAATCGGTTTTCCGTGTTTTGCACGGCAATTTCGCGCTTTTGATTGCGGATCACTCGGACCGGTGGCTGTGCAGGAGCATCAATGTCGCCTGGCCATTGCCGATTTCTTGGTTAGGATATTTCACTTTCACTGTGGGGTCCGGAAGAAGGAGTCCGGGGTTGCAGAGGCAGAATGGCAGAGAAAGACTTGATTACCTGCCTCAAACTCGCGAGTTTAGTACACACAATTTTGGTTTTCGCTGCTCAAATTTCGCGTTTTGTAACCCTAAGTTAGGAGTAGCTCCGATTCCTCTGAAATAAAAATTTCACCTATAAACCATACCCTAGTTCCTGCTAAATCTCGAATCCCGAAGAATTTTGAGCAAAATTGGGACTGGTCATGAAGCTTTGGCCGCAACCATACCCGGCAGTACCGTACCCGTGCCAGACCCGACCCGTAACCCGCGCGGGTTACCCGCGGGTTCGGCAAGACCCGCGGTATTTGACGGGTCAGCAGTAAATTCGGCGACGGCAGGCATTAGCGGGTTTGTGCAAAGCGACCCGGGTCGCTTTGGGACCGCTCAGACCTCCACAGCGAGCAGCCTCAGGTGTGAGGTCCCAGCGACCTAGGAACGCCCCAGGACGATACTCTCCTAGGTCGCTTGGAGCTCATACCGGGTATCTGTTGTTGCGGAGATCTGAGCGTTTGAAAAGCGACCTGGGTCGCTCGCACAAACTCCCTATTAACATTACTTGTTCAAACGACCTCATACCCTCACAAGGAACATCAAATACAGCCGTTTTGGAAACAATATACGGGTTTTGATTGAGTGGTGCTCGTTCGTTTGTGCTTACGTCTGTTGACGATTCTGTCATCGGCAAAGCCGGGAGCACCACTTTGTGGGGCGCTGCCGTACCACATCAAGTGCCGCTGGTCCCTTGTTTCGGCCCTTGCTCGCAAGTCATGGCCGTGTCGAGCTTTGGGCAAATAGCAGCTGAGTCTTAATCCTAAGTTCTGTTAGGCTCCTGTTTTTTCCTGGTGTTCTCTGGGTGGCGGAAGCAAAGCCGAAGTGGAGCTGGTGATGGGAAGCACAACAAAGGTAAGCACAAACGAGTGAGCACCAGTTGATCAAAACCCGTATATTGTTTCCAAAACGGCTGTAAATTGAGACTGTTTTGTATATTTACAATGTGTTTTCAAATGTTTCCTCGCAAACCAAAAGGCTCTTTAGAGCCTTCTCAACTCAAGTTGGTTCAACTGGTGAGATAATAGCGGGTTTGTGCAAAGCGACCCGGGTCGCTTTGGGACCGCTCAGACCTCCACAGCGAGCAGCCTCAGGTGTGAGGTCCCAGCGACCTAGGAACGCCCCAGGACGATACTCTCCTAGGTCGCTTGGAGCTCATACCGGGTATCTGTTGTTGCGGAGATCTGAGCGTTTGAAAAGCGACCTGGGTCGCTCGCACAAACTCCCTATTGAACCTTGATTTTACCTCAAAATTGATGGTTTCTTAGGTCGGCAGCGACGCTGTTTGGACTCCACAGTGATTTCCGAAGTGATTTGGGACTGATTGATGGCACAATCGATAAGCGGCAGAGGCGGAACGTGAATTGCCGACGTCGGCCGACGTTAGCCAAGGCCCGCGGGTCTACCCGCCCGGGTACGCGGTATGGCGCGGGTCAGGGAAAGGTCGACCCGTGCCCCTACCCGCAAGACCCTCGGGTACGATACCGCGGGTATACCCGATACCCGTGTCCATCCTTACAACCATCTCGCTCAAAAAACTCGGGAAGACAAATTGTCGAATTCACTACAGCACACAAGGTAAGCACAGACTCAACTGTGACGTATGTTCCCAGGCAGAAAACTTTTTCTTCGTGCTGTGTCACGATTTTTTCAAGGCATCGGCCTCAACCGTGACCATGACCACCTCAAAAAGAGGCAACACAACCGACCCCACCGTTACCGTGACGGTTGCTCCCATACAGGGAGGTACAGTAGTACGGTTGGCCGGAAGGCCGCAGTTGACTTTGACTTTTGATTTCTGTCATCGGCTGGGATAATTCTATTCAGAAACCCCGGTTAACCTTTGTGCAGAAGATTTTTCCATTTTGGGTAGATGATTGCCCCGCAGTGCCGGGCGCCTCGGTATGTGCGGCAACTACTGTTGAGTTCGATTTTGACTGTTTTGGGCTCTGAATAAGACTATAATTGTTTGCTTTTAGCGTTCGAACACCACTTTCTGAGGTCGAGTTCCACAAACAAGATTCCGTTACTTACCCTGTGTCACAATCAGAGTCACTCTCAAGTCACCTTTGGCATCAGTGTCATTGAATCGGGAACTCGTCTTTCAATACCTCGTAAATCATCTAGACACAAGTGAAAGAAATAAGGATAGGAACAAAATGGAGGATTTGGTCGAAGGGTTTTGCTAAATTCGCACTACAAGGTATGGAACGGAGGGGTTTTACTGAAGTCCGCCGAAAAATGTGATGTTCGTCGAGGGTGGATGGGGTGTACCTTACTCAACCAGAGATTGCCTCGTACAAGCCTCGCATTTCAACCTGCTCACGGATCAGCGGTGCCATGGCATTGAATATAGCCCATCCAGACAACGCTTCTATCGTTGGAGAGCCCAAATGGATATAAACTTCGAATGCAAGTGCTGCAAACTCGTCAGGCACCCAACGGAAGGCTTCCTCCCGAGGAGTTTCGATTAGCGCTTGAAGCTCATCAATAAACACGAAGAGAAAAGGCAAATCAAAGAAGTCATGTGATCGCGTTGCTCCATCTCCCCACGAGCCCGACCCTTGGTGGCCAGACGACGAAGACGACGGCGGGTAGGCGAACGCCCGCAGGATGATGCCCCCAGGACAGAAGCGTCCCCGCTATTCATCGGGAAGGCCGCGGTTGATTTTGATTTTCGATTTCTGTCATAGGAATTAAACATTGATGAAGTATACTCTTTCTCAACTATGCTTATATTGAATTCAAAGGGACTAAATTCTACGCAGGTACATTTCCTAATCTACTTCAAAGAATATATTACCTTTGACATGTCTCAAGTTCAATTTGTGCGTCAGCACAGAGTGAAGGCGGCCGACAACCTCAGTTTTGTACTTCCAAGACCCTCCGAGTCCGCTAGTGGTTCTACTTACAGCTTACCAGAACCCTGTTGAATATGCTTCTATCTCGCCCACAGATGTCTTTGCCCAACGAATCTATTTCCCCGCAACTCTGCTCCTATGAAACTTCTGTTTTTTCAAGTCTTTGCCTTCTCATATTTCCGTTGACTAAACTATCTCATATTGAACGCTGAAGTCGTCTTGTTTGCATTTCTTCCTCTCTTTTGCTCCTTGTGCTCCTGACTTTTTTTCTACACCGCTGGGTGACTCTGTAAGCAGTTAGAATATTTCGTCATTTGATCATTTGAACTATGCAAATGTGGTGAGCATTTATTTTAATCAACTGCTTGGTATTGGATTGATTATGCCTTTCCGTTGATTATACTTGAGATTATATTGCGGATGTCAAAGTATTCTTATGTATGTGTTCACTTGACATTGATTCAGACTTTACACAGGTTTACTGTCTCGGACTCGTATTTTCTAGGCTGCTGGTGGATAGTGTTTCTCCGGCTTTGGCCTCAGGCCAAAAAGCCCCGGCTTTTTGGCTTTGGTACCAAGGCCAAAGCCAAGCCAAACTTTTGGCTTTTGACGGCTTTTGGCCCGGCTCGACGATCTCGCAAGCCAAAGCCAGGCCAAAAAGCCACGGCTTTGTGGACCCCGGCTAAGTGTGCTGGGCATTCTGAAGGTCAGATAAGTTTCTACACGATATTGATACCATATTTAGAGCGACTTATGCTTTTTTTCAACCCACAGAAAGCAGTCGGAAGCGGCAGCCGAAGGCCATGGCTTAAGCCAAAGCCAGGCCGGGCCAAGCCAAAGCCGTGGGGTTTGGCCCGGCCTTGGGTTTGAAGAAGCCAAAGCCACCTCAAAGCGGGCCCAAAGCGGGCCAAAGCCATGGCTTTCAGGCCAAGCCAAGGCCGGAAAAACACTACTGGTGGACTTCGTTTCAAGTAAGACTCTTTCCGTTCAAAGTTGAGAAGCAATACTGATTAATGCAACTCGGAATGATAGGTAGATCCCTACAAACGACACATGCTATGTGATGCCACTGTGCAAAGGAAGGGTCATGAAATTCACGATGTTGTTGGCCATGAAAATCCCAACATTATGTCCAGGAATTCATGATGAATCGCCTGGAAATTGCTAACGCAACATCATGAATTGAAAGTATGTTTTCATGATGATTATGGGGCTCTTCATGACGTTTTTTCATGATGTTTTATCAAGTATTTCAGACCAAAATATCATGAAACGAGAGCGCCGCAAAGCAAATAAATTACAACCAAACTCAGGTGTCAGCACCCGGAATCGAACTCAAAACCGCCGTATGACGCACTACGTCAGGGTGACATTACTACACATAGACTAAGTGGGAATTATAAACTACGTTATCTTGGCCAATATATGGATGCTCAAATTTTTCATTCCCGTTAACCTCCTCATTTAGTTAACTAATTTTCAACAGTGTGCACTTGATAGAGACCAGAGACCGACTGATACCATTTATTGGCTTTATCATTGATATTAGCACACTACCCACTTAACCCTTGGTGGACTTAGCCAGAAAAAATCGCTCGGTTCTTTCATGACGAAAATTCATGATGTTTTGTCATGAATTCATAATCTTGCAAAAATGAGCTTCTGAGCATCAAACATCATGAACCCTGAAATTCATGACAGTTTGCATGAATTTCATGATGTATACTTTGCACAGTGTGCAGGCTTTAACTTGTTGAGAGCATGTGATAGGGTAGCTAAGGGCCATTGATACTGATAGATATGCATGTCTCTGCCAAGGCTACTAGCAAAATTATAAATGTGTCAAGCCTCCTAGGGAGCGTGAGCTCAGTATCCGCACACTTCAGTTGACACTCTCAACGGAAGTAGACCAAAGAGTCAGAAAATTGGTGTGACGTTGACCAACCTGGGAATAAATCAAATACTAAGGTAAAGGGAGGGAGAGGACATAGGAAAGAACCTACAGCCAGCAAAGGCGGATACATGATCAACAAACAACTTCTCAATGTTGTTCAGAAAGCGATCATATGCCATCAAGCGGATCAAGAGAGTTGCAGCTGCCGAGCGGCGGCATGATGACTGATTGATTCAACGCTGCTCAAACTACGTGGAAGGATGATTCAAACCTCTGGCTATATCTGTGACGGATCGGTGTTCGCATCCGCTCACGGCGAGATCTGCCCGTGTCGTCCCCATGACTCCATGTACACAGCCTCGATTCTCCTGTATAAGTAGTTTAGTTCTTGTCGTAGTAGCTTTTCCCTTGGTCAATCTAAGACTTACACCAGTTCTTTTTGTTTGATCCACTTGTGCCGGAACTCGACTCGCCTTCGCTTCCGTCACATCTTTTGAACTGAACCAAGTCTCTAGACTGTCGACGCTCTTGACTACGCCTTCCCCCGACCTTCTCTGACCCCTCTGAGCTCGACACCGACCCCGATGACTGATCCTGCTGGCCGCGCTCGTTACCCGCTTCGCTCTCACGCTCACCAAGCCGTCCCCGGACTGCCTGCGTCGACTGGAAGACCTGCTAGTGCTGCCAACACCGCGAGTCCGCGCTCTGGGACTCCCCGACCGGAGAGTCGTGCCTCCTCGACAAAATCACGCCCCGTTTCCCCTGACTTCTCATACAGTCAGGCGGTCTCGGGTGGAAGACCTTCCCCTCGTGTAGATACACCGCTGCCTTCGGGCAGCGAGACCCCATCACCTTCGGGTGGTGAGACCGCTTCGCCTTCGAGCGTCGAACCGTTGCCTCTGGGCAACGAGACCTCATCGTCGATACCCTCGACGCATACCGAGCTCTATGGGCCCGTATTGACCTCTGCCGTAGATTGGGGGATGCTCGACGAGGGTGTTGCTATGTCTCACATGGCAACGCCCCGTCGTCAGAATACTATGGGTTCTCGTACCGTAGTAAATGATGTTATCTCTCGTTCCACATCCACTGTCTCGCGTGCGATTCAGAATATGAGTGTTGACGAGCTTGTGAGTGTTGCTCGCCGCCACCAAGCTTTGGCCCAGGAAGCTTTGGCTGCTGCGTCGGGGCGCGGGGTAACTATCCCGCGTGAGATCCCGCCCGTTGATGAGAACACGAACCTGATAGATATTGATGATAGATCGGCAGTGAATGTGCCTGAAACTATTGTCAGTCCGGCCATACCTTCTGGTGTTGGAACCTCCCGCCAGAAAGGTAAAGGTGCTGACCCTCGCAACTGGGGTGCAGCTAACCTCTCGGAAGATTTCTCTGAGCGTGATATCGACGCGCAAAGAACCGCTCTTGAGAATTTCGCCGAAATTCGCCGTGCTGTCAAAAAAGAACAGCTTTCACCGCCACCTGGGTTCTTTGATCAAATGCCAATCACCTTGGCTTCTGAACGGACCGAACCCCGAACTCCGAGATCATTGCTCAAGCCGATGAAGGATTCAATTAACTCTGGCCAGAGTGTAGATGAAAAGATTGCTGATCTGCAAGCGCAGATCAGCAGCTTGCAACGTTCTCGGACGATAACGCCCAAGGTTAACTTAACCCGGGCACAGACTGCTGTTAAAAACAGCATTGATAGACAGATCGGTGCGGATCACGGAGCTCGCGGATTCCGTCCCGATCCCACTCCTGCTGTACGCGTTGCGCCAGGCAGCTTTATAGAGCGTACGTTGCGCAATGCCGAGCGCGTAGATGGTTCACCCACCCCATCCGACCCATCTGATTCGTCGAGCTCAGACTCTGAGCCCTCGGATGGATCAGGTTCCGGGAAGTCACACCCGTCGCGTCATCGTCGCAAGCGCCGTTCCTCTAAGAAGAAACAGAGTTCTCGTAGGAAGGATAAAATGATTCTCAAGCCTATCCCTCCAAAGGAATACGATGGCTCACCGGATGCCATTGCATTCCATCGATTCGTCAAGGAAGGATCGAATTATATTCAACTCGGAAAAGTTCCAACCGACCAACGAGTGTTTTACTTGTCGTACTACTTGACGGCTCGTGCACTGGAATTCTACAACAGTAAAGTTGAGAACGACGAGCATGTTTGGACTTTGAGTGAGTTCTTTTGGGGTTTATTCAATTTTTGTTTCCCTGTGAATTTCCGTGAGAAGCAACGCACTCGATTGCGCTCTTGCCTTCAAGGCACCAAGTCAGTATTGATCCACAAGGCTGAATGGGAACGAATTTACAATACCATTGGTCTTGAAGCCAACCAGGAGAAGGTTGTAATGTTCTGGCGGAGCCTCAACACCGACATACGCAAGGAAATGTTCCGGGACAAACTCGATCCGGAAACCTCCTCTTGGGCTGAAGTCACTGCTGGTGCTGAGAGCGCTGAAATTATCGTCAAGGTTGACGACGATAACGATGAAATTGATATGGCTGAATCGAGTAAGACTCAATTCAGACCCGATGAACCCAAATTGGAAACAGATGTGAACGAGAAACGTCGTACCGGAGGGCGCGTTATCTCGGTTTCCAGTGCTGAACCCGAACCTCCCAAGTCGAAATCTCGTGACAACGGCGGCCATTTGTCTGCCAAGAAGCGGAGTGAATACCTTGCAGCCGGCTTGTGCTTTAATTGCGGGGTGCATGGACACCTTTCCCGCAACTGTCCTGAATTGAACACAATGGTTTCCAAAGGTAAACCTCCTGGAATTGCGTCCCATGCTGTTGATTTCGCAATCACGACTGATCGCGATGCTCTTTTGGAGAGCACGGAAGTTCTTGAACACTTTTAAATTTCGACATCGAAATGGTCGTCGAGGAGGGCGAGGATACCCAAATGGTTTGATTTTGATTTTTCGAAGACCATTTCGAACGTTGAATTGATTTTGAACAAGATTTATTGATTTTTGTATGAAGATTGAGCTCGTCGTGGTCGACGATCTGGAGGGCGGATGTGACGGATCGGTGTTCGCATCCGCTCACGGCGAGATCTGCCCGTGTCGTCCCCATGACTCCATGTACACAGCCTCGATTCTCCTGTATAAGTAGTTTAGTTCTTGTCGTAGTAGCTTTTCCCTTGGTCAATCTAAGACTTACACCAGTTCTTTTTGTTTGATCCACTTGTGCCGGAACTCGACTCGCCTTCGCTTCCGTCACAATATCTGACCTCACAGCAGTCTAATTGAGAATCAAGTAAATCTTCATATGATTGATGCCAAACTTCATTCAAGTTCAACTTCAACTACAAGTTCAACTTCCGCTTCAATTGCCAGTTTTGGAAAACTTCGGGTGGGAAGTTGAAATGGGGTCAAAACTTAACCAAGGGGTAAACCACCCCGAAAACTACGATCTCAGCTTCCTTTTTGGTTGAAACTAGAATATTTACTGAAAAATGAATTTATACGGAACACGGTACATGGTTCTGGTCACCAGTACTGGCTGTGTTCCTTATGCAGTAACATAGTCAATTCAGTAACGTAACTGAGTAGTTGTCGGTGAAGACTTGTAGTAACATATTCAATAAGCACCTCAGTACAGACATGCCTTCTCAGGCAGTCTCCGCCAAATCGAAGGCAATGTCGTCGTGAGGGCGCGGAGCTCCTTCCTAATCTGTAATTCTAATGACAGCTAGTACGTTTGATTGATTTTGAAGGGTGATGGGAAAAAACACGTATAAACGTCTGGGCCACTTCCATTGGAGCACCTACCATAACCCCCGGGCCGGCCCTGCACATTTTCGCTCGCGTCCGCCGCCATTCACAGGACCATGCCTCTGGATGGTGATGACCGTCACCCTGACCTCCACAAGCACTCTCAACAGCTCCTGGACGATGCGGGGCGGCGAGCAGGCACGGAATACAGCTAAATACAGGTCACAACTTACACGCGAGATTATAGGGCATACGGATGTAACAAGATGCTGAATAACATTTTAACTATGCGTTGAAAGAACATGCACCTTCCAGAGTCAAAAACACGCGAGCGGAGGGGGTTTAAGGGGGTCGTCTGCAGAATATTGTGCGACCCTCGTCCACAACCCGAAGTTTGTGAAGGGTATAACTGTTAACACACTATAGCGTCATTCTATGGGCTCAAATTTTTGTCCAGGGTTTCTCAGCGGCCTGAAAAACCCCAGACATCGGTTTCTCGGCGGTCATACGGCTGGGACCCTCTTGCCGGCGTTTGCCAGGCGCTCAAGATCGGCCATGATCGGCCCATGTCGCCCGAAAATCCGCAGATTTTGATCGATCCCACGTCTACAGCCTTGCCGACGGGGATCGCCCATGATCGGACAAAGTCGGCCAAGTGCCGTGGCCGCTAAACGCAGTGAGGTCGCCTAAGGAAACTGCCTATGGTGCGCTCGGCCTAAACACCACCAAATAGGTCCCATCATTGATGCCATCGGTGATGTCCCAAATCGACCGGAAAAATTTCGAATATAAATTGCATCTCTTGCTGCAAAACAAGGTTGGAGCAGACTCAGAACACACTCCCCAGCTATACCTAGTGTGGTATGTAGCTCATGGACCTCTCTGAGAGCATATGAAACCAGAGTCGGAACTTAAATTGGGCATATTCCGTAAGCTCACATGACTGATTGATTGATCGCATCACTGATGTCTCAAATCCGCCAGTATTTATTGCGAGTTTTGAGGGGACAGAGAATTCCTTTAGAGGGATTATATAAGTCTACTACCTAATCGGAGTGTTTTCACCAGAGGATCAGTCATGAGAAGGTTCTGATCAGGTGGACCGGAACCATCACCGTCACGATTTTTCCCACGGCCAAAATTTGCTGGGATGCAAGGCGAGCGTTCGACTCCCCGCCCCCCAGCTACGGGCCTTCGGCGCCCAAGGCCACTGGACTCCCCTCCCCCTTCCGTCCCGAAAACTCGAAACAATTCAATCACGAAGTCCCCACATTCGTCCCGCGTAATCAAGAAAGTCCGAGCTGATGGTCCTGACGCAACACCCGCCACCGTCTCCAGCGGCACCACGACCAACCAACCAGTCAACCCCACCCCACCCCTCGCCATGACCACGCCCCAAACTCAGCGCCCCCGCAGGCCGCCGTCCCTCAGTCCCACACAACGATCGACCACCTGTCTACCAAGCTAAAAACGGAAGTAAAAGCTCTACTGGAGCGAGTTTGTGACTTCCAACAATGCGCAATCGACAATTTCAGACATAATCCTGAGGAGTTTCCCCAAGGCACGGAGGACAACCTTGTAGCCCTCCTCCCCGTGTTTATCGAGATCACTGAAACTCTTGAACCTTGGATATTAATGTACAAGCGCTTCGTCGCTCCCGAACCCGACCCGGAACCCAGCATGGCTCCTGTTAGCCCACCCAGCCCCACCACATTTGCAGAGGCCGTCAAGGCAAAACCTGTGCACCCACATACCTCCCAGCCGAAGCGCCCCTCACGTCCCGCTCCTAAACGGAGCCCAATGGTGTCCCAAACCGACGATTCCATCCACGCGGTTGATCATTGACCTGTCCAACGCCCACCCCACGAAGAAACCACACCCCGATTCACTATGCAGGGCCATCAACAGCGTCCTAGATGGTCGGCTAGCGGTTAGCGCCACCTCCATGTCCCAGAGTGGCAACCTCGTTCTCCACGGAACTGCGCCAGCTTGCTCAGCCCAGGTGCTCGCAGCTCACCGCTCGCTGCTATGGAGGACCATTGCTCCACTTCTGGGATGCGCCCCCGATGCTGAGCCACCCATCTACCCCGCAGACCCATGGCACAAGGTGGTTTTCCACCGAGTGCCAATCTTGGAGGAGGGAGGGCTTCCGCACTCTCGCGACTTTGTGCGCGAGCTGGCGAAGCGCAACCAACTTCCAGGTGCACAGTATCAATTGGTAATGTCTGTTTCCTTCACAAGCGGGATAGTATCCCCCAGTCGGAAGTGTCTGTTCGCGTGGACTTCATCGAGGAGGAGGATGCGCGTCGCTTCTTACGTGGCGGCATCTTTCTCTATGGATCACATTGTCGGGCCACCCCGTACAAAGCTCGGGCTCCAAGCGGACGGCGCCCTCCGAGGTAATGGCTGACTGCCACTTATGCCCCATTTTTTCTTCACCTATGGTTCCTATGTCGAGTTATCGTTCTCACCGTCGATGGAAGCGCTCACCCACCTACTCCAAGACTATACTCTACCAACCACGGTTGAATCCTCACTAGAATTACTTTTTACTTATTTATCGCCCTCCGGGCACCGCGTCTCAGTAGTTGGTTTACTTGTTGCGGTATAGAAATGCTGATACAAAAAAAAAGTTCTGGTGCAATAAATTTTGTTCCTGTTTGGTGGTGTTTAGGCCGCGCGCACCATAAGTCCCCGCTCCCATCATGACCAAAATCGATCAAATGTCAAAAGCTGTCATTAGTATTACCATTAGGAAACATATCCTGCACTTCGCCCACTAGGACTACGCAGGAAGGTCTGGGTTTCCGAGACTAGAATATTGGAAGGGAATCCAACGCCGTGAAAGAGTTTTCATCAGAATATGTGGTGGATATCAAAACCATGTGAATGAACACCGTGGAATGTCCCATTCACATAGTTGGACCCAGTGAAAATTTATCCGTGAAATTTCTGATTCACAACTTCGTAGTGGAATTCACAGAGTTTCTAGGGTGATGGCAAAACGGTCCAGGTTCCCACGGTGGGTCATTCCCGTTCCCCAATGTGTTTTACCCTTCCCCAAGGGGAAATCCCTCGGCCGGGAAAACGCGTTTTCGGCACCCAGAAAGCCTCGGAATGACCGATTTTTCGTGCCGGGGAACTTCTCCATTCCGAGGGTGATGGCAAAACGGTCCAGGTTCCCACGGTGGGTCATTGTTTTACCCTTGCCCAAGGGGAAATCC
Organism: Favolaschia claudopus; assembly: GCA_037176885.1. Lineage (NCBI taxonomy): Eukaryota > Fungi > Basidiomycota > Agaricomycetes > Agaricales > Mycenaceae > Favolaschia > Favolaschia claudopus. The sequence continues at coordinate 630,774 of JAWWNJ010000120.1, forward strand.
CTCGGCCGGGAAAACGCGTTTTCGGCACCCAGAAAAGCCCGATTTTTCACAAAGCCGCGGTACTGCATTTTGGAGTGAAGCAAGCGCTAGCTACTCTAAGTCGCTAGGAAATGTGAATCACATTAGTCTTTGGGAAGAGGAGCCCCGGAAACTTTGGTTTCTGGGTTCTCTGTGAGTGAGGCTTCCGGATGAGCACTAACCTACAAAACCCAGGGAACGCAGAGACCGGACAGGCGGAATCCGAGAAGACGACTTCGCCAAAGAACATGGCCAGAGAATAGAACTGAAAGAGAAAGATCCGGATAATTCTATACAGAAACCCGGGTTTCCGAATCTTTATGTAGAAACCCGGGGTTCAAATACCCTTCCAATTTAGGAAGGTGATTGCCCCAGTCTGCCGACTCGGCGGCGGGCGCGGCAACAGTGCTGAGGGTTGGTTTGACTGTCTAAGACGCTTTGATTTGCCGCTTCAGCATTAATTCCCAGTTGCGGTAGGTCTTAGATTGCTAGGAGCCTATCCCTGCTTCGCGGTTCCGAGATTGCCGTGTGCATGCCGACCAGGTCGCTATTTCCGCACCCGACAAGCCTAGCAGCCTCGCAATTAGCGTAGAACCTACGGAGATATTGTGGTCACTCCTTTGCTACTTTTTAATGCTTTGAATGAGGTCTCAAGCTGCCTGAAGGAAAGATATGAGTGTGCTCACTTTGACATCAAGCTGTGCCGAGTAATCGGCATCGCCCGTCTCCCCGGCATTTCTCAGAGTCGAAGGAAACTCACAGTGAAGAGCAATAGCCAACGCGTCAAGAAGCCTGCAAGGCGATATGGTACCCACAATCCTTGTCTGAATGCAAAAAAGAAATGAAGACGGTGTTGCCGACCTAGCCGCGTTGAATGTTCGTTGATGCCATCGAATCGACGTAACTGGGTTTCTGTCCAGAATCTGTTAGAGTTTGTGCAGAGGGTTTCTGCAATATTGCCCAATATGGGGAGGGTTTCTACCTGCACCCCGGGTTTCTCAATAGAATTATCCGAAAGATCCTCACAGATTGGATGCAATCGGCAAAGATTTGATCGAGATTACAGTTGCGGCAAAATCAATTTACTTACCAAATAAGGAAATTTGCATCAAAACCGCTCTACCGCACAGCAAAACCACCACAGGCACGCTGAAATGGCACAAAGGGCCTGTACTCCTGGAGCTGAGCCGGTCTACGCACAAAAAACAACCGGATTCGTCATGTTTCTCACTGCTTTTGGCTGCACTTTATGAGACAAAGTTGCTGCTTATCCCGGCGAAACCAATACAAAGACGCCAGTTTTTCTACATCAGGAATACAGGCCAGCAGTTCTTAGTATTCTTATCAACTTACCGCTCGAAAAAAACAAGCAAAAGGAGCGAATTGACGAGAATTTCCTTATTTAGTAAGTAAAATTGATTTTGCCGCAACTGTAAGCTGAGCTCAAGCTGGAGCAGTGCAGAGTAGATTTGCAGTTGAACACTGAAAAAGGCAATTGAAGCACTGTACGTGAAATCAGAGTTCCAAATGCGTGTCACCCGTGTGCCTCGGTGCAAGGTACTCAGGTAAGTATCCGCACGGAATTTCCCCAAAGTTCTGCACAGAAGATTTAGCGGCCTATAAAATAGCAATAGCGATCAAGTTCAAGGAGAACATTGTTCGTTGAAGCGAAATCAAGGAATCGTGGCACCGTCCTGCCAATCGGAGCAGTAGAACTTGCACGTAAGTTGTTTCGAGTGGCGACAAAAGTTTGAATTGTAATCAGCCCCGTTCATTGAAGCCAAGAGCGGAGAGAGCTCGAGAAGGAAACAAAAAGAATGCTGAAGGTGGATGCCGACTTGATGCTGACCATTATTAACTAAGTTGCAGTCAATCGACAGCCAATGCACAAATTCTGGCGGGGGCAAACAGCAAAGTATGATCCGGGTGAACAAACACGGCCGTGGTAGAGAATTGTCGGATGCAAAGTTTGCGCCTCGTAAAAACCGCTGAAGACGGGAAAGCGCGAGCTCCAGTGCATTTGCCGTGAGAACACGATTCGTCGGCTAGTGTAATAACGGCGGAAGCCGTGAAATAGTCTTGAATAGCGCGGCCCAGTTGACAAAACAAAGGCCCCGTTAGCCAAAGTACACTGCCGAATCAACCAGGGGAGCCCAATGGCATGGGACAGAGTCGGGAATATACCGCCGAATTGCCTAGCGGCTCGAATCGGCATCAAGATGAATGGAGCTGCAAAGATCAATTTACGAACTGGTGAGCATTGTAATGTGGACGTAGAATATAGAACAGCCCGAGAGGCATGACAGTGAAGAACATCTAACGGTACCAGGATAGCAGGCAATTATAGCCATTTAAATGCATGTAAGAAAGAAAGAGAAGAGACGGATTAACAGGGAAAATCATCACCGTCGAACAGTATGCCAAAAGAATAGAATAGCGTGAAGAAACGCAGCTGAAATAGACGATTCAAACACTGAGGTAATGGTGAATAAACCATGAGCCGAAGAGGCACAAACCCATGCTAACAAAAATGCATAGCAGCAGTGAATCGAGTTGGATTGACGACCATGACAGCGAAAGGAAATTGTTAACCTTGAATGTGAAATGAGATGCAGCGGCGCAGAGAGGAAACGATGCTGAACCCCAGATTTGCAGATCGAAGTAGCTCACAGTGTTGAATATAAACGAAGCAATGCCTAGCGTCTGTAGAATGCGAGATTAAACATGCTACAGAGGGGCGGAAAATCCGGTATGCTGATCACAGCAGCGCATGCAAGGAGGAGGATACAGGGCCTCGCAGTACAGCGGCATACTGGCAGAATAACACTGCACCTCAAAGAAGTACGGGAAATTGGGCATACACCTCGTAGTCGCCCGCAGCGGATGGCTGAAACAGACAATCCACCGTCAAATTAGACAAGTAGATTGTCCGGTAGGCTAAAGCAGAGAATCTTCGAGCGAGGCAAAGAAGACCGAAACGAAACTTGACAACAACAATGAATGGAAAGAGAAAGAGACCGACGAATTGGCCTCACATGTGGCAACAAATAATTGTAGTGCCGCAGTGCATGAGCGGCAAATGACAAGGTATAGCAATGCTACCAGCGAAGACTCAGGGGAAATTTGGTGTACAGGTGGCCGGAATAGTGAGCACTGGAGCACAGATACTGCACCCAGAAATTCCGGTATACAGGCCGCAGCGGCTCGCAAGGAGCATGCCAACAGATTATGGGCACTGCAGCATGCAAATTGCAGCATACAAGCCGAAATAATACTGGAGAGGCACGGAAATTCCGGTATACAGGCCGCAGCGGCTCGCAAGGAGCATGCCAACAGATTATGGGCACTGCAGCATGCAAATTGCAGCATACAGGCCGAAATAATACTGCAGGGGCACGGAAATTCCTGCGTACAGGCCACAGCGGCTCACTGCGGAGCATGCGAACGAAATAGTGGGCATTGCAGATTGCAGCATACAAGCCGAACAGAGGCACGGAGATTCCGGCGTGCAGGCCGCAGCGGCTCACTGCGGAGCATGCGAACGAGATAGTTGGCACTGCAGCATGCAAATTGCAGCATACAGGCCTAGGTCTTCGCAATCTTGACCTGGAGAAGAGACCACAGCAAACGAAGGTTCAAAAGTAATAGATGACGCACCAAATGACACCGAATTGTGGGTAGAAAGGCACAGGATAACAGCGGCGCAGAGGGACAATATAATTTGGTGAAAAGGCACATACAGTAAGTGGCACACATGCACACGAAATAATTTGGCACAACGGCATGGGATATGGGTCCTGAAAGCACGACATAATGCAAGAAAGAAGCCAAGACAGTAGACAGTCGAATGCTCGAGGCAATCATGGAGACTGACAGTACTACGAAACAAAGAGGACCAGGAATTACTTACTCACATTGTTTGCTATGTTAGCGCGCATACCAACCAAGCTTTCATTTCCGAGATCGCTTTGTGATTGTTGAGAGGGGAGGTTAACCCCACGCGCACGCCGGTCAAGATGTCGGGACTCGGGAGAGGAGAGCCTTGAATGATATGCTTGTTTGCGATTGAGCGAGCGAGAAATGGGACCGAGGATGGCCACAAAGCATAATAACAAAGGCCAGATAAGTGTTGCAATGCCAAGCAGCATGCATGCTGAAACCGGTTGGAGGAAAGCCTCAGAGAGTGCAAGTCTTAACGGAATAGGGGTAAGAGCATCACCGGGTCGTTGAGACTAGTTAGGACCAGGCAACAGGGAAAGGCACTGTATTAGAGCCGCAGGAAATGCTGAAGATGAGAAACAAGAAAGCCCAGAAGCCCCCAGACAACGCAGTTCCAAAGCCGAGAAAGCCTTGAGGAGAGCGAGAGGAAAGAAGAGAGACGATCATCGATCAATGATCGGCATCTTTCCTTCTTGCTCTCTTAGCTAGCCGGCTAAGTGCTCTATGGTGCGCTCGGCCTAAACACCACCAAATAGGTCCCATCATTGATGTGATCATTGATGTCTCAAATCGACCGAAGGAAAAAAATTAAATTTAAATTGTATTTTTTGCTGCACAATTGGGGCCAGGCAGAGTTAAAACATACCAGGAAACCTCAATTGGTGTAGCAGCGAGGTCACAGAGGTCTCTGAGAGCATATAAAATGTCAGTGGTGACCTAAATTAGGCATGTTCCGTAAGCTCACATGACTGATTGATTGATTGCATCACTGATGTCTCAAATCGGCCCCTGCGGAAAAAGTATTTATTGTGAGTTTTGAGCGGATGAAGAATCCCTCTTGAGGGATTGTACTACTATCTAATCGGAGTGTTTTGGCCAGAGGATCAGTCGTGGGAAGGTTTTGATCAGGTGGAATAAATTTCGTTCTTGTTTGGTGGTGTTTAGGCCGAGCGCACCATAGCTCGTGGTGCTCGCTTTGAGCACACGCTGTCATTCCCCATGACCGATTTCTCACGGAGACAGCTTTATTGCCTGTTTCATCCACTTTGACTTTGGGAACCACTTTGGATTTAATAGGCTTGACACCGTCTGGTATGGGAACAACATCATAGACATCATTTGCTCGGAAACCAGCAAGTTCCTCTTCAAGTCCAGCTTTCCAATGTTCAGCATTAGGACCCTGCAATGCTTCTTGCCAACTAGAAGGGTCAAGAGGGTTCTGAGCTAAAAAGGCTTCTTCAATAGCATCATCTAGAGAAGCAAGCAAGACTGCCTGTGGAGCATCAGGGACTTCAATGTCTGGTTCAACAGAAGCTTCATTTTCTTTCGCCTGTTTACGTGCTGCATTCTCTGCATCACGCTGAGCTTTTGACTGATGCTGTGGTCCTTCAGCTATTCTGTCGTACTCAGCAGTGGGATGTTGTGCCCTTGCATGTGGACGTGTTGACCGCCTAGTAGGTTCCTGTCGTACGCCTGCGACCTTGCGCAATGGTGGAGCTCCCCTATTTGATGGATGGACAATAGACGGTGGATCAGCCTGACTTAGATTATCCCCCACTGAACCTGGTATTGGGTGAGGTAGAGTGTCCGGCGGTTCATCGTCATCGTCATTATCACCATAATATGGGGTAGACCTCTTCCGCAGTGTCTGAGCAAAATCCTCATATTCTTTCCTAGATGTAGCAGGTGCCTCAAGCTTTGGTTCTATAGGTGAATGAAGTTCCTGGTCATCAAACCGAACATGCCTAGATGTGATGGTTTCGCCATAAGAACCATCTTTGTTGATTACTAAGTCATATGCTTTACTGTTTTCATGGTAGCCAACAAAGATGCACCGCTTTGCTTTATCACCAAATTTCTGCTTGTGACGCTTTTCTTTAAGAATGAGAGGATAAGCTCTACAGCCAAAGGGATGCAGGTGTCGTATGTTTATTGGACGGTGAAAGAGTTTCTCATGAGGTATTTCAAATTCCTGTGCTGAAGTAGGTGTTCTATTCACAGTATAACCAGCTGCTCGCATTGCTAAGACCCAAAATTTACGAGGAAGGCGTGAGGCAATCAACATAGTTGTAGCTCTGGAAACAAGTGTTTGATTCATTCGCTCTGCTACTCCGTTTTGCTCTGGGGTGTAAGGTGCTGTTGTTTCATGGATGATGCCTAGACGTTTGAATTCTGTTTCCATTTGATGAGACGTGAATTCACCACCCCCATCTGTGCGAAAGAATCGAGTCCAGCCCTCACAGAATTCCCAATTAGTGCCTCAGTAGATTTTCGCCATTCTTTGAGTTTTGAATAGACTTGGGATTTCTTTTGGGCAAATAGAATCCACACCTCAGAGGAATGATGATCTATAAGGACCACCCAGTAGCGTATTCCACCTGGGAATTCTGGCGTTACTGGACCACCAACATCAGATGATACAATATCTAAAGGACCACGAGCTTTGGTTTGACTTTTGGAAAATGGTAATTTCTTCATTTTCCCAAGAACACAGGGTTCACAGAATTTGGGGACTCCTGTCAAGGATGTAATTTCACCAAGTCGGCCTTTAGCAACAGATTTCTGTAATAGTTGGAAATTTGTATGACCGGATATTCGATGAAGATGATTGATATCCATAGCAAATAGTGCATGTGGATCTTCACTCAAAGGAGTATAGACAATGTGGTACAGTCCCTTCCGATGCTTGGCTTCAATCATTCTTTGCCCTTTTGGGTTTCGAACAATGCAGCTATCTGCTTCGAACATGCTATTGTATCCCTTTTTAGCCATTTGTTGCACTGAGACAAGTGTGATACCAAAGGTTGGGACATGTAATGCACGTAAAGAGACATCAGACATCCCTCGCTTTGTTTTGCAAGATAGACGGATGGTTCCAGTTCCAACTGCATCACAATATGTGTCATTTCCAAGCCGCACCCTTTTCGGTGGATTGAGTACTTTATAAGAACCTGTCTCAAACCATGCCTCATTTGGTGTCATGGTAGTAGAAGCGCCAGAGTCAATTACCACAGCTTTGGATGAAGGGTTTGCATCACTCAAAAGATAAGCAGACATAGCAGCATAAGATTTCTGGGAAACAACAGGTACAGCTAAATGTCCATGTTCAGAGTCATCGGAATCAGATTCGGAATCTGTAGTAGCAGAGGCATTTGCCTTGTCACGGCGCTTTCTAGGTCTCACTTTCTCAGACTTCTGCTTGTCATTCTTCTTTGAGTCCTTTGATCCCTGCGCTAGATTCTTCAACTGATAGCAGTTATCGGAGGTATGAGATTTGTTCTGTCCATGTATAAGGCAATGTTTATCGCCCTTGGCAGATGGCTTTCCTTTGCCAGGGTTTGTGGATTTAGCAGCTAGAGCAGTGTCGTCGCCGTTCTCACTCTTTGGTAGTTTACCAAGAGTAATCAGGCGAGCACGAGCTTTATCCCAAGTTATGCCTGTACCAAGAGAGGAAACAATGTTCCCTTTAATGCCTGTCCAGTAGCTATCATCTGGTAGAGTGCTGAGCAGAATGAGAGGCTGAAGCTCTGGGGGGAATGGAAATTCCAGGCGTGCAAGCCTATCAAAGCAGGTCTTGATAGCAGCTACATGAGAAAGAATCTTGTTGCGATCCATGAGCTCTGGTTCGCCTTCAATAACGAGCTTGGTGCTAAAAAGTTCTGCTAGAACACCCATTGCAGAATCGGCACGATTTTCTGCTTCAAAGCGCTGGCGCAGTTTGGCCCAGAGAATTCCAGCATTAGATTCGTTGACATACTCTGTGCGCAGTTCTGCTGAAAGAAGCTTCTGAATGACACCTAAAGCACGGCTATTACGTTCGCCAGGGGTATCCTTGAAAGCTACTCCAGCAACAGGAGCTGTGGCAGGCAGAGGAGTGACGGCAGCAGCAGCAACAGAGGCATCAGCTGCATTTGCAGCGAGGATAACAGATTCAAGCAGAGTGTAGACTCCCTGTAGGCGCAGTTCCACTGTAGCATTAACATGAAAAATCGGCCAGTCTTCTGCTCCGGAAAGCTCAGAAGAAGCCGAGTTTGCCGCAGTTGACATTGTGTGAGAAGTCCGAGGTGAGATAACCAGAGTCCGAGGGAATTTCGGCAACAGGTCGTGTGATTGATTGATTGATACAAGTCTGTGCTTGTGATGCTTCGAGCTCTGATGAGCGAGCAGGTGAGTCTTCCAATAGGTACGTCTTCAGAGCAGTAACCCTAGGAGCTTTGATTAAGCAATCGACCTGTAGACCGGAATCCGGATTTAGATTAATCCGTGCGCTAGGTCACTAGGGTGGGTAGGATCTGAGCAATGGGGTGAAAAGACCGATTAATCAGACTGTGTGTTCAAACCGTTCAACAACTTAAACCGATTAACTCGAGAGCATGTTCAAACCCTAAACTACGAGAATACTATCGAACAACTGTTCAAGCCGCGGATGAAACAGAACTGCGATTAAACCAGCAGCAGATTAAACAGACGGATAAACGGACAATGTTACATACAAAAAGGCAGACATCGGGGATGGAACACACGACTTCGTAGCTTGTTGGGAAGCACATTATACCACTCTACAAATGCAGGAGTTACTGACAACATGATCACGGATCCAACCAAACCAGCAACCAACCATTACCTGTCATTCAGCCAGTTTGAACACATTCAAACAAATGTTCAACGGGGTCCGATTGATCGGCAGAATTAAACAGCAAGCTAGTCCTTTGTTTGACCAAATCTGAGACAGATTCTTCCTACATAGATCCAGTTCTCTTTCTTTTACCGGAAATTACCTCCCCAGAGCCTGAAACCGGTTCTTCCTCCAATTGCCTGAGCCAAAATTCCCGAACTAAGGCTGTTGCATTTCTGTCAGGCATATTAGACAGTATCCAGAAGTCTGTAAGATTGTACGAACCCCATTTCACTGTGAGAAATCCACATATTTCTTGACTCGGGATAATTCTTCCACTTGACCCGATACTGGAGTATATTCTGAGAACCAAATGAATTGGTTGATGATGAAATCTAATATTTCATGGCTTACCTTAGATCTCTTGCACTTTCGTGCATCTCGAATGGCCTCGATCTCGAAGGACTCGTTGCTAGGGACAAGATGTTGCCCCTGCTTGTGGGTCTCTGGGGTGAAAGATTTTGTTTTACCCCTGCTTGTAATATATTAACTCTCTAAATAATGTTGATTCAGCTGACTTACTTCTTTCTTCCAGGCATCTTCGGTGCAAGTTGGTGTAGGAGGAGAGACGTGGCAGATCACGTTTGGCGGCCATAGTTGATGCCGGCTCCACGTCACGTCACATCAGTCACACTCTTGCTTCTCGCTACGTAACCATGTCGGACGAGTCGCAATCTGGATCGGGTGGAGAAGAAATCTCGGATGAGGAACTCAAGGATACATTGAAGGTCAATCAGAGCACATTGTTTGAGCAAAATAACTTACTAGTTCCAGGTTATCAACAAGCTTCACAAGTCAAAAAAGGCTCGGAAGAATCGGAAGCTACAGCCGTTTTGGAAACAATATACGGGTTTTGATTGAGTGGTGCTCGTTCGTTTGTGCTTACGTCTGTTGACGATTCTGTCATCGGCAAAGCCGGGAGCACCACTCTGTGGGGCGCTGCCGTACCACATCAAGTGCCGCTGGTCCCTTGTTTCGGCCCTTGCTCGCAAGTCATGGCCGTGTCGAGCTTTGGGCAAATAGCAGCTGAGTCTTAATCCTAAGTTCTGTTAGGCTCCTGTTTTTTCCTGGTGTTCTCTGGGTGGCGGAAGCAAAGCCGAAGTGGAGCTGGTGATGGGAAGCACAACAAAGGTAAGCACAAACGAGTGAGCACCAGTTGATCAAAACCCGTATATTGTTTCCAAAACGGCTGTACCGGCAGAGGATCTCGAAACTCTGAAAAGCGGTGTTCTTCCATGTGTTTGCGTCATCGGATTCACAGAAGCAAGACGGCGATCAACTGTCAAGTCAAAATGTACTCAAACATAGCGATATTCAAAAGCAAGGTTCTACTCTTGCCTACATCAACTACCAAAGTAATGCTCTCCTCACCTGTCTCTGGAGTCTACCGAAATATAAGCCAACGCTATACGGTCTACTAACGTCAGGAAAAACGGATTTAATCCGTAGATGTCAACTATTATGATATCATCAATATCACTGATAGCTCCACGATTAGATCTGGTAGCACCCAATCACTGGGCCCCAAACGTCATCTCGGCGGACTCTGTCATTGATTCTCGGCAACCAGACGCACGCGGCAAAGATGGGCTGACCTTGAACAATGTTTCCTCTTCTTCTTTTTTGTTTCGGACTATCAATTGATGTGACTTGGAAGAGATTATTATGGACGAAGTGGTTACAAAAGACGCCGTTTTTGGGATATTGTTTATTTCTCTGATAATCTGTTGTTTAAACTTGGTTTAAACAGTTTAACGTTCATTAATCACTGAAATGGATTGAAAAATGGATTGAAAGAAACAGATACGGACCTAAGGCAAAACCAGTTAGGTATGTCCAGGTTCTTCTAGTGGTTACGTGCTTCAGTCATCTTGTTGGCTGCCTTGGTGAGGTGTTTGGTTCGAACCCCGCAGGAATCGTCTTTTTGGAGAGATTATTTCAACCTTCCTCGCCGGCTTAATCCGTTTAATCTGATCCTCGCTTTATGTTTAAGCATGTAATTTCCAGTGGGTTGCACAAGCCGTGTTTAATCCATAATCGGTTCAATGTTTGAGCAGTTTAAACAATCTACACGGTTCTTGGCCCTGTAGATGTAGGGCCACTACTGATTAATCCGAATCCGGATTCCGGTCGATAGGCAAGTTGCTTAATCAAACCTCCTGGGGTTTTATTTCAGAGAGCTAGCGCTCGGTGGCCCATAACCTAACAGAATCTGAAAATGCGCGGAAGGCGCAATAACCTCAGTCTCCCGCAATGTGGGATGTCGATGAAAGACTATATATTAAATACCTGAAAATGCGCGGAAGGCGCAATAACTACACAATGAGTAAGTAAATACAAGTAGGTAGATAGATAGAGAACTCACCCTCAGTCTCCCGCAATGTGGGATGAAAGACTGAGGGTGGTGGACAGACGAGCACGGTTTATATGTAAGAACAAGGCTGTATGATAAGTATCAGATATCTATCAAGGGCCGGAGCGGCGGGGCGGCTACCCGGAATAATTCATATTCTGACACCGAGTTCAAGAGAAAGGCGCGGAGATGGAAGGAACTTGCCGTTCGGATGAAGGATCAGCCGATGCAGGAAGCACAGCGGCAGATGGTAAGAGTATGAGCCTATTGCCTGCTAAAGATTGACAAGTCAAGTCGTTGGGGAATGGGCTGCCCTCCTTCGTGAAGGATAGCCTGGAATCCTCGAAAAACGAAGACACAGTTGCCGCTACCGCAGCTACAATGTACCTTGGCGGTGCTGACACAACAGTCAGCACGTTAGCCACGTTTATACTTGCAATGATGGCAAATCCTGCTGCCCAGTGCCATGCACAAGCAGAAGTTGATTCCGTGACCGCAGGGGGGCACGTACCAGGTTTTGATGACCTTGACGCAATGCCCTACGTTACGGCTCTTGTATGGGAAGTCTTCCGGTGGAAAAACGTTGGCCCAATTGGTGTGTGTTGTGCGGAATGACAGCTCAATTCACCGTTATTCCTTAGCCGTCCCGCACTTCATTGAGGTCGAAGACGAATATATGGGATTTAGGATTCCGGCTCAGTCAATCATTCTTGGGAACGCATGGTAAGGCCGTCTTCATGCGTCGTATTGGGCTGACCCTGAAGCAGGGCAATTCTTCATAACGAGGTTCCTTCCTTATTTGTTATTTACCTGCTGCTTCTTTGACGTTTGATTCCAGTCAGTGTATCCTAACCCGGATAACTTCGAGCCGGAGCGCTTTCTTGCGAATTTGGAGAACACTCCATTCCCAGAGGTTGCGTTTGGGTTTGGAAGGCGGTGAGTCCCCGAGACAACAAGCTGCATACACCTGTTGAAGGAACCCACAGGCTATGTCCTGGACGCCATATGGCTTTTTCAGCGATATGGATCGCAGTTGTCCGTATCCTTGCAGCATTCAATATTAAGAAACCCTTGAACAAGGAAACTGGCGAAGAGATCGATCCATCTTACGAATATGTTTCAGGTTTTATCAAGTAAGAGAATTCATGACACGTGGGTATCTCATGCTCATGAGATACAGCTCCCCGGTCCCATTCAAGGCCTGCTTTGAGCAGCGTATAGCGGTGGCCGGCATCTCGAGCAAATGATGCTGCTTGCAATCGAAAATTCTTCGCTGACATATGATCTTGAATCTTGATTCCTTCATTTGATTTGACCCAACGGCATGGCAAATCCCCCCAATTTCTTTCATTCTCGTAGTATGCTTGCATTTAATCGTACAGTTGTGGACACACGAAACTGACAAGAAAAAAATTTCCATTAAAGTCAAGTCGTAAAGTACACCAATCGAGAGATCTCATCGATATCGAGAGCTTTCGATCCATATATAAAACAGTATCTTGCCTACATGATCAATGGGAAACACCCCACTGACGAGGCGGAAAGTCAAATTTTGGTTAGCCATAAGCCACCTGGTGGCTTTTGCGCAACCAGGGTATTCACAAGAACGAAGACCAAGTGCACAGTTCTGAGTGCGATCGAGTCAAAACAAAGCCGAAATTCTCAATTTATCCGAGCTGTTTATCCGGGTATGGGACACAACGCACTGGATTGAATCTGTCAGCGGGGGCCTCGAAGAACATCGGCGCTCAAGAGGTGAGCGATCTCCTTATCATGGACCCGTTCCCACGGTACCTGGGTCTCAATATGCTAGATTGTTTTGAGCGCACCGGTATTACCAGCGCTTGAGGTACAACAGTTACTTGTCCAGATGCGAGATAGGTGCGAGTCTTTGTTCCATCCTCAACACCTCTACTCTCTCCCAGTCTTGTTCTCTTGCCGCAAAAATCGGAATTGAGTCATAACCGCTGACACCTCTACTCGAGTATCTTGTAGTTATGACCTCAAACCCTCATGCCCCACAAAATTTAACCACTCCTTCTCTAAATGGGCTTAGTTTTTCGAACTGAAATTTGATTTTCACCGTTTGCCAAAATGCTCTAATGAGCCAATAAATTTATTCACTTCAGGCCAACACAGTCTGGCTTAATCGTGGGAACATATTGCCGTATATAGTACTTACGTAAATGCCGGTGCCCCCTTGGTTGTAGTTACAACCGGGGGAAGTCGGCCGTCTTGTTAGTCTCGTCCCAGTGTTGAGTGGCTTGTTATAACTCAGATCCCAGATCTGGCTTCGATTTCTGGAATTCTGGAGCTTATTCGCGCTTCCTCGGCTCCCGACTCGCGCGCCCGAGAAGCAGTCGGAATGGGCGGGAGTAGACCGAATGTTTTCTGTCGTTGTTTTTGAGGTGAAGTCAAGTCGCTCCGGGCCGGATACAATCGTATGATGTTTTGCTACAAAGTAGAGGAGCTTACAGTAACAGTATTTGCATCATAGGTTCCAAGCCGAACATAATAAGTCACACTGGCAAACAATATGTTTTTTGAGCCCAGGGGCCGCGAAATAATTTCCGTGATCAACCATTGCCCTCAAGCCCATTTTATCTTGTTCACCCGAATTTTTGAAATTGCGGCCTTGGATACAGGGAGTCTCGTTTTGGTCCTGTTCGCTTCCGCCATGTACATTGGGGGGGATGGACTGGGAGGGATTAGGTATGTAACTGTATCTCCATCTGCAAAGGAACATTTTCTGTTGAACTTACAGTACCTTAGCGTATACAGATGCTGGGATCTTCTACGTCCTTAAGCAGATTCTAACAAATTCTATCGTAGCGAACACAAACGCCTTGTAAACACCGGTTGTGCAAGCTCTCCTGTGGATCGTCTCTGTGAGTACTATCGGATCTGCATGGTATATAATTGATACAATGCATAGATAAATTAATCAATTGCTCTTGAATCTAACTTACCTGCGGTCGAGGAAACGCGTCATGCAGATTGCGTGCAGAAAAGAAAAGCGATCAGCGACGGGACGCGTGATCGCGAATTGACTCATCCGATGAGCCCGAACAAGTCCGACCAGCTCCGGCAAGCCCAGTCGTCCACCGTCGCCGGCGCTACGGTTTGCGAACGCTACTCGCATCCCACTTAACCTTTTGCGAGATCTTCGGAGTTATAACAGCTCACTACAGACTCGTCTCGTCCAGCCACAGCACCCGCACCGCTCGCTGCGTTCGCGCCCTAAAATAGAAATGTTGAGATGTCGAAATGTCAGCGGCAGAATGATGGTGAAATTTGATCGCGGGTGACTCTAGGGGTGGTGCGCTGTGATCTATTGACAAATCGATCGACGATCGATTATGTAAACGTGATGTTCCCACACCCCACATACATTTACTGTCCTTTTTGAGTCTACAGACATGTGTTGAGGGGTGCGGTCCGATATCCGGCAAAGGTCCGATCCAACCCGCGGAAATCACGCGCTGATTGAATGGGTTGTAACTTATCGTATGCAACACCATCAACTTCGCGTTAGGTTTATTGTAGGTCCTGGCCACAATGATATCTGAGACATAGTATTGTGGGTCCAACAACAACAGTTTGTACCTTCGCAGCGCGGAGCGAGAAGGTGACTGGACGGCTCAGTAGCTACGTAGCTGTGTGGAAGGCGCATCTTCTTGTGCCCTCCGGGTTGCTGATTTTGCCAGTACAACAGGGGAACGCTCGGAGCCTCCAAATGCCGGTTTTGGATTTCGTGTCGGTAAAGCCATGTTGGTGCTCCAGAACTCCTGATTTGGATGCAGACAACGAGAACGATGATGGTATGTACGAAGTGATATGCTCCATAACGGTGGGGGACACGAGTACCACGGTCAGCTTCGACAACGATCATAGCGCTAGCTTGCACACGTTAGTTCTTTGAACCTTTGTCTTCTTTGGGTTGAGCTATGTCCAGGGCCAAGAAAGGAAAAGTGAGGCATGAACAGGCACAACCGCAGGAGTAAGTATTAGTATATGTCGTCTTGTATGGCAATCCTGACGTTTGTTGCCAGAATAGCTGAAATGAAGCGCGCGCTGCGATAATTAAACACACGGGGAAAAATAAAATTTCCCCCACGCTGAACTTGTAGAGGAATTTTTTAAATTCATTCTGTACTGTAATTGTATCGGAAACTTTAGGATTCGGTCGAACGGAATCTATGAAGGAAATTTTGAGTTTACGGATCAAATTCAGGAACACTGAGATTGACGCCAAAAGTTTCAGGCTCAGTTGACCTGAAAGTGTGACAGATATTTTGAGCTTCAGGATTCATTTCGGGAAGTATGAGACTCGAAAATTCAGTGATGCGGAAATCGAGCTTGAATCTGTTAATTTCAGCATGAATCTCAGCAGCACCGAAACAATAAGATTCAGTATCAGTTTCAGCTCGCACTGAACCTGACGCCGAAACTATCCGTTTCAGCGTCGCGGAAATTGTGCTGCAGCCTGTCTGCAGCCCGTCTGCAGCCTGACTGCAGCCAGTCAGCAGACACTTCGGGAGGTCCTCAATTTTTTATTTGGTTAGAAATGGTAAAAGCAAATTATATTAGATGCACGTATTCTATGAGTAGCTAACCCAACAACGAACTCGGGAGAGTGGCTTGTAGTATTAAATAGCAATGTTCGCTGGCTTATACTTAGTAGTATCAGTAGCAATGTTCACAGGCGACAGAATACCCCTCGCCACTCAAGCAACCTGTGAGGTTGATTCAGTCCGAACAGACCCTTAAAAGCTTAAGCGTACGCTCATCGAGTGCGGCCGCTCCTCGCCTCCTTCAACATGGCCGACTGTGCTATAGAAGGTGATTAGATAATCAGTGTCAAGTCGGTGTATCAAATCGGCGGGTACTTACCGCTTGACCACCTCTTTTGTCCTGGCTCGTCAAGTAATCTCGACTTTACGCTACTAAGATGTCGCTACAAACAAGAAATTGCACGATTAGAAAGGAATTCTGCAATTCTCAGTGAGTACTAGCTCCTCAGCCGTCATCACAAACCAACAGACTGACCTCTGCGAACCGACTTCTCCCATAGCTCCCAGCCAATATTGTACCAAAGCCTCTAGCCCTACGAAGCCGCCTGCCACCTGAAGACTGTAGTACTCGCGATGACGCGTGCGGCATCCGAAACATCGATATCGCTTGATTCTTGCGCCGATTTGGAGAAGCGACAGGTGCACCAATCGCTCTTCAAGACGGGAACTGGAGGTTAGCGGCCATGACACAATGGAAGCAGGAGAATCTGACCCAGGAGCATTCTTCGTGTTGTTGTGTACGCACAACACCAATAAAACTTGTATCCTTTCGTGCAAGACTTGTATTCTTTGAATCGTCGCCTCAAGTTGCTCGTGTGGCCGACCTTGATTTCAAAACAAGTCGAAAGGTCGTCTGTCGCGATCTGCCCATGCAGGAACTGAGAAATCACGCCATTTGAGAGTCGTGCATGTATGTAAACGAATCCATCCCCGTCGAGGAGGTAAGGATTCGGGCCAGCAAGCATCATCGAAGCTTGCATCATAAGATTTCGACTGTAGTGGCTGGAAACAGCATTTATAGCGGAGGCGTGCTGGGCAAGTCAAGACAAACATTTTGGCCAAATTCAAATTTACAGGAGCGTTCTGAGCTGTCCCGTGGCTGGCGGCGGATGGACGAGGCCGGGGTGCGTGAACCATCGGGTTGAACGCGGCGTGGTGACCAGGTCAAGAAAGTGGCGGGACAGGGTAGTGAAGTCGAGAAACGAGGTGACGAGAGACTTTCGCGACAAACAAATTTGGATCGGGAAGTCACGACACCGGAGGTCGGGCCTTCATCGACCATGTCGAAGCTGCCTACTCAGGTCCCTCGTCACCGCATTCCCCGACAGCAGCACCGGAGCATCATTGACGACCAGCGAGGACGGCGTAGAATGATGGTGCGACTGCGACCTCGACGTAGACAAAGACGAAGACACCTCTGCAGGCGCACTCGCGATACGCAAGTGAACACTCGGCCGCACAGACGACGACGACGCTGACAGCCCAGGCAGATACGGTCGTGGCGCCATCGCACCAGGAAGATCAGGAAGCCTCTTCTCCTCGATCTCCTCACTCGTGCTCATATCCGCGCTACTCCGCCTATCGATCGACCCCTCCCGCGACGAAGAACTCTCGCTGCAGTCACGCTCGTCCCCAGGCGGATGGAGTAGCCTGCGGCTGCATTTCGCCATCGCCACGCCGACAGGGACATTCCCACTCAGCTCGCGTTCCCGTTCAGTTTCCTTCGCAGCCAACTCTCGTTCCTTCAGCGCAGCCACCTCCCTTTCCCTCGCCTCCCGCTCCTTCCTACCGCCCCGAGTGTAACGAACACCGTCTGCGACGGCGTCCGCATCGCATCCCCACTCTCCGCGGATGACCCCCTCTCTCTCATTGCGCTAGGCAACATCGGCGTCCCAGGGCTCAGCCTCTTTACATTACCGCCACTGCCATGCTTACCGACAGACAGAAGATGCACAGTCACATCACTCGCGCTCGCCGCCGGACTCCCCCGCGGACTCGCACTCGGCGTCCTCCTCGGCGTCGGGGTCCCCCCTCTCGACCCCGACCCCAAAGCACTCGGTAGCGGAAACAGCTCCGCATCGTCATCGTCTGCGTACCCCCTCACCGGCAGACTCACACTCCTCTTCTTCCCCTTGGCGCTCGCGGGCGGTGCGAGGGTGGGTGAAGGTGGGAACGCAAACGGCGTGGCTATAGGCGGGGCGGAGGCCGGCGGCCGGTCTTCGTCCTCGGAAGCATCCAGATCGACGACCCCGCCACCCCGCACGAGCCTCGACCCCACCCCCAGATCCGCACTCCGCCGCCGGCGCACCTCTTTGTCCACCTCGTCCACGGCAATCCCAAGCGAAAGTAGTGGGCTCGCGCGCCCGGTCTCTGCGACGCTACCAGGCACTAAGAGCTCGTCGCCCGCGATTGTATTACTCGCCGCCGAAATCTGGCTGTACGCCGATCCACACGCCTCCGATGACCAGCAAATATTGACGGAGCGGCGCATGAGAGGCGCGGAGAGTCGATACGGCGACAGATTTGGCGCCGTAGGTAAACATGAGCGCTTTATTCACATTCTATTGTGCGGGCTGTACTGCTGCTTTGACTTGGTTGGTGTATGTCCGTCGTTACTTGGCGTCTTCTGACACCGGCTAATCTTATTCAGGCTCTCAGGCCCACTGGTCGCCATTTTCGAATCTGCTTGCAGCAGCAAGGCAAGTGCTGGTGATTGCCTTCTGAATCCTTTTCGATATCTTCTCGTACGACCCGGCCCTTCCGGCCCACGGGAGCATCGCCTCTGTAACGATAGCTCCACGACGACCGTCTTCGCATATCCGAGACCCATTCAAGGCCCGACATGCAGCATACCCACCACCGCCTCATTCGCCTTGCTGGTTTCGGTGTGTCGATGACTCCTTCTCGTATGTCCAGGCTGACGCGACGTTCCATTCCTTCTCATCAGCACGAATACCTCTCTTCGAGTCCGGCGGCAACTAGCTGCAGCCTCCTCGACCACGATCCGACGATAGACCACACGTACTGCATCCCCAACACCACCTACACACGGTGAGCGAGAAACCAACCACACGGTGGGTTGTTACGCACCTTTCTCAACCCACCTCTGACCATCCTGCTTCCCGCCCCCTCCGACGCCTGGACGTGAAGTGACGTGCATCAGTATCCCATCGAAAACGGTGCGTATCGTCTGCGCTGACCTCCTCACCTCGTAACGCAATCCAATGTGCTGCATCCCCGACGTCGTCTGCAGCGGAGTCAGGACAGATTCAAATAGTATGTCGTCGATACGCACCTTCCCTCGTTCACGGCTGACTCGTCCGCCCCTCCTCAGCATCCCCGTTGCCACCCCTCGCCTTCCACCGAGCTCAGCGCCCTTCGTTTCCACTGCATGAAGGACCTACAAATATAAGTCAGTGCAAGATCTCGGAGGACGTCCCGGTGGTGCTGCGAAAATGTGTCCGCTGTTACGACCGGCGCCGACGCAGAAGTTGCAGAATGCGACGATACAGCGACTTGTACGCGTAGGTAAGCATCTGCAGATACGGATACATACTTGATCCACATACGAAAAGGTCCCCGTCCTCACAGAATCCTCCATCCAAAGGTAACCTCAGACGTCAACTCCTCATCAGCCGCATCATGCAATCTTCACACCTGTGCCGAGAGGGTTGTGCCAGAGGTCGTCGACCCATAGCAGACGTAGGACGGGGGTATTGAGACGAAGACTATTCTGTTCGTAGTATTAGAAGCGTCATTATGGATGGAATACTTGAAGAGTGCATATCGGTTTCCTGATTCTGCGATGGCTTCCGTCCTGAGCGTTTGGAAGGAGGGGGTAATGAATCTATATTTGACATTGGTCTATACATGGGTAATAGGTAGCAGATCCATTCCTAGTCCTGTCCGTATATTCAGTCAAGCACAGAACGGAAAAAGGGAACAAGACACACCCTCGATAGATTCAAGATAACTGCGCGGTCATCTGAAAACTCAAATCGCGCACAGTGAGAGATAACCGAGGAGGGATGCACGACCTCCAACGGCCCGGGCACCATTTCGGACGAATAAGTTTGGGCGTGGAAATGAGTGAAACGTTTGAAAGGGTCGAATTTGTTCTGGGGTAGGGGCGCCTGCCTGCGGATGCAGAAAAACACTTCATTGTTGATAATGCTGATCTTTTCAATGCTGCCTGCTGTCGATGTAGACGACGATGGTGGATAATAGATGACAAGACTATTTCCTAGGTGGGTGGAAGCCCGAGAATAATTACGGCCCTTGTAGGTGAAGTGTGCGGTTTCACGGTCCCGCCCCGGCTTGAATGCCTCCTCCTCTCGGAAGTTTCGGCGAGTGAAGGCTTTGTCGAATAGGCGCTTGAATTCCAGAAAGACCCGCGGACAGTCAGACCGGCCGATCCATCGTCTGATGTTGGCGCCGCGCATCCATGATTTGAGTATCGTAGCCTCCAATTCCCCTGCATACGGATCAGAATCTAGTTTTAGACATAAAAAAAGGACCATACCTCCCGGATGATCATTCGTATTAATTTTCTGAAGCATCCCAATCAACCGCTCGAACGGAAAGCTCCACCAAGACATCACAGGCCCAAAAAGAAGCAGAAAATCATAGAGATGAAATGCAATGTGCGCATTGGGCCGCTTATCGTCAAATTTGGTATGAGGATGTAGTGAATGCAGATTGTCGACCCACTGCTTCATGAAGGCGCGGAAGATGGATGCTCGCTGTTGGTTTGTTGTATTGCGACAAACGAGGTCGGCGGCTTGGAACATGGCCATGCTGTGAACCAGCAAGCTCTCAAAGTGCGCAGCGTACGCGTCGGAACGATTATCTCCCCATAACAGGATCAACGCGATTGGAATGTAGATGGTAGCGAGAATGCGCCATTCGTCGGCTTTGATGGTACCTGCGTTGCTGTCCCCATATTTTTTGGGCACGGAGTTGACCCACGCGGGAGTAGTTGTTTTGGCGATGACTTTTTGTATGAATTCGATATCCTCCGAAGTGATTGTTTTGGGCCGATATACGAAGAAAGGTGAGACTGGTGGTTGTGCGAGTCGCTAAAGAATAATCAGCCTCATGAAATCATGGGTAGGATATGCGAGGACATACCCATGTATACAATAAATCCGCTAGATCTTCTTTTGTATGGTCCTCCGTCAGAGGTAAACCCAGTGAAAAGCAAACAAACTGGATGGGGGGTTTGTTCCTTTTCATGACTTTTGTCACCCAGTCCGCCTTGTTCTGGGCAATAGCGGTCTCACCGCTTATGGGCATGGCCAAAAAGGCGCGTAACAAGGTGATCTGCCGTAACTCTTTTTCTGTCTTAATACGAAACTCTTTAGGAACCTTCTCAGCAATGTAGGGGGCCCATTCATAGTTGAAGGCAGGAGCCGGTCTAGGAGCATTGTCGGCCACTTTCACGTCGATTTCGAGTACACGACGGCAGTGGTAATGAACTAGACCTTCGAGGATGCAATGCATTGCATCGATGACCAGCATCCGTGAAGGATTCCAATATGGCAACCTCCACATCTCAGACCAACGCACGCCATGCTTTGCAAAGATGGCATTCCGCTCCTTCAAAGTCTTTGCATCGCGCCAGGCCTCTGCGGCTTTCCGGAGTACTTCCACGTCTCGTGGCTTCCAGTCGCAGTGATGAAAATCCGTTCTGTACATGGTCGGGATACCATAACAAGAGCACACGGTGCAGAAGAAATGAGAATTATGGCTTGCTGCCCCCGCCAACTTACGGCCAGTCGGCAGGTCATTGACAGCGAGAATGAAAGCGACATCCGCGTCTCGACCATGCGACGGCGAAGTTCCGGTAGACGACAAATGGATGCCTCGCTCCCACGCAACAAGCGCATCGTCAATGATGACACCCAGATATCCATTCATTTGCTCTACCGATGGCTCCTTCGGCCCCGCAATCAAGCATACATAGGTGTATTCCGGCTTATGTTGCAATTCGAGCGGCAAAGCAAGGTTGACGGCCGAAAGAATCCCTACCGAGTCGTGGTTCCCGCGTTTCCGAAGCCCGTTTGGGTTGAAGAAATCGAGAAAGATAGCATACGCCAAGCGTAACCTCTGCCCTCGGTCAACAAATAACTTTCCGGGAACCCGGCCCTCAAAGTGTTTCAGAAAGGTAGCTTGGAAAACATTGGTCGTATCAATCGAGCCACTGTTCAACGCGGCCAAAGCATCATCACAAGCCTTATCACAGATGCGCTCTATCTCGGGATCAGACATGACCTGAGCGATGTGATCAATGAAGCTTGGACAGAGAAACGGCTTGATAGGCCGTAGACGCCCATCGCGCTCAACGAGCAACTCGACGGCGCATATCCTGATTCCAGAACCATCAAGCACAGGATTGACGCAGGTTGCTGGATACGTTGACACGATAGCGTTGGGATTCTCCGGTGCATGCGCGTGGTGGCAGGACGGACAGATGGCATACTGGATAGTCTTGCCATCGATATTGAACTTGTTCAGGGCGGTGTAGAGACTGGAGGGAAGCTGATCGAGAACATCTTGCTGTTCAGCGTCGTAGGTGTTAGGAGCAGAAGGAGCTCTCTGTGTATGCAAAGACATTGTGAGCTGGACGATTATCCTGCAACATCCTATCACTAATTCTGTTGGATCGGTGGCTAATCCGGCGATAACGTGAAGGACGATGGCAAGGAGGGTAACAACTTGTGCGATGATATCTAGGTCCTTAATAGGATTTTCTGTGATATGCGCTATATGATGTGAGAAATTGATATACGGATGCGAGGTAGATGCTTACTGGTATCATACACCAAGGGAGTGGTTTCTGGCGGCAACGCCGACCCTATATAATTGATTCTGAGCTCCAAAGCTCGCAGTTTAGAGATAACAGCGTCTTTATCTGGGCCGGGGTTGACGTGGGCGAGAGATTTTTCGGCGGAGATAGCGACTGGGGAGGCAGCGTTGACTGTGGAACGCAGCAGAGCAACATGCTCCGCGTTTTCTGCGTCGTATGTGGAATCAACCTCGAGGGTAGCTGTGGCTGCATCCACCTGTCGTTCTATCTCTGCTAAAACATCCAGGGACCGCTGCTTCACCTTCGGCATGTACGATGAGCTAAGCGCGTCCGCGACGACGGCCATAACACTCTGGTGTGCGTCCACCATGGGCAGAGAATTGAAGGATGCGGGGTTGTGGGAAGCTTGATTATCTTGAAAGACCGCGCGAGAAGTGAAAAGCTTTGACGGCTGCTGGCGAATATCGGAACCGTCGTCCGTCAAAGCCAACGCAGTGGTGAAGTCAGCCTGTATCGCACCATTCAGTGTCGAGACCTCGAAACCTAAGATAATTTCTTACCGTCTTGCTGAGCTTTAATTCAGCCAATCTCTTTGCCAACTCATCAGGAGTCTGAAAAACGGAGCGTTAGATGGTGGATATACTGGACTATGACCTGGATTTTACCTCGGGGGCGGTAGTATTGTCGGATCGGTCGTCCAGCCTTAAAGCGTCGAAGCTCTGCTGTAACATACGGGCGGAGTCCTGCATAAACTGAGATTGAGTGTCTGGTAGATGGCTTTCGGGATCCTTACCTTCTCGGACTCGATGAGCTCCGCGTATTCCCGATCATGGTCGTCTCTCTTAACGCGTAGGATTTGGTGAGGATTGGGACGTAGTGCGCAAGTACATGTGTAGTGTCGAGGCATTAAGGTAGCTGCAGGCAATACAGGGCGAGCTTTGTATTCGATTTTTTTTTGGCAGTGATGAACAGTGCCAAAATGTCGTTGACAGACAGATCTAGAGAGTGAGGAATGGGGAGGGAGTTGTGAGCGATATATGTTGAATGATGAGAGCAATATGAGCGTCGATGGGAGAAGGAGTTTATGGGAAGATTTGGGGCGACAGGATAAAACGACGAGGCTTTTATCAGAGCCTTGACATTGTTCCCAATCGGTACACAAAACGGGCGCATGGTAACACTAAATTCTTCTGTATCTGACTTTACGTGCTGTTGTCGAACTTGGAACAAGGGCACGGCGGTAATACGGTATATTCGGTGTAGTACGAGCATACCAAGAAATAGGAAGGAAGGGTACGTGGTTTAGGTCAAGATGGGGATACAAAGCGACAAAAGTTGTAGGTAACCGCGAGCGCGCCATCTACGGCTTGCGGAGACCAAATACAAACAGAAAAGCGATAACATGAGGAATAATGTGTTGCCGCCACCCTCCAAGGAAGACAGTTTCGGCCAGGAAAACCATTGCGGGGAAAGTGATTGGGACGATCAACCAATCATCTACGCAAGATTACAAAAGTCAGAGCGGATAAAGTACATTCCATGAAAAATACCGACCTGGATAGGGCGGCGGCGGCGGTGGAGGAGGAGGAGGAGGAGGAGGAGGTGGTGGTGGTGGAGGCGAAGGCAGGGCACCACAAAGTGGACAAGCACCGCAATGACGACAAGGACGAGGGTAGAAGACGGGTCGCTCTGTGCGCACGATTTTCAGCGAGTACAAAGACAGAATCAGCAAGAGAGCACACCTAAATCATCCGGAGAAGGGCAGCGATAACTAGGCATGAACAATGTAGGGTGATTTTGGAACAATTGTAGGGAATTTGGGAGACGCTGAACTGCAGCACTGAAAGTTGTGAGGTGAAATAAGGCAGCAAACAATTAGCGAAACTAACCTTCTGAGTAGAATTCTCGTTGGGGAGATGGAGTTCGGTACGATATAATTCTTCTCGCAAAGACAATAGTCGAGAAGAACGCGAGGCGGCGAGGAGTGCCTGAATCGCCGATTCAATCCACGAGGTACTCCACAACAGGCATGGCGGAGCGGGGAGTCGTTAGGCGGGGGGTTTTGACGGCAGCGTATCAGGCAGAGGCGACACCGGAGACTCCCCCATGATGAACACGGCTGGAGTCTCTTCGGTCACGAACGACGGACAAGGCTGCAGTCGGGCTGCAGACAGAAAAGAAGGCTATCGTGACCGTGACTGTGACATACTACCAAACTGGGACCTGGCTGCATCCCACCAAGTCCACTCCCGCCTTAGACGTCGTGCCCACTACCGGCTGCATCTTCGCGAGTTGACTCCAGCCGTGTTCATCATGGTGGAGATCCAAGCGTAACTCGACCTCTCCGCTTCAACCATGTTCATCATGGGGAAGTTATTCGTATCTGCACAACGTGCCTCGAGGACTTGGCTCTTATTGTTCTTTTGGGATGGATTTATCCGCAGGATCGCCAGATTCAACTCCGGCTTTTCATTCTGGCTTGCTGCCGCTCTTTGTGTCGCTGCTCCTCGCTGCTGACAACGTAGCGCCGATAGAAGTCATCACCCCGCTCTCGATTTACTCCCGACAACCGTTGCAGCAGGATTCTTCATACATTCCTCATTCAAAGCGGTAGGTTTATTTTTGTGCTTCACTACGCCTCACCGCTCAATTGCCCTATCCCTAGGCATTCTCTTATGGCGACGGAAACAGTAAATCGTAAACAGAATGTCTCGCAGTAAATCAAGCAGTATATTTTCAAGAAATGATCAATCAACGAATGCTCTACATCCGTGCCTTGTATCTACCCTCACGATTTCTTTGGCATGTTCTGCCAGATAAATAACACGCCGATCAGGATCAGAAGGAATTGAAAGGCATTAGCAAGGATGCCAGCTGCCCGTACACTCTTCTTACGCCCCATCTTCTTCCATATCATGATGTCGTTACGACCACCTAGCTCTCCGGAGCGCGCCGCGAAAATCGTGCTAATGCCGTCGATGTCTGCGGCCTGTTATTTCTCGGCCCTCAGCACGATCCCAACAATTGACTTCTATCTCACCGTCACAGCTTGGACCCAGTCGCGTGTTCCCACTTGCAGCTGATCTAAGAGTTCACCATTCCAGTGGTCCAATACATAGACAGCGCCATGGTCGCTTCCACACACAATCGCGCCTCCATCGTCGGCGAAACAGACTTGGCGTGGTCGTGCCTCCTCCTGCGTCAGTGCAATCTCAAAGGTCTTGAGTTTGTGGTCGTCATCAAGCCGATAGAGCACCGCTCCTTCGAATGGATCCTCCAGACACATGAGACCCTTCCGAGAATTAATGGCAACTCCGCCTCTGAAAAGGAGCGTGCTAAACCAAGAGCGCATCCAATGACAGCTAGCTGCACTCACATCTTTCCACCAACGAACCGTGTCTTGACGGTACTTCCATCGACCCCTCGCAACGTCCGGCTATGCAGTGAGGTCAGTCGCGATTGGAGAAATCTAGGCATAATACATATACTGACATGGAGCCATCATAGAGGGTGAAAACAATTACTTCTCGCTCTGTGTTTTTGTAGTCCCCAAACGCGATTGCTTTCGGTACTGCACCCTTCATTGGGATTGTAAATAGAGGTTGCAGATTTGAAGTGCGGTCCAATGTATACGACTGGACAACGCCGCTTGCAGTACAAAGGGCAAGGCGGTTAGACGCTGGGTCAAACGCCAATCCAGTCAACTCTGCCGATCCAAAGATCTCCTTGCAATACATCTCTTCCAACTTCTATTGCGTATCGTCATGGAGGGCAGAAGGCCAAAGCCAGCAACAACATACATTTTCGTTGGTCATTTTCCACGCTCCCAAGTGGCCATACTGGGTACCGTAAAATAGCAGCTCTCTGGATTCATTTTCGCGTCGAATCCACAGTAAGCATGTCGTTGCTCCTCGTCCACCAGCACCGGCGGGTGACTCGAGAAGCTTGGACGTTTTCAGGTCCCAAACGCGAGTACCGTCAATTCCTAGACTGAATATCAGCACGACCCTTCGCCATCACAGGGTTCCAGGAATCACCCCCGCTCGCGAGCAACTTGCAGTCCTCAGTGACGGCAAGGCGATGCACGGCTCCTCTATGGCCAGTCAGGGTGCCGCACGGTGTGTAGACTTTACAGTAGGATTTCTTTTCGGAAGAGAGCATCGGAGGCATCGGCGCGGAACTATTCGATGATGAACACCGAGCAGTACACAATATGCGGGTCGGAGAGGAATGGGAGCGAAGGTGTCAATGAGACGGACACCTGAGAGCAACAAGAAACAGACTCACCAGTAACGAGGGAGAAATGGGAGTGAAATATGAGTCGTTTCGAACAAGGGATGCACCCAGATTGCGCAAAGACCTACATATTTAAAATGGTGTGGCAGCGCGCGTGCTTCCAAATGGAGCGCCCTACAATATTGGTTTCGAAGTTCGATAAAGAAGATGCGCATACACGTGTTGAATGCCTTATTGTCCTGCTCATGATTCTATATTCTCCCTTCGTCGTAGGGGCTCCCAAACGATCCTTCTCCCCTCCTCGTCGTAGATGGACGCTCACCCTGCCCAACCCTTCTTCGCGCTCCCGCCTGCAGTGGACGCTCCACCCACTGGCGCAGGACAGCCTTTTTTCGCAGTCCCTATCGCTCCGCCTCGTCCAGTTGTCCTGCTCTTGGACATGTCCCCCGTTCCACGCCCCTTGTCGTCGCTTGTTCTTGATCACCGAAAAATTCCGCGCATACGTTTCAAGTCGGAAAGGGCACCATCCGCCGCTCCTCGCGCCCAATCCGTTCGCATTCAGACGCCGGGTGCTGCGGCCCGCGCTCATTCCATTCGTCTCCCAACGCCCATACCCGATACCACCATGTCGCGCGCGACAACCCCCGCGTCGGACCTCCGTTCCTCTCCTTTCTCTGACGTCCAATCTCTGCATGACGTGTCGCCTGTGCCGGGCTCCTTCACCGACTCGAATACCGCACTCATCAAGCGTCCTAAAGGCGTCCAGGATAACATAAAGAAGATAACAACGATTGCAGAGCCCCTGCGGGAGGAAATTTTGGTAGGTTATTCCCAGACGAAAGGTACACTTTGCTGATCACAAATGCAGACACACATCGCGGTTCTCGCGCCCTCTTTCCTTGACGCAACGTTGGCGTACGGAGGTCAGGACCCCGCCCGCTATGCGGAATTCCGACAGCAAGTAAGCCGCATATCGTCTTGTCAATCCTTTTTCACCCAACAGATTCGTCTCCATCCAGATTGTCGCAAAATTCCCAATACTCGCTCTCCATGAAGGGGCGTGGCCGCTGCAGTGTCTCGTCACACACTACCTTAGAAATGCTCGTCGTACCGTCAAGGGTAGGTCGACCAAACGCAAAATGCTCACAGACATCGCCATCCGCGCCCAGAGCGAGTGAGTTGCTTATTTTGTCCCTGGGTCTCATTTGTGGCGACGTTTCACTGACTTCATGCAGATTGCGCAAGTCTTGAACTTTTTTATTGTGAACACGAGCATTCGGGTACATACACGCTCCTCATGTTGCTCGCCATGATGTATTTGTAAATATAAACATTTTTCTTGGAATATTTTTTCATATGTGAGCCAAATATGACCCGAGCCTTGCCCGGTCATGTTTGGCTGCCGCCTTACCGCCAGGTTTGGACATGAGGTCATGCCGGCAGAAGCCATACCGGCTTGGCTGCAGCCTGGCTGCAGCCCTTCCCTCCTTGTCTGCAACCATGTTCATCATGGTGCAGACCGTCCCTCCATCTTGCGGCCATGTTCATCACGGTGCAGACCCCCCCTCCCAACCCGTCTAACCACCCTCAACTCTCGGTATCGACTTATTCGATTCATACACATGAGGCTGGAGTCGTGCCTTCTTCGACTACAAGACCATTTCTGCAAAACAATAAGCCTTTGTCCGGTTTCCGCCCAGCGACCGGGTTTCTTGGCTCCGGACCCACGAGGCTCGTATGATAACAAGGGTTTTTTTTTCGAGACAATAAGCTACGCGCACGTTTTCGCCACCGACCAGGCCGCTCCGCTTCGAGCGGTAATCGCGCAACCCCGTGTTCTCGACAGCGGCGCGTCGAAGCAAAATGCAGCCAATGCGATTTTAATTTGCGTTGGAGCAAGCGCCGCTCAGCCAACGCTCAACAATAAACACACCTTGGCCCAAAATATCTCTTCTTTCAGCTGCGTCATCGCTTCGATGCTGAACAAAAAAAGCTACCGCCGCATGTTCTG
Source organism: Favolaschia claudopus (assembly GCA_037176885.1). Taxonomy (NCBI): domain Eukaryota; kingdom Fungi; phylum Basidiomycota; class Agaricomycetes; order Agaricales; family Mycenaceae; genus Favolaschia; species Favolaschia claudopus. The sequence continues at coordinate 659,388 of JAWWNJ010000120.1, forward strand.
TGATCACCCCGTATCGGAAATTGACGCGCCCCGATTCCTTGTGACAGCAGCGCCTCTACGAAATGGTGTTCACTCAAGTAAAAATGGCTCCTCCGTACCAACATCGTCTTCACTTGTCAAGTTTCCATCCTCCTTTCGCTCGCAATGGTGAACAGTCGTATTTTCATCCCTGCTGAGCCGCCTGTAAGCATCTTTCAGTAACATAGACTGAAAGAACCTAATCTATTCCAAGGCCATCGAATTTACCTTGCAGGCGCTCTCGTTCTCTACGTCGTCCGCCTCTGCACGTCGCGTTCAAATCGCGACCCGGTCCCGAGATACCCAACCACAGTCCAACCGCTTCGCCTGCGTTGAATTCAACATGGGGCATTCCCACTTCCAATCCCACATACACGACATTCTCGTTAATTTAAAGCACGGACGCTTTCGCTCTCGATTTCGTATCTTTCTCAAACGTCACATCCGACTCCCAGCCAACGCCGTATTTGACGTCAAAGGCGACATTATCGTGATGCGCGTTGCCTCAGAAAACTCAAATTCCCTCGTCCACTTGCGGTCTTCGGATGCGCCACTCATTCGTTTCATCATGAGGAAGTGTGTCCCTTCGCTGTTGTTTTTTGGTGGTCTCTGATTCAACGATTCTCAGGCTTGTACCGACTTTGCATACAGTGCAATCTAACTGCCGCAAACCCGTTCCCAAAGTTTTAGATTTCGAGCGAGCACGTCGCTAGCTGTTGGTCGAGTGCTCAGTATATAATAACGTTAATCTTGAATTATGATTATCTTGTGACGCGCAGAACCGAAAATTGAGCTCTATTCGAAACATCTTGGACGTAGCGTATCACCTTCCTTTTTCAGAAACACATGTCCTTTTTGGGGAACAATAAGATTGGGCCCCGAGGAACTCGATGCCGTGAGGACGGAGCAGCAATCCGAATAGACAACGCGCTTCCCTTTTTCGAAAACAAGAAGCGCGGAACTGGTTTTGAGGGAACACGCTTCGTGAAAGCGGAAGTCCAATTCGGTGACACAAAGGGAACTTCCTTTTCCGAAGAAAACAATAACCAGAGCAGCAATTTGAAGAGACGACGCGCCTCCCTTTTCTGGAAACAAGAACGGCCGAAATTGGAGCTGAGGGGAAATGCTGCATGACGGCGTGGAGGTGTAATTTGGAGAAAGGTCAATTCCTTTTTCGAAAACAATAATCATGTACGGTATAAAAGATCTCTAGCTATGCCAGCAAGCCTCCATAACGAACCATTCCCTTTATCCTCTTTCTTGCACACTGCGCCTCTATACTCTCGATCGTCCTCGCGTCTTGTCTCTTCACAAACTCTGTGCTGCAATTCTGGGGTTCTCTAGTTTGACGGTGTTCATCATCGTAAACTATCTCGTCTCCAATCTGAAGCGTTTTTTTGATTCAACGAACTACTCATGGACGAGGACATCTCCATGCCCACGGCGACTGAGGTCAAGCTTTGATTTTGTTGTCCGCGTCATGCACTCATTATCGCCGTAGGTGCAGCGTCAGCGCGACGCGACTCCCTCAAGGTCCGATGACACCGCTCCTCAACCGTCTGAGAAACGCGTAGCCGTGGCGGGTCCGTCTCGCACCGTCGTCGACAATGTCAGTATTGTTCACGTTGTTGACGTTGTATCAATACTGATTCCATTAAGGCCAATGAGATGTCGAAATATTATCAAGACTTGTACCACAAAGAGAAACAATCCAGAATCGCCGCGGAGAACAAGGCGGCGGCGGCTCTTCAAAAGGCTCATGCCGCAAAGGACATTGCTCGAGAGACGGCCCGCATCGAAACCGAACAATACGTGGGGGAGTACGAGAAGTCTTGTCAATTGCACTATGGATCGCAGGTTTCCCAATTAGAGGGGCAAATCGAAGCTCTCCACCGTCAAACCCAGCTCTTGCAAGATCAGCTCAGCCAGGAGCAGCAGCGAGTGGTATGTTTGCGTTTTGTTCGTATACTAGCATTTAACCCGCTGTTACAGTCCTCCGACAATGCCTCCATGACCGCTCAGCTTCAACAAGCTCAGCAGGACAAGGAAACTCAGCTGGTATGTCAAAAAATTCTCATCTGCCGTTCACTTGACTAAAATCGGCGCAGGCCGCAGCAGCCGCTGCTCTGAACGACTTGCAGATCCAAAAAAACAATGAGCTGGTATGTGTTCTTCGACGGCTGGTTTCTATAGTTGGCTGAAATTTGCCAAGGCCGCAGCGGCTGCTGCTCTCGACGAACTCCAGGCAGAAACGCAGAAGCAACTCGTGAGTCATGGATCGGGCTGATGTGTTCAAGGTGTTGATCATGTTTATAGACTGAAAAATCCAACGATGCGCTGGTCTTAATCTCAAGACTTCGCTCGCAGCGCTCGTATGCGCCAGGCTCTTCTCAGGCGCCCTTCCCAGATGGTCCGCCACATCTTCGCGTCGATTTCATGTCGCAAGAAACCAGGAAGCAGCATGCTTCTGAACGCTTGATCCACAAAGCATCGAACCGCATCCCGATTATCCCCCTGCAGCCACCACTCCCAGGTCCATCCTCCGGCCCCAACGATAACGAGCCCGACTCTGACTCGGCCACGGAACGCTACAAGCATACCAAAGGGGTCGTGGAAGACATTCTAGAGGAAATGGGCTTCAAATCGGCGATCAAGAAGAAGAAGGGGGGCAAAGCGAAGAGGGGGAATGCGCTTTACCGGCAGGATATCCTAGCTCAGCAGGCGACGCTTACCAGAGAGGAGGATCTGGATTACAAGGTTGGCTGTCGCTTGCCGACCACCTTGGCCTGGCTAACTTTGTTCTGTAGAAAGGTCTTAGGGTACTCTTCCACGGACTAACCTCGACCGTCGTCAGCGAAGATTTCAAGAACTACGTGCCTGCGCCCGCCGATTTAGTCCTCCAATTCAATAACGGAGAAGGTGGCTCGTTCCCCTCTTCGACGCAACTGGATTTTGGGACCGGCTTCATGTCGTCGTTATGGAATGTGAAAATCATTGCAGTTTGGCGCAAAACTTTTCAGGACAAGCGTACCGCCGAGAACTGGCCCGTCCCGGTCGTCAGTGACGGCTATGTCCAAGGCTTGCTGTTCGGCATATTGAAAGATTGCCATGAAGCTTGGGCCAGATGGCAGCCCCGCTGGTTGAAGCTTGAAGGGAGACCAGAGACGGCGGCAGAGGTACGAGCACGCATGGCGGCGTATTTGGCGAAGCGGAAAGGACAAACCAATAATCGCACAAAGAAACAGCGGGTGAGTTTCAGTCTCATCTACCTTATCACTCCGTTGACATTCTACATAAGAAACTTGACAAGCGGAAGGACATCGTCGTTGAGGTACTCAAACTCAAGATATTGCACTCAGCCCCCGATCTCGAGTTCTGGAAATTACTGGAAAGGATTCTCAAATACTTGGATGTGGAGGGAATGTCGTCGGACGAGGATGGTATTGAGCAGTATGGTGGGCGCATCCAGCCCATATACAAAGTCAAATTTTGTGTTTGGCGCGCCGCCACCATTTCCGACTATATGCGGATCGTCGATGACACTGGTCCCACCATCGCAGACAATCGCGGGAACGCCGCGTTCCCTCGAGTGCGTTGCCCAGAACTTTTATCCACCACCCCAGCTCCGAAAGGTCTGCCGATCAAGATGTATGACGAGAAGTGGCTGGCAGCACAACGCCAACGCAACCCAGATTTCGAGGAGGAGATGGAGATTTCTAAAGATGCGTTCGAGTTGATGGTTGCGGCAACTAGTTCTATGTCGTTGTAAATGTTGTTACCGTACCGCTTGTGCATCCCAGTAGTCGAAAGCGTCGAATGCGGCTGGAGAAACTTGAATATACTGTTGTTTTCTTGGCATAGTCCTACTCTTCACGCAATGAACTTAAGCCACTCCATTCATGTAACAATTCCGGCACTCAACAGAACTTCGGTCTTGAGCTTAGTGTAACACAAACCGCTTGAGGATTCACGCAAGATACAAGGCAAGGACAAGGGAACAAGAACTGGAAGCCTCGCGCACGCAATTGGCAACAATTAAGATAAGTGGTTAGAAGTGGCTTTGAATGTACAAGTAGACTTGAAGTAGGGTAGATTGTTTTAATTTGGAATCATAACTGCTTTGAACCAAATATAATGGACACGGTGGAGGCGAGAATCGAGTCGAGACTGTCCGGAATCGAAACGCCATAGGTAACATCACATGCATGTCACGGTCACACTCCTGCCCTGCTTCCACCACCACCGCATTCTCAGCTGACGGGTGTTCATCATCCTGCAGCGTCTCGACACAATCCTTTCCAGCCTAATTTATCCTCATTCCTCAGTTGGAGACGGCAACAGCGTTCAAGACCGACCGCTGACGGGTGCTCGTCATCCTGCAGCTTCCGATCCTCATCCCTCTCGTCTTAACTCCAGTATGAACCAACGAATTCCCCGCAAAAATCAGCCTGTCACTTTGGCGAGCGACAATTCCTCCAATCAGTCCGTAAGTTTGGCTACCGTCGATTCATTTTTCAAATGAGTTACCTACATTTCTAGCTACCAGGCAGTGCGTCGGCGAGCAAGTTCACTCTCTGTCCATCTCTGCCGGTGTGTCCTCTTACTTCCTTATTGTCAGTCATGCCTAATGCCTAATGTTTTACAGGTCGATGGCTATGTCAGTGGCTCAGTACGCTGCAACAACGAGATCTACATGGTTTTTGCCGGAGACCCGGAATTCGTCCGCAGTGTGCTCGTATACGGAAGAGAGCCCCCTCCCGTTCGCGTCGACACAGTATCCACAGACTTTCGGTCGCAATTTGTTGACCCAAACGCTGCGTATACAATGTTCATCCCGCGGTATAACGTCTTTCAAGGCCCTCTGCTTGGCCGACTGGGCTACGAGTACCACACTTTGCCAGTAATTTGCTATGGTGAAGGCGAAGGGTGGGGATTGCACTCAGACACCATTGATGAATGGCGTACCCTCGAGCTCAACATGTGCGCTGTCGCTGGAGCCATGAACAGGCGGTGTCGCTCGGAGCGTCCCCGGATCATCCCATATCCCGCGCCATATCGTTTTGGTTTCGAAAAAAAACGTTACACTGAAGCCACGGCTCGCCGCGTAGCTAGAAAGTCCATTGAAGGATTTCTTCCTCTCATTGGGCAGCTTAGCTTATTTTTCTTTCTTTTTGCCCGCTCCGAAGATTTGAGGGGGTCAAACTGGCGTTCGGATGTAATCTCCGAAGCCAAAGTCCACCCAGCATGGTTTGACGAATTGGAGCGTGCGGTAACCGATTGGACAATTCCACGTATGGGGGGCGTAGTGGATTTGCGTGCTCCGAAAACCCCACATTCTGAACATACTCCGCGCACACAAATGGATTTCTTGCTAGGCTCAATCATAACTTCCGAGATTCCGCTACCTTTGTACATCAGATTCGGCGAGATCAGCGCTGATCCTCGCGAGTGTCGCTCTCGCAATCCTCTTCCCTTGACCCTCGAAGCATTGCCCTTCTTTCCCGATAACGAAGAAATTCAATATTTGAAGCAGATCCCAGGTGTGATTGCATTCAGTGAATGGGAAGTGACGAACGACCTGTGTGTCAACTATCCCGGCGATGATAAAGTCAAAACGTTTCGGAGTCGCAGGGAAATTGCGCCATTCGTTATGGGCTCCTCTATGGAGCATACATTCGAGCCTTCCCGCGGGTCTTCCAGCCGGCCCCCCTGCGCGCCCTCCCGCCCACCTACGTTCGAACCTGTGCCTCCTCCTGTAGTTGATACTACACTATCCGCTGCCCCCTCGTCTACCTGGTTTGCAGTGGAAAAATATAGCGGCCAGCATGCGGGAGAGGAAATGTCCGCATTTTTTGCTCGTCGCCAAGCCGCAAATGAAGCGCGTCTCAAGACGGAGAACGGAAAGCAAAAAGCTTCGCGCCTTCAAAAAGAGGCTCATGCTGCCAAGGGGGATGTGCCGGGGAACAAGGGGGCCAAGGTTTTCGTATGGGAGCTTGTCGATGGGCATCGTATTCGTCAGGCGGCCGGTCGACGAAACTATGCCGACTACTGGGAGGAATATTCCCCTTCACAACGCATATACGACTCCTTCAGGGATGAATGGGATCTATGCGAAACGTTCGGTGAATCTCCGGAGCCTGAGTCAGGCTACGACGATGATTATGACGAGGACGACGGCTTGCCTCCATTGCTGCCTGATATCGGCGGGGAGGATTTCGTCCGAGTAGGAACTCATACATCCGAAGCGGATCTGGCACGCATCCACGGCACCGCACAACCTCCCAATGAAAGTTGTGCAACTCCCGGCTCATCGTCTTCCTCCGGGTACGAAGTTTTGCCCGCTGAAACGCAGGCGTCCCTTCGTTTTGGATATGCCACTGGCGTCGCAATGCCTAGCTTTTCCGGTGTCCAACTTCCGAGCACTTCCACTGTTGCAAAAGCATTGGGCAATAAAGACATCACACTGCCTCAAACCTCGACACTTGAGAGGCTTAAACTATTTTTTGCTCAATGCAAGGATGCTTCCTCCCTTAAAATGATAACCGCCGACTTGATAGAGCCGAGTGAAACGGGACTGCTTTGCTCAGCAATGGAGGTTACGGCGTTCAGCCACCAAGGCTCGCCACACTACTGCATTCGAGAAAGCGACCAGGCTGGATCCCGCTGTATAGTTGTGTCCAGTGCTATCACAATTCTCGAGATCATTCGCAATTGGTGGGACTCTGATTTGGAAAGCCTAAGCCACCAGCTCCTCTCACGAGGTGTAGCATTCAAATTCTGCATCCTCAATCCATCTCTTCCGCTTTGTCCCGTCAAGCGTCCGGCGCCGCATTACGATTATCGATCCAAAGGCTACAAGCCTGATCAGCACGACTACGCTGCGTACATCAACGCACGCGATCGTTTCTTAGCATCAAGTCGAGGGGCTCTTGCACTTCGATATGGCGGTGTCGTCGCCCGTATTGCCCGATCTGTGCTGTCACTAGAGGATGGGGCCTTCCATCCAACAGATGAGGCAGTTGACTGTGGTGTCTGCTATCACGATGGCCGCCGTGGAGAAACCTATTGGGACGGGGAGCTGACCCCTGATGAGATAGATCTGATATGTGGGGTATATCATATTGCGACTGGTAAGCATTCACTTTTAACCGTCAGTTTATCTGAATTATCTGTAGGGCAACGGGATATCAACGCCCCACGAAATCGTCAAACCACCATAATTTCCTGGTGGCCGCGACCGGTCAATTTTCTCAAATCTGGCATCAACGTCGGGTGGTGGAGCCCCGCATGCGAAAACTTCTACCAGAGACGTCTGGCGCAGATTGCGAAGGGTGACGCGAGTCTACCCAGTCAAATTGATTGGAAGAACAACATGAGGTTTGACAACAAAGTGCCGCTCTATATGGACGGTTTTGAGAAGTGTGCTCAAATGATGCTGAAGGAGGGCGGTCTCGACTAACTCGCTTCGTCTGACGTTGCTTATTTTCCTTTTTTGGTCCATCAAAGCGTAGAATCTTGTAAACTCCTTTCGTGGTTATTTCGCTACAAACCGCTGCCAATGTATGTATAGTGTTGTTACTGACTTACATGTATAGTAGATTTGTATAGATCAATTCTTCTTGTGTACTCCATCCAAATTTTGTGAGGCTCACAAAATTGTTTGCAGACAGGCAGCAGTCGGGCTGCAGCCTGTCTGCAGCCTGTCTGCAGCCTGTCTGCAGCACAATTTCCGCGGGGCTGAAACTGGTAGTTCCAGTGGCAGATTCAGCGCACGCGGAAATTCGTACTGAGTCTTATTGTTTCAGTGCCACCGAAATCGACGCTGATATTAACAATTCCATGATTAGTTTCAGCGTTCCTGGACTTATTAGTATCGGACGGCCCGAACCCAATACTGACACTGAGAAACTCCGTCTCACATTCAGGCCGGCTGGTACTCAAAGTCTCCGCTTCAGTTCCCGAGTCCCTGAATTTGACGCGCAAACTGATAGTTTCTTTTCCAGATTCATTTTAACAGATTCCCAAAAAATCAGACACAAGTTCAGTACACAATGAGATCAAAAGTTTCCTCTACAAGTTCAGCGTGCAGGAAATTTTATTTTTCCCGGTGTGTCACACCGGGAAGAATGAAATTTCCTCCACGCTGAACTTGCAGCGGAATCTATCGGTTTCAGTGCATCCGAAAACTGACGATATCAGTATCAGTTTCAGTGACCTTGAATGCGCATCAAACACAATTTCAGCGACGCTGGAATTCTCGCCCTGAATCCACCAGTTTCCGCTACAAGTCCAGCCTAAGTGAAACTTTATTTTTCGCAGCGAGGATATCCGGTGAGCTCAAATGGGATTTGGTGAAATTCAAGTCTTCACGAATTATCAAAGCAATGCCCCCTGCTCGGCGGCTTGACTCGTAATATGGAACCCGCGTCAGAGAGATCAGGGTGAATGCGTCCGGCACATTTGCGGAATCTTCTTCCCCAGGACGCTCATGACAGCAACGGCCTTGGAGGGAAGCTTGATGAGAACGGTAGCGAGAGGGAGAGGCATAGAGGGTCTTGAGGCGCAATGGCCGATATCCGCAGCAGGTACGCAGGCGTGCGGCTCTAGGAATGTTTGAGGAGGGTCAGAGGACCCATTCACCACTGTAGCCCGCAAACCCCATGAATTTCACGCAGTTGATTCACCCAATCTTCACCTGAAGTTCACCAGAAAAGCCCATGAATTTCACGCAGAACTTGTGAATTTCACGGGGTTCAATTCACCTAGTTGGACTACTGAAAACATTTAGTATGTGAGTCTGCATTTTTTCCGCGAGGATTGGGAATGCGGTGGAGAGATTTTATACCTTGAGCAAAAAAACCGCATTTCAGGCCGAGAATTCGGTCGAAAATCACTTCAAGTGGAAAATTTAGAAGAAATTGAACATGAGAAGTCAAGAAAACACACCAGAGGGCCCATACTACTAGCAAAGTGATTTTTTGAGCAAAATCCCAATTTGGAGGATTTTTACGAACCGAGCGGCCCATTCGACAATGGCCCGTGTGAGGCGTGACACAGGGCAAAAATTCGGTTCGACAGAGGTGGGTGTGACACGTGATTAACGATTTGAACGTACATAATTGTACTCGGTGTGACCAAAAGTAACCGGAATCGGAAATTGCGTGTTTTCAACCAGATTTTGTGGGTGACTGCTGAGCAAATTGGCCCAATTGGCAGTGTATGAACATATACAATTGCATAAGAAGCAGGCAAAAGGTTGCATAATCTCTTTGTCCTATTATTACACATTCTTTTATGTATGCTTTGAGGCGGGAAATTAGTGTGCCGAGTTGCCTCTCTCACTGAACAACGGGAAACACCTGGCAACCTTAGATATCGGATTTGTAGACTATTGGGATACTAAGCACCTTTTTGGGGTACTTACAGGTCAGAAATTACGGCATCTCTCCTTCAGAGAACACAAACATGTCCAAATTGGTTCAATTTTAAAGATTGATTCACCAACTCAAAACAAAACATTGCATGTCATGCCCATACCATCAAAGTAGTAGAATAAATAATTTAGAAGAGCCCTGTATTACTTAAAGCTGTTTGAGTTTCGAAATTCCCCTCTAAAAAGCCAAATTCCGGTTACTTTTGGTCACACCGAGTACAGTATCCCGCCCGAATGGACGGACGTCTTGCAGCTGCCGAAATTGAGTTTTGCGAGATTTCAAAATTTGACATGGTGGTTGACCTTGTATTTGGCCACGACTGTGATGGTTCAGGGCTGTTCGGGGGGGGAGGATGTATTATACTCGCGCGGTCCACAGTCTGAACTGCGAGTTTACCGAAGACATACATGTAGTACTGTACGGGTGGTTATCCTCACAGAATTCTACAAGATGTCAACCGAGCACAACGTCTTTCCAGGGGGTCAATCGCGCAACGCAATCAGGGAACTGGCCGGCCGCTTGTATGGCAGGATCTCTGGTTAAAACCCGTAGGACCTGTGGGGAGTTCTCTCCCACCAGGTATAAATCCCCAGTATCCACCAGTAACCTGACGCAATCGAACGTCTTTCCCTTTGCCGACGCATGCACACCACTGGCCAAAGCGAGCCCAAGGACTTTAGGCTGGTAAGTTGCGACCCTACGCAGTCGACGGGGGCGAATAAACCAGCAGCATAGGCACTGCGTCGTAAATTTGAAGGGTTTTGAAGGCCAATTTTCCCGTGTCCTTTTCCATTTCAAGCCTGCCTACTAAGATGTCTTTTGTTCGGGAGGAATTCGAGATTTCATGGTCAATCCACGCCTCCATCGAGAGCTTGACCTGATTCATGGCTTCTTTCACTGCAGCAACCTCCAAAGGACCAGAGATATCCAGTGTCACGGGGATGTACAATTTTGAAAGGACAATTCGCAAATCATTTATCCAAGAGATATTGCGCTGACGAGCCAGGTTGATAGATTCTTGCAGCGCGTTCCATGCCGGTCGATCTTCATCCAACTGAAGCCAGTAGCACAGATTTTTGAGGGCAAGATAGATGCGGCGGTAACGAATCGGCCAAATCCCCGTTTCGGAAAAGAGAACGGCCTTCATCGAGCGCGAGCCAATTCCGAGCATTCGGCGCAAAAATTTCAGTTGAACCTTCTCTAGAAGCTGCAGACTTTTTGCCTCAATATCTAGCCAGACTTCGCACCCGGCCGTGAGGTATGGGTCCACGCGAGCCATATAGAGTGTTCGCAAATCCCATACCGGCATCGAGCCAGCGAAACGATGGAGTCCGAGGATCGTGTTCGCAACCTTGGATGCTTTCTTGGCCTTCAAAATGTACTGCTCGCGCCACATGAATTTACAGCCTGTTTCAAACCAGATGCCAAGATAGCGCGCTTTCTGCACCTGTTCAATCAGTTTCCCAGCCATATGAAAGGTAGGATTAAATTTTTGACGGCGTCCGTAAATTTGGCAGAGCGATTTTGGAATTGAAACCTCGCATCCATTATTGTCTGCCCAGTTTTGAGAGTCATTGAGATGAAGCTGAAATCCTGGTGGTGACGTTGAAGCCGTCATAACATCGTTGGCATGTTCGACTTGATTTGTGGGCACGCCATTAAGTCGAATATCGTCAGGATGGACACTCAACGCGAAATCGGCCATGAAAAGGTTCCACAAGTGCGGAGATCCGGGGTCTCCAGTTAAAATTCCCAGGAGCGATTCGAAGTGACGTCCGTACTCGGTATCACGGAAAGTGATGGCGTCACTTCTTTTTCGGATTTCTGGATGCTGGATGGAGGCTTTTTCATGAAACAAAGTGCTACGTGGGCCAGAATGACTATCTGCATATTTTCAGGATAATGATATGATCAAACAATTATGATATGCCATCAAATGGCCGAAAAAGGCAAAACCACCAAAATCTAGCTTGACCCAAGATGTCAATCATCACAATCTGGATGGGGCAGATTGTAGCCCATGATGAGTAGACAGATGTGGCATTTTGGATTAGGCAAAAATATGCATCGGTTCTTTCGCTATAACCCGCGCAATATTGTGATTTTGGTCAATTTTGGCCATTTTTGCTATTTTTCCCGACTTTGAAGTCCATATATCTCGGCATTGCATACACATTTTTGCATAATTCAAAGTGCCAGGCCTGTCTACTTCCTTAGGGCTACAATTTGGCGGATCTGAATTTTGATGGAGAAACATCCCACGGCAAGCCGAATTTTGGGTGTTTTGTCTTTTTCGGACATTTGATCGCGCATCACAATTTATTGATCAGACCATGGTGCTAGAAATATGCGCGTAGTCTTTCTAGACTGCCTAGCACTTTGATTTGGGCAAAGGCGTTCATCCAGCGTCCAGAAATATGAAAGAAAAGCGACGCCATCACTTTTTGTGAGCACGAGTATTGGCCGTCCAGGCGAACTACTCGGTGTGACCAAAAGTAACCGGAATTTGGCTTTTTAGAGCGGAATTTCAAAACTCAAACAACTTCAAGTGATACAGGGCTCCTCTAAATCATTTTTTCTACGACTTCCATGGTATGGGCATGGCATGCAATGTTTTGTTTTGAGTTCGTGATTTAATCTTTGAAAGTGGACCAATTTGGAAATATTTGCGCTGTCTGAAGGGGAGATGCCGGAGTTTCGAGCCAGTAAGTACCTCAGAAGGGTGCGTAGTATCCCAATAGTCTATAGATTCAATATTTAAGGTTGGGAGGTGTTTCCCGTTGTTCAGAGAGGGAGGCAACTCGGCACACCAATTTCCCGCCTCAAAGCATACATAAAAAGAATGTGTAATAATAGGACAAAGAGACCATGCAACCTTTTGCCTGCCTTGTATGCTATGCAATGGTATACGCTTATACACTGCCGATGGGGTCAGTTTTTCCAGCAGTCACCCACAAAATCTGGTTGAAAACACGCAATTTCCGATTCCGGTTACTTTTGGTCACACCGAGTATATATCGGATGCGGTCGTAAAGGCATTTCAACCATTCAATCATGGGTCCCGAAATACCGAGTCTCCCAAGTTTGGTCCATAAAGTTGGACGATCCGTCCTTGGAAAAGCATTCTTAAGAGCCAGGTATCCGGCGTAGAGGGGTTTGTCCATTGATTCTGCCTTGTCGATCATGCATAACAGAACAAAGGCACTGTCATTTATTCGCAGATGCGCCTGAAAGCCATTCTGCGAAGGCGGAATTGCACCAATGTCTTCTGCCCCTTCGCGAAGACGTCGGTCGATGATCAGCGTCAACATTTTCAACATACAACGTTCCAACGCGATCAGACGATAACCCATTGGGTCCGTAGAGTCCTTGTCTTTCTTCAAGATGCCAATGAGTAGGGAGATGAGCCATTGCTTCGGAATTTCTTGATTTTGAAGGCAGAACCGAAAGAATTCGAGCAGTTTTTCGTTCGGAATTTGGAGGCAGTCTTGGTAAGAGAAACCGTCGACGCCGATAGCCGTGTCGAGTCCATACTCTGTGATGTGCTTCTTCATCCATTCTATCTCGTCCAGACTGATCTCCCGGGTATAAGATTTGCGCGGTGAATTATCAGCCAAGTTTCCCTTCAGCTCCCGTGTTTAGGTCTTCCCAGTGATAAGGTCTGGTTAGGTCTTCCCAGGCTGACTTCCCGGAGGTTACAAAACTGAGTTGGGGTTGTTAGAGACATGGTAGGTGTGGTTTTATTGCATCTTTTTCGGTGGAAAATTCAGAGTTGTATTAGGGGCGCTCAATTCTTAGCTCGTCAGCTCGTCTCGTCCGTAAAATGTCGATTTTTTGATGAGGGGATCAAATTTGATGGGAAGTGGAGAGAAATGCGGAGTGGGATCAGCAGCTCATCAGCTCATCATGCAATTAAATAATTTCTGGGACGAGACGAGCCGACGAGCTAAGAATTGAGCGCCCCTATTAGGTTTCAGAAAAACTAAAGTCCATTCTTTGGCTGTCGAGGGTAGTGGGGTAAATGTAAGTTGAGCTCTACATTGTGTATCAGTCTCAAGCATCCGCATTGAATCTGTTACATTAGCTTTTTCAGTCGTCCCCAGTCACTGTGAAAACATCGGCACCTGATTTTCATGTACCGAGAACATGAATCAGTTATTTCATAGAAATGCGCATGATTCTAGCTTTTCAGGTATCCCAGAGGAATCAGGCCCCATTCAATGAATTTGACCGATTGCTCACCTTCTCAAAAAATCATGGAATACGACATTAAAATCACCGGCGCCTAGAGCACGAAAACGCCTAAGTCCAAATGCCGAATTGCCGGGCAATGACGTCAGAGCTCCACATCCGCAGCACACAAATGCTGCGGACGACCTCAGACGTCTCTTGTCTCCCTCCCACCACCACCACCCGCCACCGTCCCGCCAGCACTCTCCTCGTCGGACGCCGTCGCCGTCGCCGTCGTCTGTCATTGTTTTGTGGCCATGACCGTCACCGCCGCTCTCTTTCTCCCTCTTGCTCTTTCTAAATGGCTGTGAAATGACTGACCAACAGACTCCATCCCATTCGCACCACCTCAACGACCTCCCAGCACATCGTCCCCGCACGTCACCGGTGTCGCTATTTGTGCAATTGCCTGCCAAGTGATTCGTATGGCAATGTATTGCAATGAGAGCACGGTAACAGGTGCGCTGACCGCCCATCTTCCCCTCACACTTCCACTAACCACTGCTCTCTAGCAAGCTGATCTATTCATCGCCTCGAATCCACCCCCAACGCAACTTCCTTAAGAATTCGCCCTCGTTTGCGTCGACTCAAACCCCGCCAAGTCATCGAGCCCATCTCGGGGCTCCCATACTTCGCCTAGCCTCCCACCATTCTCACCTCTATAGACCCAATCTAGCACTCGAATTCAACGCTGACTTTGAAGAAGTCGTGGCAGAATTGTAGGTTCACGGTGCCGAGCAGATTCGCGTAGATATTGCGCGTAGATATTGCATGTATTGGTACATAGACCACAATATCATTTTATTTGAACCCGACTTTCGCTCCAAATCGCATTTTTTTAATGGTCTCAGTCCATGATTTCACGCATGTGCAGGGAGGATATGGGATTTGAGCCTGATTTTCATGGATCGGCACATGAATTTGGCACATGAAAACGTCGAAAAAGAATATGATTTTATTTGGGCGCTGGGTACATGAAAATCCGGGACCAGCAATTGATATTCAGGTTATGGGGACATGAAAATCGGGGTACCAAGGTACATGATTTTCAGGTCCCCCGATCTTCACAGTGAGTGAAAACTCGTTCGGAATGAAATTCCAGTGAAGCTGAAGCGCTGAAGCTTGACGTGTGAAATGGCCACAAATAGTCCCGATGAAAGCATGTGTGTCTGTCAAAACGGTGTTCCCATCACCAACCATCACTCAGGATCAAGCGGACTCTCTCTGGATCAAGCGGAAATCTCTCGCATCACTCGGATTCACCATCTATCAAAGATCTATCGATTACATCAAAAAACCCTCTATGGTGCGCTCGGCCTAAACACCACCAAACAAGAACGAAATTTATTCCACCTGATCAAAACCTTCCCACGACTGATTATCTGGCCAAAACACTCCGATTAGATAGTAGTACAATCCCTCAAGAGGGATTCTTCATCCGCTCAAAACTCACAATAAATACTTTTTCCGCGGGGCCGATTTGAGACATCAGTGATGCAAACAATCAATCAGTCACGTGAGCTTACGAAACATGCCTAATTTAGGTCACCACTGATCTACTCCCTCATTTTATATGCTCTCAGAGACCTCTGTGACCTCGCTGCTACACCAATTGAGACTTCCTGGTATGTTTTAACTCTGCCTGGCCCCAATTGTGCAGCAAACAATACAATTTAAATTTAAATTTTTTCCTTCGGTAGATTTGAGACATCAATGATCGCATCAATGATGGGACCTATTTGGTGGTGTTTAGGCCGAGCGCACCATAGCACAGCTTATTGCTTTTCGGTGACGGCTCTGATAAAGGGGGAGCAAGCTCCCCCAATAAATTTGCGACACCAGGCCACTTGGCGCAAATTCAAGAATCCTCAACAATCATTCCTTTTGTACTTGATACAGTATGCGACCATTTCTTACAGCCAACAGTTATCCTTAATGTGCCTGTACGATGAGGAAAAGCGCCCTACCACTGAATGCGCTGATGTCGGAGTTTGAAATTGGCGGAGCATTGCCGACAACCATGGTGTAACATCTACCGAGCATTTAAACTGAAAAAAAGTTCTAAGGAATACGGAGACGGAGAAACAGATCGGAATAAAACTACCCCCGCAAGTTGAATTGGGGGAGGAGGAGTGGGTGAACGACGGCACGGTCTTCCGTTGGGAGATAGACGCGACAGAAGCTAGTGAAGTAGTCTTTGCGAATTCCACGGCGGCAAAGGAATCCTGGGCTTGATTGGCCCTGGAATCGCCGCCCGGACTTGTGGCTAGTGTACCAATCGGGATTGAGTTCCATTCCATGTTGTCAAACGTCTTGCGGATGTGATGGCGTCCATTAAGCCTGTATAGGCATTTTTAAGTCATTAATGCGGTCGTCGACCAGAATTTAGGAAGCATACGTCGCCATCATGCTGTTCATGTACACTGCGCAAGCAGCCACCGCGTTAGTATGGAGAGCCAGGCACAATAACAAACTTCCACGAACGTTTACTGCTGGGAGCGAGGCCGAGGAAGTACCAGAATGTGTCGGGGACGGCCAAGAACTGCAATCATATATCTCGTTAGCTGTGAGGCATAAACCGAGAACGGGGCAGACTTACCAAGACCATGTTGATGCCAGAGGACAAAGCGGTGAGCACACCACGATTGATAGCGTCGTGAATGAGTAGGTCCATCATCAAATTAGTTCTGTTTGACGAGATCAATGCTGTGTCCATTGAGAAAAGAAGAAGAAGAAGAAACCGACCTGATCATATCGCCCTTCTGGCTTTTGAGGAACAAGCAGAGGTAAGTTGTGATCAGTATGTCGCAAGCGAAGGATGCTGCAGATTGAAGGGTGGTGATAGGCTACAGACATTTAAAGAGTGTTGGTAAATTGAAAAGAAAGAAAATACCTTGGTGGTCCCTAGTTTCAGGAAACTGCGCAGCTCGTATCTGGGTGTTGGAGGGTATCGGTATGGGCCAAATAGCACGAAGGGATAAGGACGCACGACCAGGCAGTCTGAATGATCCCTGCGACTGTGTTGCATGTGAGTTAGAAAACCTTGATGAACTCATGCGCCTACTAATTTGAACAATAGCTAAGAGAACCTGGGTAGACAAAGGTAAATCACTCGCTGCGGCAATATGCATATATGTACAATGATGTAAATGCCAAATGCAGCAGCGCTCAGCCGACTCCATCCCTGCGTTACTGATAAAGAATAAGCACCGGTGGTATCAACATGCAATCAACAGGCGCAGGCTTACATCGGTGGATGCGACTCGAGAAATAACTGTAGGAGCGTGATAAGGGTGGCGCCATTCCTGCCGTTCAAGACTCACATTTGCACAATGAAAGCGGAAAGATACTGTGGTGGCTTTCAGCGCTGTGTTGACTATGGAACTATACTTTAGTTGAAGGACTCACTGCGGCAAGTAGCTGGAGCTTTCGAGAAAATGATGAGCTCATAACGACAATAGGCTCATTGTAACATACAGAATCTTGCCTTTAAATAGTCTTATCAGCCGCGACCCTTTCACTCACACCGAAATACACTTACCAGAGCAAGTTGGTTTGAATGTCTCCAAAACGCTGCACAAAACGATTGTACTCGGTATGACCAAAAGTAACCGGAATCAAAGATGCCCTCGACGTCACAATCTGCGGTCACGAGTGGGTACTCCGGAGTCGTCCGATTCTGACGAGTTTCCAGTGCAGCAAATTCCGCCCCACCGGCCGCTTGTCCTGGTCCCTGTTTCTCCTGTTGTCGAGTCTGACGACGTTTTTTCGCTGAATGACAGTGATTCAGACGACTTTACTGGGCCGGCACGGCGAGTCACTCGGGCTCGGGCTGCTGTAGTACCTGTACCGGCGCCGCAACCCGCGCCTCAGCGTCGTATGTCTCCCAATCATTCATCTACAACTAATTTCGTATAACCATGCTGTTTATAAATTAGGTGCGGCTTCACGCCGGAGGAGAGGCGCCCCAGCGGCATCGTCAGATCCTGAATCTGTCGATGTGCAGGCAACGGCGCCAGCGCCCCGCCAACAGGTACAAAACACCACCACGGACAATGACGGTTTTGTGTGGCTGACAGAAGACTCACTTGGCGTGCTTGTAAGCGGTAAACAAGATCGGTCCGCCGACTGTAAGTATTTCTCTCTGGGGGGGCCACTCTGGGTGTATTTGAACCTACTTTTCAACCTGTAATAGGACTAACTAGCGCCAGAACTTGGTTGAATTTCACTGGATATAGGTTGAGTCCCCGCCCGATATCAGGTTGATTTGGTAGGTTGATGAGTTACCTAATACGGCCGAATTTATCCTAACGCTTTTCTAACGCTGCTGGGCGGCCAGCAGGTTAAAATCATCCTGTACCAGGATATTTCAGGTGATATATTTCAACCTAGCTTGGGGGTCATTTAGCTCTCATTCAGGTTGCATTTCATTCAATTTGGGGAGCTTTTTCAGCCGAATCAAGGATGATATTCGTAGCACAATCACACGACCGTAAATAGGAATTGAATGTCCGTAAAAGGAAATATAAGGGATTGAGCGTAGCCTGCGTAGGTAGAGATGCAAGCAGGGATCCACATGTACTCTCGCGCATATGCGACCACCTGCGCGCGGGGACATGGACCTGTAGTTCGTACCGTTAGTCCGCGGCTGGGTATCGATCGCGAGAAGAGATGTCAGTCACTTACCTCGGCGTCCCACGTTGACATTAGTTCTCGTCTTCCTCCTCCGTGTTCTCCCCTCCAGTGTCAGCGTCTTCCTCATCTTCGTCGTCAGAGTCCTCCACCACCTTGCGCTTTGAGACCGCCTTTTTCTTACCCTGCGCCTTCGACGTGGACTTGCTAGGACCGGCCTTCTTTGTGGAATCTGCGGCGGCTTTGGCTTTCTTGGCAGCTTTCTTCGAGGATGCTTTCACCGCTGCTACGTGTCTTGATTGGCGGCCGACGGAGCGCGCCTCTTACGCGATGCGGACTGATCTCGACGAGCAGAATTGTTCTTGAGATGGGCGTACTTGGCGGGGACTGCAAGCCACTTGTTCTTGTAGCCATTCTTGCGCTTATTCGCCATGTACTGTCTGATGATGTCTTCGGTGGCCCAATCTTTCACGTAATTTGCGAGGATGGGATGCCGCTTCCTCGCCTGGATTGGGATTCAGTGATCAGCGATGGGGATGGAACAGATTGAGACAAACCACGTCAAATAGCTCGGCTTTCTTACGGGGTGTGATATCTGCCCATTCGTCATCCCTGTTCATACCAGATTGAAGTACGAGATCCCGGAGATTGCGCTGTTCACATTGAGGTATTGTATGAACACGTTCGAATATAAATGTACACTCACCAGTAATGCCTTGTAGTTCTGATGATTCTCTTCCCCCACACCGAGCCCCATCTCATTCCGGATATTGTAATCGTTTCCGGCGGTGCCCTTGGGCTTGGGGATCATCTCCTGTACCGGCTCCGAGTCGACATCCATCGCATGGTGGAATTCTGCAAGCTGTCGCTGTAAGTCACCATTCTTAGCGCGTTCGGCTGCAAGCTCGTCTGAAAAACATCAGTGCTTGCCCCACAGCAATGTGACGAAGAGCGGGAAGACGCACCTGAGATCTGGGAACTATCTTCCTCACCGTTGTCGGTAGCTGAGCCCGTGATAGGGTTACCCTGCGCCTTGAGGGACGCAAGTTCACGCATTAGCGCGTCGTTGCGCGCTGCTTGCTCAGCGAGCTTCGCTTCCTGCTTTGCGATACGTCCTATGCCTCATGTGAGTGTATATCCATTCATAGCTGTGATAGCTTGGCTCACTCATGGCAGCGTCATTTTCCTGGCGTGCGAGCACGACATCTGCTGTATTGCAGCCATCCGCGTCGTATTTCGCCTCGAGCGCGAGCACGATGGTGTCGCGCTGCGTCTCTGTGAATGACTCCATGCCAACGAACATGATGTTCTCCTTGTCGGACGTGCTGGGCTTGGTCGCAGCTGAGTTCGACGCCTTTCTGACGGCAGCCGCCCCGTGGTCTCCGATGCACCGTACCGGTTCTATCTTGACGAAGATTGTAGAGAGTGATTGAGTGCAGTGAGGAGGAGGGTTATAGCCAAGTTATAGCAGTAGATTCAGCTAGATTTTACAGCCACAAACATGATAATTCGACATCTTTGTATGTCACGCAGTCCTCAGGGAAACCACCCGACCGTTATGCGTTACCGCTGAAACGAAACAGGGCGGGCGTTACGCGTTACGTTTCACCCATACAAAGTGCTACAGTAGCGTCAAATCCTTCCGACATTGGCAGTTGAGTGATCAGATCCATCGAAACGACTTCGAATGGCTGCGAAGGGATAGGAATTGGTTGAAGAAGGCCGAAGGGTGCGTGATGTTTCGGTTTTGACTTCTGGCAGACATCACAGGTGCATGTATACTGTTTCACAGTACGTGACATCCGCGGCCAGTAGTGACGCCACGCGATTGTAAGTTCGATGATATCCTGCGTGAGTGCCCTCGGTGAGTCCGTCATGAATTTCCGCAACAATCTTGCCCCTCAAATTTTCCCGAACACAGAGACGGTTGTTTCCGTTCCAATCTTCGAAGTATAGCAGGCCATCATCGGCAAGTTGGTATTGCGGAAACGATGGGTTGTTCCAATTGGGGTATCCTTCCGGTCACCTCCGCATGGCAACCGCTAATCCCGGTCCGATGTCTCCGCTCCCCTTGCCGCTCTTGCTTTGCACTTTTGTCTATGCCTGGATCTTCTATTGCTTTTTACGGTGCAGAATTGGACTCGGATTAACCAATGGACCTCTCCCTATGCATGTGCCGATGTGCCTGGATTTGGACTCGCGTTTGATGGGCCGACTTTCGTTCAGGCTGCGCGGAATTCAGGATCTGCGCCGACAGGAAATGTGCCGACCTCAACAACAGGCTCTGGGACCGCAGGACTTGCACGATTTGTATCAACTGGGACAGGACACAACACAGGCGAGCGACGCTGTGACGGCATTGGGCAAATCTCGACCTCTACCAACACGGACATCAACGTACGATCCAGTCAGCACGCTCCTGAAGTCGGTAATTCTGATGTTAAAATTATGTACTGGAATATACACCACCATTTCACACTGAAATCGACCAGCCCTGACTTCCACGGCCTTCTCGCATCATACGACATAATGTTTTTCGCGGAAACGGACATGCTGCCCGACGAAGAGGACCTTGCAGACGTTCCGAAAGGTTTCTCGCTTATTTCCTTGCCTCGAAAGCCCAGGCTCAAAACGGAACGTCGTGGCGGCGGGATTGCGCTTCTCATCCGCAATAATATTCATTTCGCCAAGTCCTCCTTGAGCTCTCCCGATATTTTGGTGCTGGACTTATGCTCACTGTGGCTTGTTGGTGCATATATACCTCCGGAAACATCTCGATGGCAGGGTTGGACCGACGTGGAGCCCATTCAACAACTCTGGGAAACCATCGCTGTTTGTAGTGCTAGCGCTGAGAAGCCTGTTCCTCACTAATATAAACGGCCGAACGGGATTAGATCAAGTTACGAAATTCACGGAGAACTGGCCAAGGATCTCTTCCGATGCGACAGAAAATACTCGTGGGAGGGCAATTCTGAACAATTCTGAACGAGTGCGATAAATACGGACTCTGCATTTTGAACGGTACTTCGCTGGAAAGTACGTCTCCCGGACGATATACCTCTCATCAACCTACTGGCCAATCGACAATTGATTATACATTCGTTTCTGAGTCTCTACTGCCGTTGGTCCGCAGTTTTCATGTTGAGCAACCAACACCGGACCCAAAGGATGATTGGGCCGACCACACTCGTATCTGTGTAACCTTGGATGGTCGTGCTATCTCGCGCGCAACAACAACTCTTCACCAACCCCCAATCTGCTCCAGACTTCTCCGGACAAGACGAAATTGGTAGTCTCTATCGTGACATACTATTAGGTCGGAAAAATCAAAAAAGGGTTGTTGGGCCTGGGCAGGCCTTGTAAGGTCTAATAAGGCCGTTGGGGAAAAGGAGGGTTACAAGGTTTAAATACGTACCAAATACTACATATAGGGCCTTATGACACATAATGGACCTTATAGGGCTTAATGAGGCTTGTAAGGCCTTACAAGGCATGTTCGGCGGGGTTAAGCAAAAGTATTACCACTTTACCTTCTTTGCAAGGTGTCTGCTTGCACCTTGTCTTACTAATACTACTTAGACTATCTATTTCTATTATACTACAATACTGACTCTAACAATTAATTACTGGTTGCTTGCGAGAATCGAACGCTCGACCTCTGCAGTGCGAATAAAACAATGGCAATGTACAATACTGCTATGCTAAGAGAATTTACAGACAGAGAAATTTTGTTCCATATATGGCGTAGCTCTCGGATGTACAATTTCCCCATAACACAACAACTCAAGATATTGCTCGTACATTGACTGGTGATTTACTACACATGAGTATATGGTCCCCTACATACTTTTTGAAATTCAAATCAGCCATCTTGGCATACAATCACAGCACAAATTATCAAAAACAATAGGGGCGCTCAATTCTTAGCTCGTCAGCTCGTCTCGTCCGTAAAATATCGATTTTTTGATGAGGGGATCAAAATTTGATGGGAAGTGGAGAGAAATGCGGAGTGGGATCAGCAGCTCATCAGCTCATCATGCAATTAAATAATTTCTGGGACGAGACGAGCCGACGAGCTAAGAATTGAGCTCCCCTAATATAACTCATAAAATATGCCGTCAGGCTCAAGGAGGGGGGTCTGGGGGGAACTACGTTCCCACCAGAAACCTATTAGCTCAGAAATACACCGAGAAAGCAATTAAACACATTAAACATAAATTTCGGCTCTAAATGCCGAGGATTGATGCGCTGTTGATCCCCTGATACAGCTTTGATTGTGTGTGATCCAAAAGACATCAACAGTGGGACTCGCTTAAATAGCCGAGTCCCACTCCCATCCTTTTGGCATATACTCTAACTCTGGCCAGAGTGTAGATGAAAAGATTGCTGATCTGCAAGCGCAGATCAGCAGCTTGCAACGTTCTCGGACGATAACGCCCAAGGTTAACTTAACCAGGGCACAGACTGCTGTTAAAAACAGCATTGATAGACAGATCGGTGCGGATCACGGAGCTCGCGGATTCCGTCCCGATCCCACTCCTGCTGCACGCGTCGCGCCAGGCAGCTTTATAGAGCGTACGTTGCGCAATGCCGAGCGCGTAGATGGTTCACCCACCCCATCCGACCCATCTGATTCGTCGAGCTCAGACTCTGAGCCCTCGGATGGTTCAGGTTCCGGGAAGTCACACCCGTCGCGTCATCGGCGCAAGCGCCGTTCCTCTAAGAAGAGCCGGAATTCTCGTAGGAAGAATAAAATGATTCTCAAGCCTATCCCTCCAAAGGAATACGATGGCTCACCGGATGCCATTGCATTCCATCGATTCGTCAAGGAAGGATCGAATTATGTTCAACTCGGAAAAGTTCCAACCGACCAACGAGTGTTTTACTTGTCGTACTACTTGATGGCTCGTGCACTTGAATTCTACAACAGTAAAGTTGAGAATGACGAGCATGTTTGGACTTTGAGTGAATTCTTCTGGGGGTTTATTCAATTTTTGTTTTCCTGTGAACTTCCGCGAGAAGCAACGCACTCGATTGCGTTCTTGCCTGCAAGGCACTAAGTCAGTGTTGATTCACAAGGCCGAATGGGAGCGGATATACAACACCATTGGTCTTGAAGCCAACCAGGAGAAGGTTGTAATGTTCTGGCGGAGCCTCAACGCCGACATACGCAAGGAAATGTTCCGGGATAAACTCGATCCGGAGACCTCCTCTTGGGCTGAAGTCACTGCTGGTGCTGAAAGCGCTGAAATTATCGTCAAGGTTGACGACGACAACGATGAAATTGATATGGCTGAATCGAGTAAGACTCGATTCAAGCCCGATGACCAGAAACTGGACTCAGATTTGAACGGGAAACGTCGTACTGGAGGGCGCGTTATCTCGGTTTCCAGTGTAGAACCTGAACCTACCACGAATGCGCTAAAGTCTCGCGACAAGGGCAAAAATCTTTCGGTTAAGAAACGAACTGAATATCTTGCTGCCGGGTTGTGCTTCAACTGTGGCGTACATGGACATCTTTCTCGCAACTGTCCGGACCTGAACACAATGATTTCAAAGGGTAAACCACCTGGTTTCTCATCCCACGGTGTTCAGTTCACTACGACTGATGACCGTGATGCTCTTTTGGAGAGCACAGAAATTCTTGAAACCTTGTAAATCAGCGAGACTTCTCTCCTCGACATCGAAATGGTCGTCGAGGAGGGCGAGGATACCCAAATGGTTTGATTTTGATTTTTCGAAGACCATTTCGAAGACCATTTCGAACGTTGAATTAATTTTGAACAAGATTTATTGATTTTTGTATGAAGATTGAGCTCGTCGTGGTCGACGATCTGGAGGGTGGATGTGACGGATCGGCGTTCGCATCCGCTCACGGCGAGATCTGCCCGTTTCGTCCCCATGACTCCATGTACACAGCCTTGATTTTCCTGTATAAGTAGTTTAGTTCTTGTCGTAGTAGCTTTTCCCTTGGTCAATCTAAGACTTACACCAGTTCTTTTGTTTGATCCACTTGTTCGCTTCCGTCACAATTTGTGACTGGTTTTCGCTATTCGTAAGAACCCTCGGTGACCTGTGACAGGCACAAAAAAATTCAGGCCTGTGACGCGTGACATACGAATTGAGCGAAACTCTACAGTATTCTCGAGACGGTACATAGGACCTCGGCATATGCGGTAATATGTTCGATCCAAAACGCCCAAAATTCGTCACTTCCGTACGCAGGGTTTTTGCCGGATTTTGACCATTTCTGTGCGCATTTCTGATCGGGTGGCAAGCAAAACGGTTGCTTGCGTACGCACGACTGAACGAACATCTTGGCAGCACAGGTCAGTTTCCGTGAGCATCACGGCTCCGACCTTCAGATAGACGGCAAACCTCAGCAATTCTGCCGGCAAACTGCGAATCGGTCGAAATTCGTACGCATCATGATTGGACATAGGTGCCGGTAGAGCCGTTCCGTACGCCCGCAAGATCCGACTACACCATCGATTGCGGGTCAAATCGTACGCATTTTTATCGGACATGGAGCATATTTTGGGTCGAAATCCGTACGCATCAGGATCGGACGTATTGGCGCATATGCCGAGGTCCTCGGTACATACACAGTAACAAGTAAATAGGCGAGAATAATCCCTTAGAGCGCAAGAATGGCGGGAATTGTGAATGATGAGAGCATTACGGAGTAGATCCATTAAGAAAGAGCTGCAATCTAGTCTCTTGTAAACAGACGCTACAATACATACCTGCGGTGTATTGTAGCTGCAATCCGAGCTTGGTTGGTCATGGCCAGTAGAATTATCAGAGCACCATTGACGACGAGTGAGAGTCTCATGGAGAAAGAAGATAGGAGTGTTGTTTCACACTAGCCCGATCGCATCATGAGAGTTCGCGCTCCAGATGAACTGGGTGATAAAGGTTGCAAGGTTACAAGGTAGCCGTAGTCGGGGCTAGCTTTTCGATTCAATGTACTTAGATGGGATGTACTGTAGTATGACTTGATGGTTCAACTTGAAGAGCGGCGCCGCAGGACCGGCGCAGGTTGGCCGCAGGTGTGCCATGCGTGAAAAGAGTAGACAGGTTAAGTACTCAACTGTTTAAGCAAGGAAGTTCCCAATGCCACCACCACAGTGTGTCCACCAGTGTTAGCGAAACCGTTTGCGCGGAGTGCAATTCCGGATCTTCTTAGATAATCACGCGTTTGAGTGTGTCGTTGAATAGAGTAGAGGTATGTTTAATTCCTATATAAAACAACAAGAGCAGATGCCAGTCTACCTCAAGCAACCGAACTACGAGAGTGAATCTTCGTAGGACGTGAGCACGGGAAACGTCTCCGTATTCTTAAGATTGCTGTACTCACCAATAAGTAAGCCGCAGCGTTACTTGTAAGGAGAGCCGGTGATAAGCTGAGACATGCTTCTAATCGATCTGGAATCACACGAAGTGGTGAGATGATGAGAGTAGTGAATTAAGAGGTAAAGATACATATGCGGTACATACGAGTTTATATCTACTGACGTCCTTGTCCGAGATCCCCGATCGGTTGCGATACTTAATGACTCGTTGTTGAGTCGTTGAGCTTCCAGAGAGTTCTGGGGTGAGAGGGAGCCTTCCATCCGAGTGCTGGAGGCTTGTAGGATGATGCAATGCTGCAAAGTAAAAGATCTTTTGCGCATTGACATCATAGTAGGTCGGGTGACCGTTTATCCGGGATCTTCCGAAATATTGTAGTCTCGGATACCCAGACGTATATGATGATAGCGGACCTAACTTCGTGACAAGTCGGTTACCCAATTTGGAAATCATTACCGTGACCTCACCTTTTACCTAGGTGAATTAAAAATTGTGTAGAAAGCACTCTACGAGTAAGAAGGCCAGCTAAAGATCCCCCGGTGCAAAAGTTTGAAAAGTTGAAAAATTATTTTTGCTCCCCGGAGCGCTTTTGGTCCGGACCGACCGGTAACCGGTGGCCCTGTGATCCCATCAACGCATCAAATAGCCGCCGAGCAGAAGAAAAAAAGCAAACCACAACCTTGAACTAAATGGTTCACAGTATCGGGGGAGTCTAATACCATCACAGAGCAATCTGGTGCTGTTTGGAGGGCAAATTGCAAATTTTTCAGCGCAAAATCGCAAGTTAGGTACACCCAATTTTGGAAATTTCCGCAAAAATTTAGCGCTTTTCTTACCCTAGGTTAGGGTTACTCCGTTTTCTCTGAAATGAAAATTTTACTTATAAACCCACCCTATGTTCCTGCCACATTCCAAATCTTGAAGAATTTCAACCAAAATTACGGCTTGACATGAAGTTCTGTCCGCTACACCACCGACGGAATGTGATGTTGAGTTTGCGTGTGATGTGTGACATATCCCTAGCGTGTGGACTGAAGCTGAAGCGCCAACTGGATGCAAATCAGGCCACTTGCGTAAATTTTGCATGTCCGGCGGCCATTCTCACATCAAGCCCGCGGTCTTCTCCGGCCACTTCCGGCTCGGTTAAGTTATAAGGTTGACACGTCACAAACACCGCACCACACCTCTCCCTCTCCCACCACCACCATCCTCCTTGCCACCGTCTCCTCCACCACTCAATTTCTCGCTCTCTTCTGAGTTAACCCAATCCGCCATGTAACTTCTCCATCCTCCTTCGGCCTGAGCTTGGTCTGATTTTTCTGATAGATCCCCTGCCACCCTGCGCTCTCAAGCTCCTGCTCTCTCGCATACACCCTTGGTGCGTCTGCTTATCATTGCGGCCCTCCCCATAACTGACATACCAACAGCTCTTACTTTCCTGCTTTCAATTGTTATAAGTGGCAAGTGTATGGTGTTTTCTTTAAATATGCCACCGTTAATCTCAGCCAAAGTTTGTACAGTGCAGCCGCTTCACTGTCAAGCTCTTCGGGAGGGCAGAACATTATGGTGAGCAGGTGAGCTTTGTTGGGTGTGATTGGAGGTCACTATGCATAATGGATTCTTCTCTGTAATTCTTCTCGTACGATGTATATACATTTCCGCCACAATTTATTTCTCCCTTCCTGGAGCTCTGTATCCAAATGTGATCATGATAACACAGTCAAGTATATTAAATGTGAGATGTCAGTGTGATATGAATGGAAGAAATGCTATCAGCTTGCTGCTTTTCAATATGTCTACGGGACGCTACAATAGCGCTAAAAAAGCGTGGTGCATGTTTTTTGCGTCGTGGCCAGCTTAAGGCTGATGTGATTTTGACGTGTGACCTCTCATTGTCCGGGTGACATCATGTCACACGCCATATTTGCGTGTCAACTTCGCGGTGGTGTATCATACAAGCAATTGGACACCTTTCGGAGGTGTTTCCATATATGGTGAATAGAGGACGTTTTTGAAGTTTGATTGATCTCTGGCATGTGGGAAAATGGCGGGGCTTGTATACGTCTGGGCCAATTGAGAGGAATGGCCAAAAGGGTGGGAGTGGGACTCGGGTAAACCCCGGATAAAAGCCGATAGTGGGACTCGGATGCTCGGATGTTGAGATTCGAGCTCTAGTGGGACTCGGCTTGCCGGCACATCAGTAAATATGATCTGAATCATTTGCACGTAATTAGCATAAAAAACACGCCCCGACGCTTTAAAATATTCCTGGCTCCACGCAGTGGGCCCCCGCGGCGAGCGGTAGCACCACGCAGTGGGCCCAGCGGCGAGCGACGGCACCACGCAGTGGGCCTAGCGGCGAGCGTCAAGGGGGGTCCGCGGGGGTCTCCCCCGCGCTACATGAATTAAATTTACAGAGTAAAAAGCAAAGAAAACTCGAGTTACTGAGTCAAATTAATCAAATATGCCGTCAGGCTAAAGGAGGGGGGTCTGGGGGGAACCACGTTCCCCCCAGCGATATATATTAGCACAGAAACTACTGTAGAAAGACATTAAACAAATAAAATACCTCCTCGGCCCTTAATGCCGAGGTTTGATGAACCTTTGATTCACTGATCGCTAGTTGATTGCAGTTGATGCAGAAACGATCAATAGTGGGACTCGCTTAAATAGCCGAGTCCCACTCCCACTGTTCTGGCATATACTCGCCGATTGAACCGTGACACCTACCATCACCCCCACTCGCGTCATCTTCCTGTGGAAATTGGGTTCCGTGTACAGGATAAGAGGATGCACCTAAGCATAGACAGAGGGCGGGATGGGGTGCCTCGTCACCTAGAGGCATTCCCTGAGGATTTCGGCGGATAGAAACGCGTCGACGCGCAGAATAATATGGTGATGGTAGGTGCCACGGCTCAACCGGCCCAGACGTACTACCGCCAACAAATTCTCCCACCACCCAAGATCAGTCAGCTGTCAAAAACGTCCTCTATTCACCATATACGGAAAGATATCCGGCAGCCCATAAATAATGCGGTAGTACGTCTGGGTATTCGAGACTAAAATATTGATGATTTCCATCACACAAACACCAGAAGGTGTTCCCTTCTCTCCCCTCAACCATTGTTCATTCATCAAGTTCAACGTCGTCATGTTCGAATCGCAGCGATGCTTTCACTGTTTACGCTGTGCGTTGTGGTTGTTTCCTCGCGTTTGATCTTCTCCGAAGTTATTTCGGGCCAGTGAGCCACAAAGCGGCTTCGTGTCCCCAGGGGGGACCCGCATGGTATGCCAGCTCTTAAAGTGCTCTTTATGTATGGCGTGTAAAGTTTGACCTGGAGGATTGTATACCCCTTACAGCCATAGATGTACGTCGACCGCGCCTTTATCTCTTGTTGGCCTCAGATGTTGACTGCTCGTAATTATGATGAGGTGGACAGAGAGGTCACGATCGCGAAGAGTGTACAGAAGGGGTCAAATCGTGTTCCAGATGTGACGGGGGCCATATGGTACCTGAATTTGCACGTCTCCAATTGATTTTCGTTATGTTCAACTATGCTAGGCCGTAGACTGTGCCACCCATCCCTCCAGAAGACGTCAACATCGTCGACCCACATGCGATTTGTGCCGGGTCGAGAGGACTATATATTGCCGTAAAATGGAGTACGTCTTATATTTCGTTGCGGTTTTTACAAGAAACAATATTGAATGACTGTTGTGCTTTTCAGTAACGATGACTATCTGGTGATTCCCATAGTGTTAAATTGCAGAATTCTATTTATGAAATGGGCACTGACAGGATTCTATCGCGAGGTCTGCCCTCAAGGCCCGTGCACGTTATGATTGACAGAGTGCGGGTCACGAGCGAGGCTCCAGAAGGAAAGGGATAAATAGTCAGTGAAAAGGCTGCGGTAAATAGAATAAGAATTGGGCCGTCAAATTTGAACATTCATACGGCTTTGATACAGCTCTTCCAGTTCGACGCACATCATAACAGGCATACAAGGTACAGAATTCTAGCGGTAGGTTACTAGAAACGCAACTCATGTTATGTAAGGAGGAGTATCGAGAGATATGTTCCTGACCTGGCGAAAATCAACTCGCACACACGATAGGAAACACGGGAGGATTCGAATACGCACGAATTGATCACGAATTCTCGGTCTAAGTAGTGTCGAAACTTCTGACAAAAGTAACCGTTAATCCCACGATTGCTTCGCGACCACGTGATATTTTTCCAAGATTTTGAGTTTGAAAAATACGTCGGGATATTCCTTAGACCTGCACAAGTTGTTGTAGGCAACCTCTATTCCTGACGCTCTTCAGAGCCAGCACAATTTTGGCAACAGCTTGTGTAGTGAAATGAGGGGGTAAAAGTAGTTGTATTCTCGTAGAATTACAGGCCGTATTTATACCCTCTCGGAAATATAATTAAATACCTTGTACACGTCGCGTCGACGTGCTTTCCTCCTCCTTATTCGACAATACAACCTCAACCACGTAGTCCAGCTGTGTGCTCGAGTCATCCACACCTAACGACTACGTGTCTCCACGTATTCGTGTCGTGGTCTTGACGGGCTGCCTTTCCCCGTCCATTCACCGATTCCGACAGCTTGAAATTCACCTGTGTCTTTCAACTTCCGCTCATTGTTCAACGGAAATCTTAGCAACTGCCCTTCCAGACCACTTTCGACTACCTCTAGCTTGCACATGTGATCTATTCAAATGTTTTTGCACACTTGCTTTGGCTAGTAAGGGTGGAAAACAAGCTTACAAATTGTAAAACTCTTCGGCCCCTCATTTGAGCAAACATGGCGAATTACGGAAGCCATGGAGGCATAACACTGGGACAAAAGTATATTGCATGTGTAGGTGATGGGGTCCGGCACTGTGATTGATTGAAAATTAACCAAGACTGTAGCTAAATTCTTTGCTCTTAGCATCTTTGAACGGCCACGCAATTATTTGGCTCCGTGCAGGAGGGATCCTTGAAATTAGCCTGTTTGCGATGCAGCCATTGAATGGCTAATAAGTGCCCGAATTCCGGCGTATTGACAAAAGCTACCCCCGGTCTGAGCATCCAATTTTCATTCCGAATAGCTCTTCTTGACTCCGACATAAAAGTTTAGCCCATCAAACTTTCCCAATACGGAAATCCGTAGCCAGAGTTTGCGGTGAGCCGCCAGAAGCCACCTGGCGGCTCTAACGGCATGCGGATTGGAGCGGCTACGTCATGTGGCGGCTCGTTCAGCGGCTCGTCGCGCGCGGTCCTTAGCGATTGGGTAGCGGTTGTGTACCTTGCATACTTGACTATACCTTCAGCCAATGAGAGTTCGTTGTCCAAACGTGCATAATTGTTTTGAATTGAAGCAATTTCCAGCGTCAACCGAAGTCTTCGGCTCGAATGCGCGATAGCGTCAGATTTTCGGGTCCAATTTTCTTCGTGTGTGTATGGCTCAAGATATAGATGACTAAGTACTAAGAATAGACTCGCAAAACCAAATTTGAACCAGTCTTACCAGCCGCCAAACGAGCTGCCAATCGTTGCCCTTCCCAGTTTACGACTGTATTTTCTTTTGATTTTACGATTTTGTGACGGTGTCACAGAATGTCACACGGTGTGACAAAATCTGGAACTATATATCGCTCATAATGCGTAAGGCGGAGGGCTGTGGAGGGGTCCACGGACCTTATGCATTATGAGATGATGGACTGTATCAGAACTTCAAATCAAATCGAGTGTCGGAATTTGGCACAAATATTTGCCCCCCAAAATGGAGTAAGAAAAAATTCGATTGAAATATCATGTAATACCCCCCGTCAATCCATCTTGTGCGCTCTAGAGTTGTATATGATTTCGGGAGATTTCGGGCGTGATAACGAGCAGAGGTTGCCCAACAATGTGGTTCAAATGTCCACGTTCATGCAATAGCCGGTCAATGCTATTTACCCTAGCAACCTGAAGAGTGTGAATCTCATGTATACTTACAATACACGGGGGAGTCTTCGCATCTGTTCCTCCAGCGGTGCATTGTGCAGAAACACGTTCGCCCTAAAGTCAGCTAGAGCTTCGGACCCCTTGTGTTGCAGGCCATTTGGTTGCTGGTTGTTAGGGGAGGTATCCTGGTTTGAGTAGCGCAACGGCACATTTTGCTGTCTCCACTCCGTCGAGGGAGCAAGGACAGGACTATCCTCTCCCAACTCGGAGGAGTCGCCATATGCCGATCCACTATCATCCGCGGATGATGCGAAAGCTGAAATCTGAACTGGACTGCTTTCGGGCTGCTGATAATGTGTCTGGGAAGAGTGAACCCCAAGAAGCAGTAAAAAAGTCAAGGAAAAACCTTGTACTTGGCTGCTCGGCGTGCACCACGTCCAGAGGGTGTTGCAATTGTGATTTTGGGGCAAGCACGCTCATCTGCCAATTTCTGTAATGTGTCTGTCCAGGAATCCCCATGCTCTTCCGTTAAATCCTCCAAACTTCCTCGTTCCGCCGCCCAAACCTTCGCAAAAGGACCTTCACTTTTACCTGGTAGTTGAGCCTCCTGTTCAGTGTTCCAGATGAGGTTATCGAGGTCTGTGTCGCTGTCTACGAATATAAGTTGTGGTCCGAGCTGGACATCGTAAAAGGAATTTACAGATGAGGTCACGTCAAGTCCTTCTTGATCTCTACCTCCATCTCCGCTTCCGATCAATCCTGACCTCCGCGTCAGTAGGTTGTCGACGAGAAGAGTAGATTTGAAAGAATGGCACTCAGGAGCCCCCCAGGCTCCATTAAAAGCCGCACCAGTGCGAGCAACCCCCCCAGAACGCGTCCCAAAATTTCTGGCAACGAACCTCCCGCTGAACCCCCAGCATCCGGCCCACTTAGAAACGAATCGAGAATCAGCATAAATCGCGAGACAACGAAACCGTACACCGTCCCCAGAACCTCGTCGCTCCGCTCCACCACATCCACCCCAGACCCTGCCCCCGCCACCACGAGGGTGACGCCGATAACTCCGTCCAAAATAGCAAAAAAAATGCTCTCCTCCAGTCTCTCCGTCCTCGGATTCAACACATCACCGCCCAAAAGCACGACCTCTGAGCCTCAGCCCGACTCACCCCGTCTAGAAGGGGGCTACAGCCGCGAACAGACGACGCCGACCCCCGGAAGCACTCGAACGAGCGGTCACGTGCCCGCGTACGACCCCGACGCCGCCGCCTCGCTCTATTCAGGCGACATCCCCATGGACGACAACACTGCCGATGAACGTGACGACAACTCAGTCGCCAACTCTCTCAAACCAACAGAGGACGAAGCTTTCGACATACCTCAACAACTCGTCTGGAATATCAAGTCATCGCTATCTGACGCCATGGTATGCTTCGACAGATACGTATCCGCAAACGAAGGCCGCCTACCAGAGTAATACACCACTAGGAAAGTCACTGGCGGCCACCAGTGGCCGCCGTTGGCTGTTGGCGGCCGTTGATTGATGATGTGAATCGGTGCCTGCAAACGAATTCCAGTGATCATCAGCGGCATTCAATACGGCAAACTCCAGTGCAACACAATGGAAATTGGTGGGCTCCGAGTCATGAAAAAGGCTTGAATCCAGCCAGTAAGTCTTGGTTCTCTGTTTATGCTCTGGATAATACATCTAACATTATTCAATACACATTAGTGAACCCCAAAGCAAGCAATTCAAAACATTTCAACCATTACGGATGGTTTCGCAGTGTTCTTGTGAAGAATTGATGATAACTTGGGTAATTACCTACGCTAATGACCTTCCGTTAAATGGCTTCGGTCAAACGTGTTGGTTCGGTTTCCCGTGCTGTTCAACAATGCGAACTCTGTCAAATTGATATCGTTTACACATACTGGTTGAAGGCTTTGAGTGATATATTCATTATAATTGTAACGGTTGAAGGGTCTACTGAGGGTCAGCACGCAAATTGATTTCGAATTCGACGTGAAAGGCCTTTCAATTTAGCGCAATCCTTGTGGGGATTGAAGGAAAAAATGATGATAATTAATGGATTCCACTGGAAGCAGGAGATTAAACAGACGCGGGGAAATGTCACACTGTGACCGTGACTTCCCACGGCTTCCTTGCGTCGATTTTTTTGGTCAACGCATCGCTGGGGGGAACGTTGTTCCCCCCAGACCCCCCTCCTTTTGCCTGACGGCTTATAATTACTTCTGTACTTACTTTGAGTGTTTGTTTGCTTATTTTTGCTACATTTCTATACAACTTACAGTAAGTAAATAGTTTGGGGAACTTTTGCGGGCGCCGGCCCGGACGGCTGGGGTTTTCCACCCTCGACCCCGACCGCTGCGCGGGGCTGCGCTCGCCGCGAGGCCCACTGCGTGGTGCTACCGCTCGCCGCGGAGGCCCACTGCGCGAAGCCTGTATATTCTCGTGGTAGTATATGACGATTTGCATATAGGGAGGTTTTGTATGTAGTATCAATTATTTTCAGGCGTTCCCCGCGTTTTGTTTGGTGGTGGAAAAATTCTGTGACCGTGACACCGTGACTGATCCCCGCGTCAGTTTAAATTCCCTGGAAGCCACTGGAGTGCAATGGCGCACGGTGGAACCTAATCCATGGACACCACCGGCTGATACCGATCAACACTGCCGACCAATGCCGAGCAGCCGTTTGACAGCTCCGCGTGTATTACTGGCCTACCACCCCTCGACCCCGAAGACATCCATAGAATTGACATGGTGTACCGACTGGCACACGGAGGCACGGAAGTGGAACACCTCATTCAAAAACACAATGAGGAACTACAACCTACGTCCCAAAAATTCGATGAGCTGAAGTCCTTGGTTGCAGGGATGTCAACCACCATGCACAATATGGAAGCGCAGCTTTTCGACAAGATGAACAAACTGGAACGCACCGTAACGGAATCCAGGACAGCCCAAACCACCCCCCAACCCCAATCGTCGCACGCAACAGGACCCACCATCACTCCGCCCCGCAGGACCCAACAAACCACAGCAGCACCGCCGGTGGTACCCAAACCAACAATCGACAGCCCACTCTCACCCCACCACCACTCTCGCCTCATCCTCCAAGTGCTTCCCGACGGGATGGCACCCGACCAACGCCCCGACCAACTCGCCCTCGTACGAGACATCAACAAACGCCTAACGGACAACAAAGTTTCACTCACGGTCGTCTCCTCCAAATGGAACGCACATGGTAACTGCATATTACTGACACGCACAGACCAAACCGGGGCGGAACTGGCAAGACACGCCCACCTTTTCAAAGACCTAATCGCCAAAGATAAAGAGGTAATCGTTCGCGAAGACCTAAAGTGGATCAAGTTCATAGTACACGGTGTACGGACCGGTAGCCTCGACTTCATGGGCGCCCTATACGACTCGAAGACTCTTGACGACGAATTCCGCGCCAACAACCCGATTTACGCCTCCCTCAAAATTGCCCAACAACCAAGATGGCTGCGCAGCAACGAGGAACTAGCCAACATGGCTCATTCCTCGATCGTATTTGCGGTAGAAGAAGGGGAGCAGGCTTACCACCTGCTCCACAAAGTTAAGTTCTTAGCTGCGTTCGGCAGGAACGTCTCCGTCACCAAATACGCTGACAAATCCCCAGTAGTGCAATGCAAGCGCTGCTGGGGTTACAATCACATTGCGAGCAAATGCGACGAACAAGCCAGGTGCCGCCTGTGCAGCCAAGACCACTCGGAATCAGAACACCGGACGAAATGTGCCTGCAAGTCGGTCGGCAGCGACATGGAGGTCGACCCTCCAGCTGTCTGCACACACGGCCTGAAATGCAGGTTCTGCGCCAAAAAGGACCACCTCGACGCAAATCACCCAGCCGACTCCCGCCGCTGCCCCGAACGCCTGGCGCGCTACGGAACAGCACGCGCAAACGACCGTTTCGCGCAAACAACCCCGGACAACGGGTGGTCGACAACCGCTAACCGACGCCCAAGACCGGCTCATCGCGCAGCACCGATTATTGCTGACGAGAACCGTTTCCGTGAGCTATCTATGGACGAAAGAGTTGACAAGATTTTAGCTGGCGCCACCGCGAAGGGCAGCACATTATCACGGGAAGCGGCGACTGCCATGCTCAAGGCGACGGACCCCAACTTGCACAAGGTCGATGTCTGAACAACCAGCCGCACCCCTCCTCCAGCGACCTCTGAACAGACATGCAATATACACTGAATCTATCCGCTGCGGACAGATCAACGTAAACCGGAGACCACCCACCACACACGCGCTCCTAAACGGCAACATCCTCGACTTCGACATTCTCTTCCTCCAAGAACCAAGCTGGGCTAGAATCGGCACCGACGACTCTGGCGACGCCATCATTGGCCCCATCGGAAAGTCAAAGCCAGGTACGGGTCTGTGTACCGGTGATGCGAATGACATGAGTGACTGATGTGACCGTATGGGGGGTGTTACTACACCAAATGCCCCAGACGTTATAGTGTGATCGTTGCCTCATATTCTCTTATCATTTATTGAAACTCCGCCGGATCAATTCCGAGAGAGAT
Organism: Favolaschia claudopus; assembly: GCA_037176885.1. Classification (NCBI taxonomy): domain Eukaryota; kingdom Fungi; phylum Basidiomycota; class Agaricomycetes; order Agaricales; family Mycenaceae; genus Favolaschia; species Favolaschia claudopus. Next base: position 695,595 of record JAWWNJ010000120.1, read on the forward strand.
AAGATAGGAAAACCGCCCTCAAGCAATTTACAAGGTCACGCTATAACGGTTACCGAGACAGCCGCATCGCCAGCTTCTCAGCTGTATCCCAATATTCGACAACCTCGATTTCTACCATATTGACGAAATTCCCAAGCTCGGGACAGCTGACGATCTATCCAGCAAGACCGGCATCAGCCTCGGGAACGCAGGGTTCATTTTGGAGAAGATCCGTGCCGAGATGAAGCGAGTCGATCGAGAGAGGCGTAATCTTGCAGCCTAATTGTTTCCCTAAAATTCATTCGTTCTACATCTAATAATTCGTTCAGTTGTTCGCTCCACTCCTGTCGTTACTCGAGCTACAGTATTTTGACGTTCCTTTACACACCAAAAATGATTTTGAGATCTGCGTGCCATTTTTTGTTGTTATGCAACATCTGAGGATATAGACCTTTCACAAATACCCCACTGAGTGTCTGGCAATATTTTCGAGGATTTAGATGAAGGGAGAGGGCCGATATTCACAGATTCGTAGTGTGTAAAGGACCGAATGATGGAAATCAGCAAAATTGATGGCATTGATGTCTCACTTTTCACCAGCTCTCGACCATCTATGGTCAAAACTTGTGCTCAGATGTGTAAATAGTGTCTAAATGACCCAGATTGAGTATACAGTTACATGATTTGCGACAACTTCCCCGAATACGGCTAATAGTCAAGGTGTGTAATGTGTAAAGGAGCGTCAAAATACTGTACTGTTTACAATATTATTCGCTTCTAATATCCTGAATGTGCGAACCATCCCTTCGCCGATTGAGCGGCCCAGCGCACCGTATAAGATATGACGGGCATGGCCCTTGCCGAATACGGCAGCTTTGTTCGTGTTTGTCCCCAATCAAACTCCTTCTCTGCATGTTCCGTCGATTTCTGCCCTCCACGTGAGAATTTGACCTGCAGGAAAAAATTCATATAACACCTACAAACCCTTCGATAACTCAAGATCCACACCTTACATCCTTTGACTTTGCTCCAGACTCAAAATTGAACCAGAAATACGTGGATCTCGCTTGCTTGTGACTCATGTCACAGCTGTCACAACAGTCAACAACGGCGCATATTACTCGCTCCCCAGGCTGAACGGCGGCCCAAAATATTCCGACCTCCGTGTGAAATGTTCTCAGCGTATGTCGATATATCATCATGTTTACAGGAAACTTTGTTTTCATGCCAGAAAACATGAATTTTCGCTGAACTTTCGTGAAATCAACGTCCTGTGAGCCCCGAAGCTCGAAAATAAAATCCGGGACAGTACTTCTGCAAAGGCAATAAATTGAGGCATAGTCCTACTTTGGTCTTAGCGAATCCCTTGTGAAATGAAAAATTTATCAGCATTTTACTTTGATAATTGCATTGATCACCTCCTTATGATTGTCGCTGGTTCATTGATCCTACTCAAAACCTCAGGACGTGTTGCTACTGAGTTTCCAAAGCTTTCTGAAGACTTGATAGAGCATACCAGCTGAATCTAAATTCTACAATGGGCAGTTTCGAGTGATCGCCGTAGAAATGTATCTCCTCCTTCAAATCTCTCCGAATCCTTTGACCACCGCGGACAAATCTGTTCAGAGTCCCCAACTCAACGAAAGTACTATGCCGGTTTTTTTGATTTGCCCTTATATATTGTGTTACGGTCGGGTTCTCAATAACAAGGCGATTATTAGACCAAATCACATAAAATTCAAAAATCCGGCATGGTACTTTTGTTTCAATACTTGTTTCCTACAATATTCACCAAGTGACCCAAGGGATTGGATGCCGTTTGAAGAGGTTGAAGCCTTTGCGAAGTTGGAACCAAGGTGCTCAGCCAACCAAACACGAACAAAGCTGCCGTTTTCGGCAAGGGCCATGCCCGTCATCAGTACAAGAAAAGGAAGGGCTCTGCCTCATCGCCGCGTTCAACAATGTTACGAAAGGTTTGATCATGACGCCTGATACAGCCGTTTCGGAAAAAGAATGCGGGTTTTGATTGATTTTCGTTTTCGAAATCTGCCTACCTGTGTTTGGTCCCACGTTCTCGGCTCCACCCTTGCCGAAACAGCTATTCGTCTCTTTCAGCGCATTCTCTTGCCAGAGAGTGAGTTGGTGAGGCTCCCTGAACCTTTGTGAATACATCAGAGCTCCAATCTGACCTCCAGCAGGGCTCAAATGCGTGCTTGAGCCCAGTTATTTAAACCGACAAGCTCACGGCAGTTGTAGAGACTTGTGGAGCCGCACGGTGCCGTTGACGGAATCGTCAACAACTGTCAATTAAAATCGAAAAGGAAAGAAGATCAAACCCCGCATTCTTTTTCTGAAACGGCTGTATATGCCTTGATCCATGCGAAGCACTCCTCAATTGGATTGAGGTTGGGCGAATACGGCGGTAGGAAAATTAGTTTGATGCCGCTGCGACGCCGTCAGGTGAGGGAAAAAAACACAACAGCCAAGGACTCACGCAGCCTCGCACATTTCCTCAACACCCTCGACATATGCATGATGGATACGACAATTGTCAAGAACAAGGATGCTATTTTTTCCGGGATAAGGATTCATGAGAGGAAGCAAACCTTCGAGCCATAGAAAAAATTGATCTCCATTATACCCACCAGTCTTGATATGGCTGTAGATGATCCCATCTATTGTGAGCGCAGGTAACAAAGAGTATCTAATGCATCAGTAAAACTACAAGTTTTACTCTGAGGTCTTTGAGGACTTTGTAAAGTTCTCAAAGACCTCAAAGACCTAGAAAAGCTCAGAGTTCGAGGTCTTTACAACGAAGGTTCAACTAACCCTGTAAAGACCTGAGGTCTCGACAGAGTTCCTGAAGCAATTTACAGAGTGCTTCGTCCGCTTTCAAGAGTTGCTCAAAGATTAACAGAGTACACACAGAAACACTCAGAAATGATTAAAAACAGATATATTTCGGTAGCTAAGCGAGTACAAAATGATAAATATATAGACAGAAATACGCGTACATACGTGACCGTACGAGACGGATCGACACCAGCGACGAGTGGTACTGTTTGGTACGAAGCATCAGCCATGGATGAATTCAAGAGATAAAAAAAAGCTCACCTGTACAACACCGCAAACTCTCTGCCCATCAGATATGCCCTACTGCTGATTATGTTGACGGCCATCCACGACTTGAGTAGTGTTGATGAGCTGTGGTAGAGCAGAAGGTCTTGACGATCGCGATGTCTTGAATGCGTGGCACCTTAAATTCACGGGATGGGAGCCTGAGATGATGGTCTTGCATTGCTTGAAGCGATGGGGGGACCAAGAGCTTGATGAACGACATGAAGGTTAGACCTAGAGAAAGCCACAGAAAGAGGAGGTTTGAGGTTTGAGGACATGGGACTAGTGAGCTAGAAGGGTTGATTACGCTTGACCGCTATTTGCGAGCTTGCTGTGAGAGACTTGACACCGTTGCTTGCGGGGACTTGCTTCTACGAGACGACTTGATCCTTGATCCTTCTTCAAGTTGGAGATATGCGGGAGAAGGATATGATGGTGGTAGGCCGTGCCTCATAGGGAGAGGGAAAGAGGGGGGACGATTGAAGGCGACGGTGGTGGGGAAGATGGGGGGAAAAGACAAGGAGGGTGGTCACAAATGTCACCCTTGACGACGAACATCAATGATAATCAATCAATCAACAGCCACGTCATCGCACGTGCGTGGGGACTTCGTAGATTTTTCGACAAATCCACTTCTCACCTCTTCTTCTTCCTCCACTGCTGAGCTCCGACCGTATTGCGTACCCGGCAGCCTGGCTTCTCAATGTTTTCCTCGACACCTTTATTGAACCCTGGAAGAACCTGGACGCAGTCTTCGCGATCGGTCACGGCTCAGTTTTTTTGACAGAATTTCAGCCCTCCGCGCGTCACTGAGTGTGACGGGTACATATAATTATTTACTTACTTACACGTTTGATACCTTATATTCTGCTTGTCATCATTACATAATATCATCTTTACTTTGCAATCTACCATGATGTGTGAAGACTAAGATATTCTACGCTGCGAACCACAGCTCTCGGTTGGACCCCCTACTTGCCTGAACATGCGTCAACTGTTCCACGGCCCCGGTGTTGCAGGGGCTCCGACCGCGGGTAACACGGTCCCTCGTCGATGGGACACAACGATGACGAGCGCTCTCGACGCGCTCGTCCCACCACTCACGACCTCTGTGCCTCAATAGCACAGGTCACCCTCTTACCTCTCTCCCAAGAAGCCGCCGAAACGACTCGCATCACAATGGAGCCCACCGCGAGGGCTTCCGGGAGGAGGGAAGGAAACATTTAGTCTCACCCAGCGCTGAGTCGAGTTCCTCGACTCTTGTAGCTGCTTACGGGTGGGACTGGGGACGAAGAAGACCTTCCAACAGAGTGGACTGGACCGCTGGATACGGGTTGGAAGGAATGGGGGGCGCGGGGCGCCCGACTCGATGAGCTGGCACATCGTATCATCGGAGGAATGGATGTCACTGGGTGACCTCCCTTCCTCCTCTTCATATTCTATCTACTGGCTAGCTGCGCTTACGCGCAAGCGCGTACTTTTTACGACTCGTTTGGCGTCGGCGCGAGCGCCGCCAACTGCGTCGACGGGCGTGACGTAGCACGACGCCGACCGTCTCACGCTGTGACGTGACGACCACCTTCTCTTCCTTCCACCACCATCTCCGACGCAGGCGACTGACCACCGAGCGCTGCTACAGGCTTAGCTGCTGGTGGTCCCGTCTTGAAGTGTTTCGCCTACCTCCTGAAGCATTCAAGACCTCTCTTTTGGGTGGATGAAGATTCTCCGCGCTACGCGCAGCTGGCTATCTCTTCTGGTTGTTTTACCCCGAAGAGTTCGATAACGGGGGGCCGGCCCCCCCTCTTTGTTCATCAAAACCTTTCCTCTATGGACGTCAGACCTTCGTACAACGAATGAAGACCGGAATCGCTGGTGTTCATCTGGGTAGCACCAAGCGCTGTTTTTACGGCTGCGGGTGTCACTCCGTTTGGCGATTCTGTGACTGGGGGCGGGAGTCTAAGGTGTTGAGAGGTTGGAAGGATTTGGGGGTGGACGGAAGTTTAGTGAGCATTCAGTTGGGTCTCAATACGGAATGGATATTCGTTCAAATATGAACCTCCTGGTGTCTGAGGAAGCGCCGACCACCGTCGTCTGGCTGCATGCCCAAGATACTCGTATCGACTGCATTTATGCTCAATATCCGGACTTTCGCTCGAGCCCATTTATACCTGAATTGGGGGCATAAGTCGGTTCACGAGATTTCGAGTCGAACGGCATTCATTACTTGTCGCAACGCGAGCTTGTTGATGCCTGACTGGGAGGCCGTGCTGCTGGATCGTTCGACAATTCTATACTTCGTTGATATGACGCCCCTCGACATACTCGTACTCTGGCGCCTCCCGAAGCGCGGCTGCTCGGAGTCGTCAATGACGGACGATCGTATCTTGAGCCCCTTCGCCCTTCGTCGCTTTCTGTCATTCATTTCGTCGTAACTCCAACTTCGAAGCCAATATCTCCGTCGATTCTCCAGGTATACCGCGCGCGTATTGCTGATTCTCTCGGACCACGTGAACGCCCCTTCCGCCTCGACTACCTCTCAGTTTTCCGACAACTTTGAGGCGGAGTCGCATAATGGATCGCCGCGCTGGTGCAGCTGAGGAGCGCTGCCATTTGCGGCTACTATCAATCGCTGTGCTTGGAGTTCCTCGAGATGTGGGCGTAAATTCAGCGCATGTTCCTCGACGAATCCATTGGAACATTCAGAGTCCTCGCTGGCGGACAAGTGCCGCTTCACTAGCCGCACGCCTCAGTCAGCATCTGACTTCACTTATCCTACGTCCATTAGCGAGGAGACACGCCGCCCTCGCACCTCTCCTGTCCGAAACTGTCTCGTCCTTGAATTCTCAAGTTTCATCATTCCCCGCCTCTCTTCACGCTAGTCCTGGACTTCTCAGCTCCAGGCTTAGACTGGGGGGCTAGTTCCCTCTTCCATTCGACGTCTTCTTCTAGCAGGAACACTCTTCGTGCTACGCGCGTAGCTGGTCGTTTCTAGTGGTTGACTTCGAGAGCATGACGCTGACGAAGATTCCGCCTACGCTGGATGCGTTGGCGCTTGACGGGAAGCCACCGAACGCTGCTTGCGGCTGCGGGTGGTTTCATTCAACGTGGTCTCCACGCGCCTTCGTCCTCGCTTGTCTACTTTAAGGCATCTTCCGGGTTGACGACGAATCTTCGCGCCGTGCGCGACTGGCTCGGTTCTATCGATTTTGCAAGACGCCACAGGGTGCTTGTACTCTCACTTCATATCCCAAGAGTCAGGACCCTCTCGTTGCACGGATGCGGATGGAACTCGGAGGAAGCGCTGACCCTGCGGTGTCTGGCTGCATACCTCCGATGTTCGTACGACCTCCTCGACCCCCCTCAGTGTCTGCACGCTGAACGCCGTGAAACGGCTGCTGATGATCATCGCGTGGGACGCGTGATTTAGGGGACGGTGAGGCGTGAGGATGGGGTAGATGTTGGAAGGATTTGGGTTGGACGAGAGCTCGATAGGCGAACGACATCTCTTCATAGGCGGTATGTACTGTCTCACAGGCTGCACTGACCCACCTTGACGCTCGTCCACATAATGGATTGAGATCCGGGTGCGGTTTGAGCGCCGTCAGACGCGGCCGCCTGGGAAGAGACTGGACTCCCCAAGATCGACGACGCACTGCCTATGGCACTGCTGAGATTGAAGGAACAAGTTCGTTACTGACTTGACGCGTTTGGGGACGGACTCAAAAACAAGACCAGCCTCTGCGTGGTTGCATAGACGATCATTGGAGGAAACACCATGGACGGGGGGCAAAGATCGTGTTCGCGCGCGGACGAGTTGACATGGAAATAACATTTGTTGACTCCCTCTACGGACATACAGATTTGACGCTACAGAGTTTGACAAATGAGTTGAGATGAGGGCGAAGTTCACGTCTGAGGAAGCGCTGGGTAGCTAGCTGCACGCCTCAGATATCCGCCTTATAAACTGCTAGCGCCAGATAACCGCGCAGGGGGGCAACGAGAATGAATCGGGCGCCATGTCTAGAAATCCGAGGCGGGACGCGTGTACTGGGGGGCGACGTGGCCTGTCCCTTCGCCTTGTCGTCAGTGAAATCTTCGCAGAATGCAAATACTTGCAACGTACCAATCAGTGTCTCCTCCCCACGGCTCGTGACACGCATCCGTCTCCAGGACAAAGCTTCTACATTGGGGGGCTACGGGACAGGTCGACGAGGAAGCGCTGACGCTTCGCGTCTGGCTGCATGCCTCCGCCCTTTGAATGTCCGCGTTGGGGGGCCAAAGTAGATAAGGTTACTGTAAACGCTCGACGCAATATGAATTGGCACACTTCGACTTACTCGTCCTCTGACGCATCCCTACCCTGACGATCTCCGCCAACTACTCTCTTTGTATTCATGCGGCGAATCGCAATCGTTCCCGGTTGCGAAGCGCGGCTGATCGAAGTCACGAATGGGGGGCGAGCGTATCTCAAGCTCCTTCGTCCTCCGCCCGCATTCCATCCTTCCTTCACGCCGTGATGGGAAATCTACTTCGGGTGGATTGAGCGTGATTCGAGCGGGTAGAAAGATTAAAGCGAAGCGAACGCCGGACCTCGTACGGCTGTCCGCAGCTTCATGCTGTCCATTCTGCGCTGGTGGTCGGCCACCGCACTAGGGGACTCGGAAAGCGATGCTGAAGTAATGGTCGTGGCGACTCGTTCGCACTCATGACTCCGCGAAGCAGCGCTTCAGTTCAGCCTGCGGATCGAAAGTTAACGACGCACCTCGGATTTATACCGAATTGCTGAGACTTGGGGGAGATCTCTTCGTGTGCGGCATGTATAGTCCTGCAGGCCGTCACTGACTGGCACTGGCGTTCATCTGGAGAGAGAGATGGAGCGCCGTCGGACGCGGCCGCCACTGAAGAGAAATAAACCCTAGCGATCTGGCGACACACTGCGGAGATCAGAAGGAATTTGGACGTTGAAATGGATTGGGTACTATTCGGATGAGTCGCGAGTACGAGGAAGCGCTGACCGTTCAGCTGCATGCCTCGGTTCTTTGGGATAAAGGTGTATGGGGGGCTTGAATGAATGTTCACGCAAAGAGAGGTTGAGTGAGAATCTCGGAATGATGAAGATACTACAACTTATAAGGAACGAAACGTCGAGGGCGGCGTAACTTCAAGTGTCGTTAGCTAACTCTTGGTGAGATATAGCGGCGGAAAACGTACCTCGAACTCGTCGGTTCTCTTAGATGATCTTTGCTTCTTTCACGATCCTCCGCCCTTGCCATATTCCACCGATCACCATCCTCCTTCGTTTCGTCCGTTGAGTGAATCGGAACGCTGTACGTCCTGCGATCCGCCTGTGACACGTTGTCGGGGATGGAAACCTACAAGAGGAGTATGCGACGTACCTCACCATCCCTCCCCTGTTTTCCTGGACACTCAGCTTCCACCGCTCCGTCTTCATGCTGCGAATCCCAATCATGATTGATTGCGAAGCGCGGCCGCGCCGAGTTGCCAATGGGGGCGGTTGAGTGACTGTGCTTGACGACGAGGACTTGGTGGGGAAACGATTAACCTGGGGAGTGGCGCACCACTTCAGCCGGGCGTCTCATCATCCGTTCCAATCTGGTCGCCGCTTAAATAAAAAGAGGAATATGGAGACAAACCCTATGACATACCTTCTCGTTACTACCGCGCGTCCTCTCCGCGAAGGGAATTGTAGATTGGGAGCGGAAACGAGCCTTCGAGTGGAAGCAGGTTCGTTTGAGTTGATTGGGAGACGCAGCGAAGATGGACGTTACCGAGTCGTCCGGAAAGCTGCCGAAGATGGGGGGGGGGCGGCGCACGACTTCAAGAAGTCGTGTTCAGCGAACTCTGCAGAGAATACGCACATTGACGTACCTGGATTTGGTCGTCGCATATCCCTTCCCTCACAGCTTGCGCCAACGACATCATGGCGGTTGGGCTGCTTTCCGCGCTGGCAAATCTTGGTGATGTGCCTCGGCTGCGTGAGCAGGAAAGGGGAGCCTTGAAACAATCTGGGCGATACCTCAATCTCGCCTCGCGTTCACTCATCTCGCGCATCCCTTTGCTCGGAATTCCATCTTCTCCGTGTGCACGCGAATTTCGGTCGTAGCTATTTGGCCGAAAAGCGCGGATGTTGGAGTCGAGCCCTTTCTTGATGGAACTAGCATCGTGGGGGGCATAGAAGGACACGGTTTCGTTTGAGCAGAGAAAGGAATGAGGGAAGGAGCGTCGGCTTTCGCCTCCGATAACCCGAAGACTTGCTTCTCCCCACACTCTTCCTTTCCACGACGATCACGACCCACTAACGAAACTACCTGTCGTCTCTCCATCTCTCCTCCCACATCTTGAGCTCTTGACAATGTCGCTATATCAAGACCAACTACTCGCTCTAGAGGCTTGGAACTCAGGCTGGCGCGGAGATGGACGGGAACGGTAATACGTAGGAATGGGGTTGAGGGTCGCGGAGTGAAGTGAGGATTCTGCATTGCTGTTAAGGCTGGTCGACCGTCGCCTGCTTTCACTTGGCTGTAAAGCGTACTTGGATGGAATTCACATCGACCTTTGACTTCTCTACTTTCGGCTTGGAACAACAATACGACGTCTCTCTATCCCGCCAATTCTACCTCGCCAATTAGTCGGGCTTCATTCTCGACCTCATCACCTTCCTTTGTATCGATTCACAAGTGGCTTCTCTTTCATATTTGCTGTGGAGCGCTGCGTACGCGTCGTGCGCTTAGCTGTCCCAGCTGCACCCTATCATTCATCTCGTGTGCGACCCATTTCCGCTGCGGCAAGCCGTTTTGGTTACCACTATCTGTCCTCGAGCGCGTTTGGAACGCTGCTCGGGCGTTTTAGATTCAAATTTTTTGCTTCTCCTTCATCGCTGTCGCTGGGGGGCTGTGGATGGAGAGCGACAACACCATGAAGGAAAATCTATCGCCTCGCGTCTCGATGACGAATTCTCCGAGCACATCCTACACCACTCAGACCATCATTGGGTCGCATGCTAGCACCCTCATGCTTTACCTCTGCGTTTATGTGCACTCGTTTACTCTTTTCCATCCGACCCCGGTGCCTACTTGTTCGCATGTTACCGCCTTCGCCACTTTCCTTGTGTTGTAGTGCATTACGGACCTGCTTCATACGAGGAGGCCGGGCTTCTACGAAAACCCTGGAGTGACTTGCGAGATTCAAGCCCTCCTCTCATTCACACCGAGCGCGGTCGATCCGCTGCTGGTCTATGTCTCAGTGTTTCCTTGACTTTCGGTGGAGGCAAAGTCAAGGATCTGCATCTGCAGCTTCATCCTACCCCAAGAAGCTGCAGATCTGATGTATCATGCGAGTCTACGATGCAACACTATGGGTCTGCGCGCTAGTCGCTACGTCCTTTCCAATCATGCTATTTCCTTTACGTCTACCTACTTATCTGTCGGCCGTAATCTCGATGGCCAATTATGACATATGCTACTCAACACTCTTCATTCGCCCACGCCGTCACACTCACATCCTATTCTGCTTTGCCTTCGCCCCTCCGCCTTGCTCATGAACCCTTCCACCCGTACCATCTCGTCATACCACTACACTCTGTTCCCATCCTCCCTCATCATCATCCAGCCTGAAACCTCACTATCCATTCGATTTCTCCTGCTCCTGGACACGAATTCGGCCAGTACATTCTCCCGCTTCTCAACGACACCCACATTTCCTCCTGGAAATTTTTTCTCTCCCAAACCTGCAAACAAGGAGTGATAATTTTTCGTCGTGCAGATCCTGCTCAGCCATCTTTGCATGGACTACACGAAGAAAAAGTGGGGGGCTGTAGGGGATGTATACGGAGTGCATATCCTAGAGTCTATGCATAGTGTAGACTCAGAGGCTGCTGGAGTGTTAGCTCTATAGCGCCAGGGATGCACTCAACATACCCCGCAGGCCAGACAGGAGTAATACAGGCTGGCCTGACTAGCTACAGGTTGTTGCCTGGAGGGAAGCCCTGGAGCACTGTCAGGGTGATACTGCGGATGCAGTACAGAGTCTATGCTTAGAGGCTATGCCTCCATAGCTCTGCTAGTCCCCCCCCAGCATGCATCCCCTGAGTCTGTGACTCATAGCTGGCAGAGCGTTAGCAGAGCCTAGCGTCTGGGATGCACCCTAGCTCAGATCTCTTGCCAGACGAGAGCAATAGAGGCTGGCCTGAGGATCTCTGTGGAACACAGAGCTAGAGCTTAGCCAGGGTGCACTGCAGGTGCAGTTCAAAGTGTACGAAGGAACATCATCCTTCTGTCGCTCTGCTAGTCCGCCCTGGCTGCCAGCTGAAGATAGGCATCTGGACTATCTCCCAGATGCCATTGCGGCAGCCAATAATGCAGAGCATCCCTGCCGCATTCTCCAATAAAGCTGGCCAACTTTTTTTCCCTCCTTGATGGGAACCTCTGCATCCTAGGGATGCAGAATTTGGGGGGCCATTGTGATGCTATCCTGGGATGAGCATACTTGATTTCTGCTTCATAGCAGGCACCAACCGTGTGGGGGGCACTGTGACGGGTACATATAATTATTTACTTACTTACACGTTTGATACCTTATATTCTGCTTGTCATCATTACATAATATCATCTTTACTTTGCAATCTACCATGATGTGTGAAGACTAAGATATTCTACGCTGCGAACCACAGCTCTCGGTTGGACCCCCTACTTGCCTGAACATGCGTCAACTGTTCCACGGCCCCGGTGTTGCAGGGGCTCCGACCGCGGGTAACACAGTCCCTCGTCGATGGGACACAACGATGACGAGCGCTCTCGACGCGCTCGTCCCACCACTCACGACCTCTGTGCCTCAATAGCACAGGTCACCCTCTTACCTCTCTCCCAAGAAGCCGCCGAAACGACTCGCATCACACTGAGCTCGGTCCAGTTGTTACAATAGACCAAAGTAACTATGAGAGGCTCACAAATAGTATGAATATTAGCTCTGTTAATTCCTTTGCTTTTACTATGAACTTTGTCCGAGTCGCCGTCTTTGAGGACTTTGGCAGGACTTCCAAAAAAGGGAATTTATTTACCAGAGTTCTCGAGTTCCGAAAGTTCCCAAAGACCTCCGTCAAATACCGCTCAAAGACCAAACACCTCCTCTCAGAGTGCAAAGATCTTCTCCCAGAGTGCAAACACCTCAGAGTAAAACCTGCAGTTTTACTGATGTAGTCTCGTACGCACGACCCTCATGACACGACCCTCATGACAGGGCTCCCAAATTGGGATGTCATGAGGGTCGTGCGTACGAGACTAGCATCCCAATTTGGGAGCCCTGTCATGAGGGTCGTGCGTACGAGACTAGCCTCAAACAGCAAATCTGGGAAACGGCGTTCGGCCAAAAATTTGGCCGCCGCAACTTTCTCGTAGGAAAAACTTCGGTGCATGTTCTTTGAGCTCTTTGGGTAATTCTGAGTCCAGGAAAATTAAAATTGAGTCTCAAATAACTCTAGATCAGTCGTAACGTGACTTGTCAGTTTTGTGTGTCCACAGCTGTAAGTGACTGACGCCTAACTTACCTGTCTGTGTTCGGCTGTTCGAAAGAATATGCCACACAGCCACCTGATGGCAAGCCTTCGTCTCGACCATCTCCCTCATATGTCAGCAACGAGGTTGAAATTGGAAAATGTGTTTCGTAAATCGACGGAGAATATGTGTGGCATGGGCCCTACAAAAATTCAGAGTGATGCGGGAAGTACTGAGAGAGGAGATAGCTTTTTGGTGGGAAATTCGGCCGTAAACATACAAAAGCAGCCGCATCAGGGACCCGGTAACCTGGTCAGTGGTCGGAAAACTTGAAGTGGGTTTTATGGGCACGTTGAACGTTCGGGGAATCCGGTCAGAGAACTCAACCCTTAACATTTTGTATTGACGGTAAAAGATGAAGGAAGAACAAATTTTAGAAATCATTCATTTTTTCGAGAATCCGAAGGCACGCGCCGCGCGCTCCCCTTCGAGGCAGAAGGTGGCTGCTATGAACCCGAATACTTCTGGACTGTTCACATTCTCAGTGCCGGGGAGTCGAGCATCTTTCACGGCAACAATAAAGCCACACACTGAATGAAACAAATTGGTTGAGCAACTTGCCCCGTAATCGAGACATACCAATAGACACCAACAAAAAAAGTGGCGGGGTGGTGACCTTTGTCTGAGCCATCAAAGTTTCATTTCGTTTATTGTGAAACGTTGCGGAGGAAATAAATTATTTCAAAGACATATAGATCAACGCAGAATATAGGGAAATGGAAGGGTAGGCAGAGCGATTGAGCGACACGAATGAGTCGCAAATAAAAGTTTTTGATTCTACGCAAGGGGGAACAAAGATAAGAAAAATACATATCACCTACAAAAGTTTTTTTTCGAGGGTCGGCGGACCCTCCCCTCCTCCGGCAACTTAACCGTGGGAATATGTTGCCGTATATGGTGCTTACGTAGTCAGTTAGTCCAGCCCAGAGGTCGGAAACGAAAAAATCGGCCCTATATATTCTTTTAGAATGCCGGTGCCCCCTTGTTGGCGGTACGATCCAGGAATTTGTTGACAAGTATCCCAATCTGCCCGCACATACTCAGTCCTTCCTCACCGATCTGGATTTCGAGATCGGCGACGACTTATCCATTGTAAAGGAACCGGACTGGAAGGCCGGCGGGTTTACGGTCTTCAGTTGGAACCGTGTTGTCAACGCTTACGCAAAATACAAACGTTCACTCCGTCGCTGAGTACCACTTGTTTATTTATTTATTCTTTTACTTCCCTGTCACATAGTTCATGCCGCTCATTATAGCCTACTGTACCATTTCGACCGATTTTTCAGGTCACAGGTCACAGCCGGTTTCATTTGATGTGTGCGAAAATCGCCTTAATTCAAAACAAAGTTTTTCGGGCATCTCGGACTGAGAAATTACATAAGTTTGATGAATCTTTGGTCGAAATGGTACAGTATTATAGAATGAGATACAAATAGATTATTAAATTCAGCTCTGTGAACGCACCATGTAGATTCAATTGCTGTCCGCATTCACAGTGGAAATGGTCCGGAGCACCAGGAAGATAGCTGGGAAGCCAAACAAAAAAGGCAGTGGCAATCGCCGAGGACGCCGACGCGTCGTCACTTAGTAACAGTCACCTGATCGTGACGGTTCGCAGTCTTGTAATCGCAAGACCTTTGTGAGCGGCAAGCCCCGAAGATTTGTTTCCAGTCGGAACCATAGTCGAGAGTTCAAGTAGGGTTCAGGATAAGCTTTTATCCATACAGTTGAACATCTCATAATGCATAAGGTCCGTGGACGACCCCTCCGCAGGCCTCTGCCTTATGCATTATGAGCGATATGCAGTTCGATATTTTGTCACAAGATGTGACCGCCTGTGACACCATCGCAAAATCTAGAGAAAAGTTGATTTTATACAATATACACAGTTTTTGCTTGCAGAGCCTTTGCTGAGCCCTTTTGAAGACTTTGATTGTCAGACTCCTTTTTTGTAGGGTTTAACGTTGGCATCGGCATTGATCGGCATGACAAAGAAAATAGCGTGATTGCCAGAATGCCTGCCGACATCATTTTTAGCCTCACTCAAACCTCTTGATTACAATATCTTATCGAGAAAACCAGAAATTTTTAGATCTCATAATGCATAACCAGCTCTCAACCTCCTCAAAACCTTATGCAATATGCAAAATGAGCAAAATGCCTAAATTCCCCGCCTACCAAGTCGGTGGACCGAGTTCGACCCCAAAAGTTGATGCAAAATGAGCTTTATGCATTATGACCGTATGCATTATGAGATGTTCAACTGTACATAGCCCCCCCAGCCTACGTGAACTCGAAGCAAAGTACAGTAACAGCCAATAAATAATGCTCGAGATGAGCGGCGAACAAAGGCAACGGCAATGAAGCAAGATAGTACACAGAGTGAAAGCCACAATAAATAAGCTACACTGCCAGAGTGCGTCAAGAGAGAATAGAAATAGGATCTTTACTCAAGGTTCATCTTGTTCATCTGGTCCTCCACCTCCAACTGCCTGATACCCGATGAACCGAGCAGAGTGCGAGCGATGTTGTCGGCGGGTTGACGACGAGTGACAGGGACGTGATCGTCGTCGGAGAGCGGCCAGACAGCAACGTAAGCGCTGTCCTCGCCGTGGTAGGTGATGAGTAGGCGCTCGGCGGTGGGACTAACAAAATGAACGCAAGCTAAGTAAATTCTTCAGCAAAGGTCAACAGCAAATAGTATAAAGGATACCGAAGTCGATGTGATGCCGAAGAAAAGCGTTGGCCAGGTACTGGGAAAGCGCATCGGACTTTGTTCGGGAGCTGAGATATACTCGTGGTCTCGGAAAGTGTTGGCGCCAGTGTTTTTCGAGCTTTTCTTAACATTGGGTACATATTTCTGGATGGAGCAAAGTTCTAGATGATTGAGAACATCTAGGCGGATGTAGCTATAGTAATGATGGGATCAAAATACTGTGATTTGTTCTTCTACAGCCAGCAATGGCAGAATCCCCAAATTTTAGCCTGACGTAGGATTTTTTCCGCGGAAATCTGAATCGGCCAGATTGTAGCCCTAGAATTCCTCATGCATCCACAGCTTTAAATGGTGGAAAAATATACAGGGGATGTGTCGCTAGAAGACCCACAAAACAGCAATTTTGGCTGATTTTCGCCATTTTCGGCCATTTTTGCTCTTTTGCGGCCCTTTTAGGAAGTCAACGCCTGTATATTTTTGGACAGATCAAACTTGCCGATGCATCAGGGGTTCAAGGACTACAATCTGGCCGATTCGGAATTTCACAGAAAAAATCCTACGTCGGGCTAAAATTTCCGGGTTTCGCCATTGCTGGCTATATAGAAACAAATCACAACATTTTGATCCCATCGTTATGCTAGCTACATCCGCGTAAATACTCTCGACTGTCCTGAACTTTGTTTGATGCAGAAATATGTACTCAATTCTGAGAAAAGCTTGAAAAACCATGGCGCCATCACTTTTCGAGACCACGAGTATCGACTGTCTAAGTGAAGTTTGATCTCATAGTTTTGTTGTAGGTACTGCGGTCGTGTCCTTTGAAAACATATTTGTGGATGTATTTTGTTGCTTTAATAGAAATGCAGCATTCAACGTTCATATGACAGCCATATTCAAGAAGTGCTCTATAGGGAAGTTGGCAGCCAATATGTTAGCGCAAGTTCCACACCAAGAATATTTTTCTTACCTGGGATTATAGGGAACAATCCAGCGATTATCAATAGTCTGATTCTTCTCATTAACAAAAGTAACACCATTCTGTGGTCTTGCATAGATTGCATATCCGTCTTCTGCTTGCTGTGTCTGTTCCTGAAATGGCTTTGGGTATCCTTTAGAGCATTTTCCGTCTTTCATACATGGGGCATTAGGGTTTTGGGTGCCACAGAGTCTGTGATACATCACAGAAGTCACCAAAGCCCAATGGTTAGGATATTTACGCTTGTCCGGAATCTGAGCCCAAAGTACACGGTCAACATCCTCTGCGTTCTTCACTCGATCATGCGGCTTGTTGGAGATTAAGATGTGGATATGTGGAAGGCCGCGCTTTTGAAATTCTATAGTCCAAACCACTCCGGCATATGCTCCAAATTCTCCCTACTGTACTATTACGACCAGTTGTTCACATAACGGGTAACGGCCGGCCGTGAACTGAACAATTTTGGTCCCCGTAACGCGTAACAGCGACTTTTTCCGCCCAAAAAGGCAAGAAAATGTCAAAGATTTTGCTGCGGCATTTGCCGGCGCTCCATATATGATAATATTCTCTTGATTGCCGGCCGGTGAACAATGTTCCCAGTGAACGATTTGGCTAACGCGTAACGGCCAGTGAACAATTGGTCGTAATACTACAGTATTTTATAGAGTCCAGTAGCTGTCGTATCTTTTCCCGGAAGACACGTGCGATGAGATCTGGTCTATCAGCAGATGTTTGCCCAGGCAATAAGCATGCTTGCACTTCTGTCCAGTTTGGATTGGCAGTAACTGTAACAAACCAATCTGGCTTCCCACAGTGTTGGGCAATAGCTAAAGAGTCTTGGTACAATTGAACCATGAAACGTGACCCTCCAATGTAGGATGAGGGTAGAATAAACCGGCTCCCAACATCTCCCATTGCAAGATCATTGTTACCTGTAGCCAACCTGTAGCATCACCCAGTCCCTTGTAGAGTTCCACCCGCAACTCCTTTTGATGAGTTCGGTACCAATTTAAACGGTTCTGATCTGTAGCATCACCCAGTCCCTTGTAGAGTTCGGCTCATTAATCATGCCTGTGGAGGATTATGTCCGAAAAAGACATACTCGTGTGATCCGACGACTTCCGGGTCACATGAATGATGCTGTCAATCAACTTTCCGTCAAGTCGTCGTACACACTCTCGCGTCGCGCAAGCGTCGCGCTATACGCACACCCTGCTCGCAGGTATGAACGGAGGAGCTAGGAAGAATGCTGGAAGAAAACAACGCCCCAGAAATCTGGCTCATTTTCAGCCGGTTCCGTTCCTACAACCCGTGATCCGCAGCACCTCAAGTGCCTACTTGTGGCCTTGCAGCAAGGCTCCGCCGCCGTTTCGTGCCTCGGATCGACCCGCAATATTCTCGAGCTCTCTGGATAGCACCACGGCTAACTCGTGGGCTGTGAAACTTCATCCGGAAGCCTAGCTGAAAAATTGGTATTTTCATGCCGTCCGAAGATGGTACACCTTCAACTCAGTGCGTGTCTATACTCATATCGAGATGAATTGCTAATTGATTTGCAGATGGGGTGGCTACTGGTAGCTCATTTTATTGTTCTGTATCTTAAATCCACCTAGAATGAAACCATTCGTTAGAATTTTCTCGAAAAGTGGTGTCGGGACATGGGTAGAGTGACCGTCGTCAATGGAGAGGCGACGCGCGCTGTACCGGTCTTCGATGTGACGGGCTAGCGCGGCGAGCTTGGCAGCCTCGCTGACGTTGGACTCGTCGGCGCGTAGGGCGACCGGTGGGGGCGGAGGGTCAGAAGTGTCGTCTGTATCGTCAATGAAATCTTCTCGCTGTCAGTTGTGTACAGCGCAGGAGCCAATGTGGTTCACCTGCATGCTCGTCGTCGTGTTCCTGTTCTTCTTCGGCGTCCGACTGAACGTCGGCTTCCAGATCGAGGAAAAGTGCTACGGGGTTGCGCGAAGTGGCCTGCACCGGGTTGTCCAAATCGTACTCGTCTTCCCAATATTGTTCCGAGTCGTTCATGGAGTCAGAGAATGGGATGTATTGCTATAATCCAGGCTTAAGAACATTAAGATGCGACTATTGGTGTTGTGGTGCGTAGCAAAATGTATCGTGGCTGTGAGAAGGACAACTGGCGCAAATTAATTGCACGAGTGCCGGTCCGTTGATCTCATCAGCGGAACTGCAACTTTGGGCTGCGGGAAGGGGGTTCGGCCAAGCGAGGTGTTGGGGCTGGACCGCACAAGGGGCGTTCAGAACATAGCGACTGGGTGGTGGTGATACCCAATCAAGTGTTCGGGGTCCTGGGAAATACGTTTTGACAGCCATTTCAGCGAGGTTTCTTCATTCCCGTGCATTCGAGGTGGTATTGACGGCGATGGGGGATTGTATACGTGTTGTTAGCTTGGAGTATGATTTCTGTAAAAAAAATCGTCTCAACAGTTGGTGTGGATCCAATGTTACTTACAGCCGTTTTGGAAACAATATACGGGTTTTGATTGAGTGGTGCTCGTTTGTTTGTGCTTACCTTTGTTTTGCTTCCCATCACCAGCTCCACTTCAGCCGAATTTGAGTCTTTGCTTCAAATAGGTCCTATCATTGATGCCATCAGCGATGTCTCAAATCGACCGGCGGAAAAATTTCAAATTTAAATTGCATTTTCTGCTGCAGAATAAGGTTGGGGCAGACTCAAAACGTATGTACTCCCTCGCTACAATTAGTGTAGTATGTAGCTCATGGACCTCTCTCAGAGCATATGAAGCCAGAGTCGGAACCTAAATCGGGCAGATTCCGTAAGCTCACATGACTGATGGATTGATCGCATCACTGATGTCTCAAATCCGCCTCGAGAAAAAAAGTATTTATTGTGAGTTTTGAGGGCATGGTAAATTCCTCTAGAGGGATTAGTCTACTACCTAATCGGGGTGTTTTCACCAGAGGATCAGTCGTGGGAAGGTTCTGATCAGGTGCAGGAGATTTTGTTCCTGTTTGGTGGTGTTTAGGCCGAGCGCACCATACGTTAACTTAGGCTAAAATCTCCGAGTTTCGGCATTACTGGCTATAGAAGAACAAATGACAATATTTTGATCCTATCATTACTGCAGCTACATCCGTGTAGATATTCCCAGCTATCTACGACTTTGTTTCATGCAGAAATATGTACCCAATGTCGAGAAAAGCTTGAAAATCCATGACGCCAACACTTTTCGGGATAATTTCACGATCCAGAGATCGCTCGCCTCTTGATGCACGGTAATAGACGCCGGGTAATAGTACTGTCAAGGTACTGTCATATTTCGTTCATTTCGTAGGGTCACAGGTCACAGATACGCCGCCTGTGACCCCATTTTTGGCTGTTTTCTGGGCCAAAATGGGGGGTAAAATACGAAGAAATTTCGTAAGTCACGCTGTCCCATGGCCCCCTTACAAAACGTTCAATTCGTAAGAGGTGTCACACCCAAAATGGGGTTACGAATTGAACGAAATGGGATGATCCCGCACGTGATCGCTCGCCTTTTCCTTCCGAAAGTCATCTGCCCAGTGCCCAATGTCTCGCTTATGCGCAGGACCGTCGTGCTTTAACACAGACCAAAGTGCGAATCAACTACGTCTTTGCGGAAAATGCAAGGCAGCCCACTACTGTGTACGGACGGTCCTCTCAACTGTATCCTGAGCATTCTGAAAGACAGAAACCATTGCAGAGTAAAGAATGCCAACGACGCCATTGGCCGAGCCACAGGCTGTTCTGTCAAAAGCAAGGAGCCCAGATTTCGATGGTGCTCGCGGAGTGTCCCAGCCTGCACAAGACGTACTCTCTGTGGCGAAAGAGCATGGGCGCCTTCTTGTGCACGTGGATTTGCGTCCAGGGTATACTTACTCGATTAATATCCCGACATTCCTAAGTCCACGCAGGTCTTGTCCTCAAATTTCCACACGGATATCGAACGAAATTCATGGTTTTGAGCATCATCGAGAGAAAACATGATCCAAGCTTGCCTGAGACCGCCTTTGCATTTCATGACGTCAGCATTCATGATATGTGTCGCCTTCAAGATCTTTTGCGAGGCGACACCGATGAAGTGGGTTCTCATATGGTGGAAAGCGAACGATTGGCAAAGCGTCATGGACATATCGGAGCTGCCCTGCTGGTTATACAGGCAACCAGCTCCTTACGGACAGCAACGTTGGTGCGTGTTGAAGATCCGGGTTAGTTTCGGAAATGTAACTTGAGTATCAATGAATCTCTATATAAATCAAGGTGTTTTACCTGAACAACTGTCGTAAGAGATCTGATTCTTCTTAAGACGAACTGGGAATATCAACCAGCTATGAGTTGCTTTCTAGTTGGAGGAGTAAGCGCGCGGCTTTACGACTCTGAGACTAGCTTGATAGATCTTGAAGAGAGCGCGAGGCTTCACTCAAGTTCACGCAAGGTTTACGGTAAATCTACGTAGATTGATAGAGGTAAGAAAGAGCTGTCGTTACATGAGGGAACGACTCCCTTTTATAATCTACAAGGATCAACTATAGAATATTCAAGAACTCAATGGAACCTTGAGGAAAGTAGCAGAATATTCTACTATACCTTCTCAATGACTCGTTCAGACGTCCCGAGTCATATTGAGGCTTATCGGAGTCGATCTGAGAGGGAGGATATGACGCTCTGCTGCTAAGTAGAAGAACTTAGTAGCATTGACATCATGGACGCGGTCCCATGATCGAGGAATGCCGAAAATGCGCCGAGCGCGCGTGAAGTCTTGCGGGCAAGGCCGAAAGTTGCCGATATCCATCACATAGCCCCCCCAGGCTTCATGTGCGCGAAGAAGACTGACGTAGATCACTCCACAAATGGGCCAGCCTCATAGTGATTCAACGCGGAAATCAAAAGTACAGACACATAGTAGTCTAGCTACAGTATGCAAAATTTGCGACTAGCGCAGCACATCATGAGGGAAGGATATAAGAGGTCGTCGTAAATGCGATGTTTTAAACCATCAGCTCAGCCAATAATTCCTGAACCGACCTTAGTTGACGACGCCGAATTCCG
Organism: Favolaschia claudopus; assembly: GCA_037176885.1. Lineage (NCBI taxonomy): Eukaryota > Fungi > Basidiomycota > Agaricomycetes > Agaricales > Mycenaceae > Favolaschia > Favolaschia claudopus. The sequence goes on from JAWWNJ010000120.1 coordinate 717,005, forward strand.
CGGGACAGCACATCATTTGCGGATGCGGGAACGGGCGCAGCCTCGAGGAGAGGAACACGGATGGGAGGCACCGGCCAAGTCGTGATATATGAACTATCATCATGGCTGCCGATGAGGACATGTTCGCAGTCGGGATTGAGCAGCCGAACAAGAGCTAAGTTGTGGCTTGTGAGATGAAGAATAATCAGAACGCTGAGTGACGAACCAAAATCCATCTGGTTTGAGTACTCAGTGTTTGCCATGTAGCCCCAAAGTTGTGTGAAGCTGCCGAAGGGGAAGCCAGCAAGAACAAGAGCGAGGAACTCGCTGGGTCGCATGCCGACACAAGCACCGACATTGATGGTAGAGCGACGGCCGTTGTGGAAGGACACGAGCATCACGTATGCCATGAGGAGGATGTAGTGGCGGCAGATGTCGTAAATGAGTTGAAGGCTCGTCAAAGCCTCGGAGCGAGAAGCATATGTGCGATGCTCGTAAGTGATGCCGCGATTCTCGAGTACAAGAGGAAGAGCCGGCATTGAGATACCGAGTTCAGTGAGAGCGGCTTCCCGATACGACAAGGGAACGCCCGCATCGCCGTGGGTGAAGATGTTGTAGTCGTTGATTGCGCAAGAAACGACTACCGCAAGGGTACGGAGGATGCGGGTGGTTGTATGAGTGATGGTCTCCCGAATGCGGTAGGAGAAGACGCCGGAGTCGAGAATGGGAATGATATCATCGTGAGCTGGAGGCGGAGGCGTGAACATGACGGATCCGAGAACACCTTGGAAGCGCGAGAGAATTCTGTCGCATCCGCCTATGCAATATTTGCTGAGCAAAATGAATTAGAGTCGAATTTCAGCAACATACCAAGGAGATTCTCCACGACATTAACTGGGGACCGGACGTCACATTGTCCCGCGAACGTAACATCGCTAGCGTCTCGCACGGTAAGTGCCGAAGCTTGTTGCGTGGGGTAATCTGAGCCATTGTCGGAAAGGAGTCCCGGAAGGGAGTCGGCAGTGGAAGTCGACTCGTTTTCGGAGTGGTGGCACTCGTGGCACTGGGAACCGTGCTTGAGGCCGAAGGGTTGATTCAGGAAGGTGTATTCACCGGGATCCGAGCAAGTACACGGTGAAGGAGGAGGAACGTGGTAGGTGTCGCGGTGACCGAGGAATCGGAAATTGGAGAACATGTTGTGAGGTAAGAGGAAGTGGGAAGGACGAGGACGCAACCAGGCGCTAAGGGAATCGTGGCAAGCCATTGGTGTTTAAATATATCGGGTGTGGGGTAGAAGAAACATTCGCACGAAGGAGGTAGAGACCGATGCAAAGAATCATGAGATAGTTTTGTAGGAGTCTAAGCACTTGGTGTCTCCATTTTATTTGAATTTGACCAGTCTTCGAGGATAGCGGGAGCATTACGAAGGGCTCGTTTAGTTAGCCATTCATCGTGGTCAGAGTCAAATCCCTCCCATCGTACCTTGAATTGTTGAACTCTACGGCCACGTATTTTCCGCCAGCGTTCGGCGAGAATTCTTTCAATTCCTACTTCGGGCTTGGAATCAAAGTCCTCACGATTAAGAGACTTAGCGGGCCGATCTGTGCCAAGATCATCAGTGGATTTGCGATACGATTCGAGATGGGCAATGTTCAGGACTGGATGAAGTCCGTATGAGACCGGAAGTCGAAGTTGATAGGTGACGGGTGATAGTTTTCGAATGATTTCAAAAGGACCATCATACTTCATCAGAAGTTTCTTACCTCGTCCTTTTTCTTCGCGAAGCAGTTTGAGGGAATGAGGATTTAAAACTACAAGGTCACCTTCTTCGAATTCAGTAGTTAGACGACCATTATTGTAGGCGCGTCTTTGGAAAACTTGAGCGAGAAGGAGTGCTTCTTTGGCTCGGGTGCGATTAGATTCAAATTCGTCGGCGAAGTTTTGTGCCTTTTCATTGATTATCAGCGGGGTCTTCCCCCCCAGCTTCGCCGACGGGTCGCGCAATTCCGGAGTTGCCTGAATAAATCAATGAAGAGCCAACTACCGGGTTGTACCCGTACAAAAGATAAGCAGGTGAAAATCCGGTGCTGGAATGAGGTGTGGTGTTGTACGAAAGGGCTAGCGCATCAACGTATTTGGCCCAGTCGTTGCGGGATGGCCCAATATATGCGCGCAGTGCAATTTCCAGAGTTTGATTGAGTACCTCTGTCTGTCCATCCGCTTGCGGATGGTAAGCAGTGGTTAAAGCTCGCTTCATACCCATGAGCCGGCAAATTTCTGCCCAAAAGTCGTTGCGCCAGCGCGTGTCACGATCAGTGATGACCTGCCGTGAAAGTCCGAAATGAGCGACATGTTTGAAAAATAAATCAGCAGTCTCCACTTCGGAAATCTTCGTCGAACACGGAATGAAGATCCCGTATTTTGTTAGCTTATCCACTATGACGAGTATGTTGTCGTACCCGTCCGAAGTCGGTAGTTCTGGAATAAAATCCATTGACACCACTTCGAACGGCAGTGTTGGAATTGGAATTGGTTGGAGTAATCCGATACCGGCATGTCGACGGGGTTTACTTTTCTGGCAGATATCACAAGTGGAAGTATACCTTTTAAGGTCTCGAGACATTTGCGGCCAATAGTAGGTTGATGCGAGTCGATTATAGCAACGGTGGTAGCCGGCATGAGCTGATTCAGTCACAGTATCGTGAACTTCGGCCATAACAGGTGTCCGAAACTTTGAAGGGACGCAAAGTCGATTCAACCCTTGCCAGTCTTCGAAAAAGATCAATCCATTGTCGCTATAATGATACTGGGGATAAAGGGGATTGGACCAGTCCTTTTCCGATTTCCAACCGTCAAGTACCCTCGAAAAATGAGGGTCTTCTTGGTATGCTGCGGCCCACTCTGTGATTTCGTCCTTTGAAATTCCTATTAATATGGCATAAGAACGTGCCGTGGTGTAAAGTGAAGTCACTTCCTCGTCATGATCCAATGAAATCTCACCAACGGAGACTGTGTCCGGTGTTCCTGAATCCTGCTCAGTGCGTACCACCTTCGTTGCCAAGTTAAGTAATTTCTCTTCTAAACGAGGCCCCAAATCGTCGTACATATTCTTGAGTGGATCGCAGTCAGTCAGGTTTAACATAGGAATGTGTTCCGTACTCGGACTGTCTTGAGGCGGAACTCGACGACGAAGTCGGGAGATCGGATCAACATTTGAATGGACGCGGCCAGCGCGATGCACGATTTTGAGTCCGGGGTATGCCGCAAATATCGTGCCCCAGGTGAGAAGGCGGCGGTTAACATTCTGGAATGTCCGGCTCCAGGTTAACGCGGCGTGGTCGGTAATGGCAGCGATAGACTCGCCTTCGAGGAATGGTTGAAATTTAATGAGTGCCTCCTTGAGAGCGAGGGCTTCGCGTTCGGTTGGCGAGTAATTGCGTTCCGGGGATTTGAGGACCCGAGACCAGTAGCAAATGACGCGTTCGACGTGAACTGTAGTATCTTCGAAATTCTCAGCCCACGGACCGGGCGTTGGAACATCGTCAATGCCTTTGATCACTGTAACTAGAGTTGGCACGTCCTCACCGTTTTTATAGGCGCGTTCAAGTCGTTCATACAACCGAGTACCGCGAAGGTCGTGAATTTGAACCGGTTGGACTTGTTGACAGATTCCGGCGAGAGCGTAATCACACGCGTCAGTGTAGACACGGTATGGTTTCCCTGCAATGGCGTATCCGCGAACCGGCGCATTAGTTAGAACTTGTTTACTTAGCTCGAAAGCCTCACGATGAAGTTCGTTCCAATTCCATTTTACACCCTTCTTCAACAGCTCAAACAAAGGCTGCGAGATCCAGGCAAAGAATGGAACGTACCCAGCAAAGTAAACCATCATTCCAAGAAAAGTTTGAAGTTCGTGGGTGTTGCGCGGTTCGGCAAGCTGAAGGATCGCGTCAACCTTTTCTTTATGAGTAGAAAGACCGAGGCGCGATACCTTCTGACCAAGCAGTAGTACACTGACTCGGAAATAATATCGGATCACCGGGTTCTAAAACTTTGGGCCGTTACTGAGGCTGGAGTGTGAGAGGAGTTTCTAAAGTAGATAGTGTATGAAGTACCTTACCATGTACCCTTTCTACACATATAAGCTTGAGGTCCAATTCGGCGGTGTTGTGGCAAGAGAGTGTGATCATCGCGCACACGTGATCCAATTGTTTTTCCCTGTTTGACAGCTGTCACATTGTTTAATCCGAACCACCACAACGACGCTCTAAACTCTGCTTTCTCTGCATACAACTCATTCTCTACATCATGTGCGACACCTCTGCCACGAAGAAATCAGCTATTGTCGCGCTGAAGGAGGCTGGCTGGTCGAATCGGGACGTGGCAGAAAAGGAAAATGTTGCGCCCTCTACCGTCTCCAGAATCAATGCCCGCTACGGACCAACCCACAATTTTGACGCGAAAACTCCCAGGCAAGGTCGCCCACGTAAAATAGACGAGCGGGACATCCGTAAAGCACTCAGATTGCTGTCTTCAGGCAAAGCCAAGAATGCTTCGGACTTGCAGAGGAAATATTTCCCCCATTTGCACGTCGATACAATCCGCGCTGCCCTCAAAAAACAAGGATTGAACGCCTATGTGCGTCAATCTCGACCCTTGTTGACACCAGCCCACCGGAGGAAGCGAAAAGAATGGGCGGAACAGCATTGTTATTGGACACCAGAGGATTGGCGGGCGGTGATATTCTCAGATGAGTCAAAATTTAATATCATTGGGTCGGATGGGCGGCAGTGGTGTTGGAGAGAGCCAGGGCAAGCAAGCGACCCCCGATATACCAAGAAGAAAGTCAAACACGGCGGCGGGAGTGTGATGGTGTGGGGGTGTATTACCCGATATGGTGTCGGACAACTTCACCGGATCGACGGAATCATTGACCGCTTCGGTTACACCGACATCCTGGCCGAAAACCTCCCGCGGACCCTCGACAAGCATGATTTGGATCGCTCGACCGTCTATTTTCAGCAGGATGGCGATTCAAAGCATCGCTCCAAGCATGCCTTGGGGTGGCTCGAGCTTGAAGGCTTCGATGTTCTTCCCTGGGCGCCAAATTCACCGGATATGAACATCATTGAGAATCTTTGGGATCATCTGGAGACCATGGTGCGCGCTAGGGACCCACTGCCGAAGAACAAGGAGGAATTATGGGCCGCTTTGAAGGAAGAGTGGGAAAAAATTGATCAGGCATATATCGACAAGTTATATGACAGCTTGCCTACTCGGGTGCGGGATTTGTTGAAGGCAAATGGTGGGGAGACCCGTTACTAGTGCCTGGTATGTTTATTTCCACCAACGATGCCTTGAACGAGCGTTTCTGACTTCAATTTCCTAAACCGGCCAAAACCAGATTTATGATTGGATCACCCATCATCACCAAACTGGCCATCCAGCGCCGAATTTTCAGTTTGCTTGCTCGATATTTTACATGTATATATTACACCTCATGACTATCTGTTTGCGTGCATAAAAACTCGGGAAGACTCCTACGCTCTAGCGCGCGAGCAACATCTTTCTCACGAGTGACGTGATCCGATATTATTTCCGAGTCAGTGTAGTGATTGATACGCCAAATGGCATTTTGGAGGGGAGAGGGTAATATTGGCGGCGGCGATGGCGCCAAAGACAAGGTCGAGGTGTTTGACGTGGTCTTCGAAGGTGAGCGAGAAAACGACGATGTCGTCGATGTAGACTAGTGCGAAAATCCAGAGGAATGGCGCCAGCACCGTCTGCATCACGCGTTGAAAGACGCTGGGGCCGTTTCGATAGCCAAAGGGCATTCGCGCGAATTGAAAAAGTCCGCGATGTGTTCGAAATGCGAGTTTTTCGGCGGAACCAGGCGCCATGGTGAGTTGAGTGAATCCAGCGAGAGCGTCGAGAGTGGTGAGCCACTGAGAGCCAGATAAGGCTTGAAGAATCTCGTCCTGACGAGGTAAACCAAATTCGTCTGCAACAACTTGTTCATTTAATTTCCTAAGGTCGATAACCATCCGGGGTTTGCCATTCCGATATACAATGAACACGGGCGCAGCCCATGGACTCTTAGATGGTTCAATAACACCCAACTTGAGCCAAGAATCCATTTGTTTATCAATAACTTCTCGGTTAGCAGGAGAAACGGGAAACGGGGGTAGAGATACAGGTTCCGCACCAGGCTTCATTGGAATCTCAACCTTTGTTTCGTAGTTTCCCAATCTACCATCTAATCCGAACGCCTGGGAGTTGCGTAGAAGAACATCCTGCAGCTGCTTGCGTTGTTCTGGGGTCACATCTGGCGAGATGTCGATTTCGTCAAGCAGTTGGTCCGAACTGACAGGGTCTTCCGGGACTTCTGCAGTTTTTGGACCACCTTCTAGAGGCTCTTCCACCAGCGGATCGTCTGGCTCTGTTGCGTTGCGTTGAGCCTTGGATGCGATTTCCGTCTCTGAGCGCACAGCGCAAGAGAGATGAGGTGACGGCATGACAGGTACTGCCACCGGTGAAGATCCCGCTGTCTCCGGTCGGCAATCATTCTCACCTTTGCCTCCGTCCACCACTGTCGATTCGTCAGGCTGCCCAGCGACAAGTGTGCGGATAAGGTGAGCATGAGCATTGATCTTCTGCTGTTGTGCTGGACTAAACTTATTCAATTTGTCCAGCCAGGACTTCGGATTATGGGCAGTCCCAAGTACTTGACCAGCCGCAATGACTACAGGCATCTTTGAAAAGTTCGCAACATGAAGCACCGGTTTTTCCTTCGAAATAAGAGTATCAGCAGCGCCATAGAAATCGTCTTCATTGCCATTTGAAGCTATTTTTCTTTCCACAAAAAGTGCGTCTTGGTTCTTGGGAAAATGAGCGCCAACAGCAACAAGTTTACTGGATTCTGGGGAAATAACAGTGCGTTCAGTTGCCCAAACTTCCGCATTCCTCTGGCGCTGGTAATTTCGTCGTTTCAATTTCTGATTTCGACGATGTATACCCTTGGATTGACCGTGTTGTTTTACCTCAGTTTGAACCTTGACCTTGAAAGCATGTCCTTCGTCATCAAGGATCGGCGGGGAAGTTGAGGATTCAACCTTTAATTGCCTTCCCGAGCTTCCGAAGCGCAGGTAAGTCTCCCCTTCGTCTCTGACGATTGAGATAGAATATTGATCAGCGAAGTCATTGCCTAGAATGAACGGAGTTGACATTCCGTTAACTATGTATGCTTCAACATTCAACTTTACCGGTCCGTCGTTCGTATGAAAAAACAGATCGATGCTAACATATCCGGAAATAGACGAACGTCCAGTTACTTGGATACGCTTCACGTCATGACCAGATTTCACCTTCGGCGGATTGGTAAGTGAATCTAAAGTTGTACGCGATATTAGGGTGATGTCAGATCCAGAATCAATAATTACTTGCACAGGATCAGTTTCCAGACTTCCAATAGTCGCAGTGGCTTCGGTAGCAAGTGAGCCAAGAAAAGAAGAACCAGCTGGTCGTGCCATGTGCTTTCGCAGTTCAATCAAAGGCCGTTGCTCAGCGACTTGCGCTTGGGTATGAATTACTCGATAATTCACGGCTTTGATTTCTCTGGCAAGACGCCGTCTAGATCTTCTGTTCAATGCAGGTTTCGAATAGAAACTTCCGCAAGAGGTTTCCGAAGTATTGGCGCTATCGTCTTCTGGCGAGGGTGTCTCGTTTGTGGTAGAAGGTGCGTCCGAATCGATTTTTTGTTCCAAAGTTGGCGTATTTTCCTCAATGTTACCCCCCAGGGCTGAAGACATATCCACATCGTTGGATGTAGATTCAGTAATCTGAGGGGAGTTTTCAAAACCCGACTGGGGTTCATTGATCGAGGTAAGTTCGCTTTCTTCGTCACTGTCAAGCCCGTAATATAGATCATCATATTGATCTTGCGCATCGAAGTCTTCACGGGTAGCGGAAGCCAGGTTAGTGCGTGCAGCACGGTTTCCTTTAAAGGAATGCTTACACTCATTATCCCAATGCTTACCGCTTCCACAGTGACGACAAGGACGTGCACCTTTCGATTCGGGAGTTGCGCGCTTCGAAACATTGCGATCATCTTTCGGAAACTTTGGTTCAGGAAGATTTGAAGACCAACCGACTAGGTTCGCACGAGCAGATCGAAACGAGGATCGATTCGAGTTTTCATACTCGCGATAGGGTCTGTTATCCCGTTCGCGCATATCAAGTTTCATTAACGCCTCTTCATGGAAACGGATCGCGGCCTGGAACTCAACCACATCTTGATACAGTTGGGTTGTGAGAATTGTATTCCACAACGTAGGTGCGCCATCCATCACATGAAGAATAATTTCTGAATCACTCAGCGTGTAAACCGTATTCAACAGGTCAGTCTTACGAATGAAATATTGAGTCGGCTTCTCACGAGCGTGTCCAACTTCACGGTACGATGCTTGATTGGCACGAGAACGTTGTCGGTCAAGCCAGTTGCGGTTCATGAAGTAAGTCATGAATGCATTTCGCAATGTATCCCAATTGGCTTCAATGGTATTGCGATAGGCCTTCGGTAAGGACCAGTACCAAGTCTCAGCTTCGCCTTGAAGTCGGCGAGGCGCAATTCTTCCAAGCTGTCGCCATACTGTTGACGATTCACGTGCAATGTCATTAACCTTGAGGATCCACCGAACAATTGTATCCACGTTTCCGTCCCAAGTTGGTACGTTCTCAGTTTTTAATTTGAATTCAAAATGAGGCTCCCTACTTCCTCCCGGACCGTATAAGTTGGCTCCAGATATAGTTACTCCAGGAGTCGCATTATTTCTTGGCGGTCGAGGTGGAGGCATAGGAGGAACATTCGGAAGGCCAGGACCATTTCCACCATCAGGATCATCATCGTCCGGGTCACCTCCAGGGGGTGCTCCAGAGGCTGGTGGTTGCTGAAGCGGAGTTGGTTGAGCTGGTTGAGAACGAATTCCGCCGTAAGCATTCGACATACTAGGTTGTCGAGCTTCACGGAAATTACCGGAATTTCCTTGAGGATGCATGCGACGCATCTGGTCAGCTTCCTCAGGCTCCATAGTCGGAATATAAGAACGATCGGATTGAAATAATCCTTCCATAGGTTCAAAGAGTTCAGAAATTCGCTGATTTCCTCTAGGCAAACCAGTAGGAAGCGGATTTCGAAAGCTCGTGTCCTGAGTAAGTGGATAAGTCGTAGATTCATCGTATGCTGACTTCCAGTGGCGTGGAACACGAAGCTGCGGCGGCGTTGAAGCCATTCTTGGAACACCGTAAGGATCAAACTGCTGCGACTCTCTCCTATTCTCAGGTAGGGTCGGAGTAGTCGGAGGTTCAGGCTTAGCGGTAACGTTCCCTTGCGAAGAATAAATTCTTGAAGCAGCTTCGGTAATATCAGGATCGCGATCGCGTGGTTGATGGCTTTGAAAGTCATAATACTTATGTGCAAGCATCAGGAAATTCTCAACCTCGACTCTGAAGCAAACACCAAGAATCTCGAAGTCGTTAGGACGAAAAACATCGTTGATGTCATCCTGATCACCCCATTGAGGTAAGGCAGGCGGAGTTTTTCCTTCTAAAACAAACGAGTTTTCACATTCACGGCGCATAGTTTCCAAGGCACGGAGTAAAATTTTATAAGTCGACGCACGAAGACGATACGCAAACGTACCATCAATCAAGGTAAGCCTTTCCAAGTCCCGCAAGGTACGATTGAGAGCCTCCCACTGTTTTGGAAAGTCATCATTCGCTATATTGCGAGAAAGCTTAATTGCGTGATGCAAGAAACCTTTATTGATAGCATGCGCACCTTTGGTAAGTGCTTCTGAGCGTCGTGCGAGAACTGTAGTGTTACTTCCAATTCGGCCAAGGGGCTTCAGTGTCGGGAATACAATCGAGACCGTTTGAGGAGGATCGTCGCTGAGCAGGTCGTCATCGACTGCATGTTGCAGATCGATCAGCGGAGCGAGGGTGATCTCCTCGACAGTCCTTTCTTCGCGCTGCGATGAAGGACTCCCAGTTGCTGAGCGATTGGGTGACATATGTGGCGGAGGATCGCGATGAGAGTTTGAAGGGGATTGCGGATTGGAAGAAGCATCCATAGGATCGGTGGTAGGAGGATGGGTTGTAGTAGCCATCGGATAGGAAAATGAAATGAACAGTTAATGGCAAACGTACCTGATTAAGCAAGAGATTTCCCACTGTGTCCACCAGTGTTGAAGATCCGGGTTAGTTTCGGAAATGTAACTTGAGTATCAATGAATCTCTATATAAATCAAGGTGTTTTACCTGAACAACTGTCGTAAGAGATCTGATTCTTCTTAAGACGAACTGGGAATATCAACCAGCTATGAGTTGCTTTCTAGTTGGAGGAGTAAGCGCGCGGCTTTACGACTCTGAGACTAGCTTGATAGATCTTGAAGAGAGCGCGAGGCTTCACTTAAGTTCACGCAAGGTTTACGGTAAATCTACGTAGATTGATAGAGGTAAGAAAGAGCTGTCGTTACATGAGGGAACGACTCCCTTTTATAATCTACAAGGATCAACTATAGAATATTCAAGAACTCAATGGAACCTTGAGGAAAGTAGCAGAATATTCTACTATACCTTCTCAATGACTCGTTCAGACGTCCCGAGTCATATTGAGGCTTATCGGAGTCGATCTGAGAGGGAGGATATGACGCTCTGCTGCTAAGTAGAAGAACTTAGTAGCATTGACATCATGGACGCGGTCCCATGATCGAGGAATGCCGAAAATGCGCCGAGCGCGCGTGAAGTCTTGCGGGCAAGGCCGAAAGTTGCCGATATCCATCACAGTGCGTGCCGTGCCCGTTGTTCTCACTTTGGAGGATATGGCGTACGAAAAGGAAGAGCATTGGGAAGATATGACCAAAGTCATAATTAATGAAGCCATTGACTGGAGAAGAATGCGCAAGTGGGAAGCCGGGCTTAATGTGGCAGTATCCTGATGTAGTCTCCTACCCCGCCTCACTTCCCAGTGTTGGCAAATCTTGGGCGTAGATAATCACCCTCAATGAAAGGTTGAAACTTGCCTAAGTCGCAGAGTCCGCGAGCTCCAGTACGCAATGACATGTTCAAGGTGGTGTCTTCGTGGGGAGCCCACTGATCCGCAGCCGCTAGCTCCAAGCCAGGCTCCTACCCACCCACACGTTACGAGGTTGGAAGAGTCCTCATAGGCGGTTTGGCTAGTCTCGGAAACCCAGACGTTTAGCCGCAATCCGAGAGGGCTCGGAGCTCCTTCCTAATCTGTAATTACCATAACCCTCGGGCCGACACCCTCGCACTTTACCGACTTTCGATCGGGGTCGCCGCCATTTACAGGACCATGCCTCCGGAGGGTGGCGACTATCACCCTGGCCTCCTGTCTCGGTATACCCAGCCGTTTAGGTGACAGTGCGGACCTGCGGTCCGCTTTGACAGCGGAGTTTGAAAATGGAAGTGCAGAGCTGTCAGTTCCGGTGTGATCTCTGAATCGGAGATCGCCACCGGAACGTCTGGGTTACCGAGACAGCCTGGCCTCCACAAGTTTGGACGATGCGCGGCGGCGCGCAACCACTGAATACAGCTAAATACAGTACACAACATACAATCGACATAATGGCGGATTTTGACTCAATTGCGGGCATACAGATGTAGTAGGGTGTTAGCTGAATTACACTTTGCGGGATTTTCCAGAGGCAAAAGAATGCGTGTTTAGGGGTGCTCAATTCTTAGTTCAGTTCGTTCAGTTCACTTTTTAAAAGAAAAATAATTTGTCAATCAGTTGATGGAAACTTGATGGAAACAATCGTTATCAACCACCCGCACTGCCGCCCTCCGCCCGCCGTGTTCATGCATTCATAGAACAATAATTTGCAGCATCGAAATGTTGTCGAAATGCCTGGGTGAACTAGAAGCATGGGTATGGGCAAGGTGGGGTCGCATCGGTCGAGAAAAAAAGGCAACAGCAGTAGCTGGCGCGCAGGAGGGCGGGCATTACGACACCGATAAAGATCGTTCGCATGACAAATTATTTTCTTTTACAGCTATCTACATACAAAACACTGGAGCGCTCCGAAAAAAAGTTCTCATTGATGCGATGACGTCAATTACCATATGAGGTAAGCACTGCCGGATCCATTGCGTCGACGGCTGGCGCGTCAGGGCGGGGCGACCTGGTGTTGCAGCCTATGCAATTTCTTGATTGGACATCCCGTTGGCGGCCATGGTAATCATGAGCCGCATGTGTGCTGGAGGGATGTTGCGGAAGGTATTGTAGGGCATGGTAGGCGAGAGAGACGTTCCAGGAGCAGTGACGAAAGGGCGAGTGTCGTTGGAGAGAGTGGAGCGGGCTGGCCGAATTAGGCAGGAGCTGTCAAAACCGTTGTGTGAACTTTAGCGCTCCAGTGTTTTGTAGATAGCTGTAAAAAGTGAACTGAACGAACTGAACTAAGAATTGAGCACCCCTTTTGGGTCCAGGGGTTATGGTAGGAAAGTGGCCCAGACGTTACTACGTCCTTTTTCCCATCGCCTCAAGGGGTGTTCAAAACGTGAATGATGGACAACGACTACGTGGTGGTGATACCCAATCAAGTGTCCGGGGTCCTGGAAAAGCGGTTTTTCACGCCATTTGGACAAGGTTTTGAATATTTCCTTCATTTTCACTGGTATCACTCCGTTTAAAGCTCGGAACCCATAGAGAGTCTTATGTAGAGTGTTAGTATCCACCAATTCGATTTTATTGTGAGGGGTGTGACGTCAATCCATTACCTGTTTAGGTATTGACAAGTGATTCCTACTCCACCGAATGACCTGAAATAAAATGTAGAGATAAATATATGATACTACTGTACCACTTAGAACACTCAGCTATATATTATGCCCTGACAATGCATCAATAACAGGACAGTTTCTGATTATTGCCATATCTGGAAAAGCTCAATGTATCCTCAGCAAAAAAAGTGTCATAATAGGATGAAAGTACTTGAAAAACAATGCTAGTTATCACTTTGATTGACTGGAATTGAACCTCATTTGAGCTCGCAACGGCTGCTTGAAGTTGGTCCTTTTAGCTATTTTCTCTGCATTTTCAGCTATTTTGTGTGAAAATAGCCAACTTTGAGCGGCTGCTGTGAGCCCAAATGAGGGTCAATTCCATTCAACCAAAGTGGAAACTAGGACTGTTTTTCAAGTACTTTCATCCTATTATGACACCTTTTCGCTGAGGGTTCATTGTGTTTTTCCGAATATGGCAAAAATCGGAAATCATCCTATGATTGATGCATTCTCAGGGCATAATATATTGCTGACTGATCTAAGAGGTACAAAAGTATCACATACCCATCTCTACATTTTATTTGACTTTCGGTGAAGTATACAGCCAGATTTTCACCAAACAGCCACGGCAATTTCTATTTGCCACCACTGTATGAATCTACTGAGTGGATGAGCCGCAAGTACCCTTGACCACGCATCAGGCCAGTGTCGGAGTATGAAATTGGCAGTGCATTGCCGACCACCAGACTAACACTATTCGGCCCTACTGTAGCCCCCAGCCGGTCACGTGAAGGGTAGAAATTGCTCGCTTCGCTCGCAATTACATCACCTGTCAAAGCCTGGGAATGACCGATTTTTCGGCCGAGTGCCGTGGGAGAGCGACACGTGCACTAACACGTCCCACTCCTCGAAGTCCATCATATGGGTCGCCGACGAAAGACAAAGGACTACGAAATTGAGGCTGTTGTGGGGGAAAAGGTTACATCCGGAGAAGTCAGTCTATACTATCCTACCTTTGCTTCAGTCCCTAACATCTCACGTAGAGGTGGTTCAAAGTCAGATGGAAAGGATGGAGTGAAGACTACGATGAATGGAAGCCGGAAGAAGATGTGTAAGTGAGCGCATCTACGACGGTTTCCAATGGCCTGATCAGGTGGGCAGGACTGCTCCGGAACTAATTGATCGCTTCCTGGCTGGCCAGCATGCTGCTCAAGCTGGCAACAGCGCCTCCGCATCGATTGCTCCTCCTTCAAAATTCAAGCGGTCATCGAGAGTCACAACGCCCAAGGAAACATACCCTCAGAGTGAAGGCCAGTACTCCGTTCCTCCTGTCTCCGCATCGGCAATGGCGGCCTTGGCTTCTCCGCTCTCCAATTTGAAACAGCTCCCACCCAGTTCCGTAATCTCCTCGAACCAACTCGAAGATCCAGGTGCGTCGGAGCCGTCGTCCAAGGCATCTCCGGACCTTGCAAATGAGAACGATACCTCCGGCAAGCACTATGCGATGGAGAACAGTTCTCTACCGACTATCACGCCTGTTTCCTTAGAGCCCGTACTGCAGTCCGATGACGTTGCTGTGTTGAAGCCCTTGTCTCAGGCATCTCCTCTCCCTATTTTCTTACCGAGCGGAGCGGACAAGACTGCAGCACCGGAGCATGCGGATGGGATCGCTGGCTCTGGCGAGCACTCTGGAATGGAGCACCGTCCCCTACCGACTATCACGCCTGTTTCTCCAAAGCTCGTTCCGCATCCCGATGATATTGCTGCGTTGAAGCCGCCATCCGAACCATCTCCAGTATGTACCGGTCTTCGCTCCGAGTGGCACAGAGACCTCACCTATATCCCAGGATGATAATATCAATGAGACCGCTACTCCTCGCGAACACTTATTGGCCACGACGGGTGTTTCCCCAAATCTGCTCGAAGACATGGTATCGAAACCGTCCTCCAACGCTTCAGAGGGACAGAGGGACAACCAGAATGCATCTACAGGGAACCGCGAAGACATCACCGTCAATGATGCAGAGCAGCCTAGAAATGACAGCAACGCCGCAATGCAAGTTGTCCCTGAGCTGGCCATGCATCCGAGCGATCCCGATGCCATGGCTCAAGCATCGGGTTCAGCCCGGGACGCGAACAAGCGGCCACGCAGCCCATCATTGTTTTTTGCTGATACAGAGCCGCCCGCAAAACGCAAGGTGGCATCAGGTCTTGTGCGAGTCTCTGATATGTCCCAGTATCAGGATGAGCCGAGTTGGGAAGGTTTGGTACAGAAAATCGAAACTGTTGAGGATGTCAACGATGAAAGGTTTGTCCATCTGATATGGTGCGTCACTCTTCTAGTTCCATTCAGATGCAAGATTCACTCCGCTCAGGCACACGGGAGAGCATAAGATTGTTCGCTCCGAAACCTGTCATTCAAAACTCCCCTCTCAGGTAACCGTCGTCGCTGTTACCACTTTCGTTTACTGATCTGTTGCCAGCTACTTCGGTTCTATGAAAGCAAGCTGCGCTGGAAAGAGGATTGACCCAGGAGGTAGACGGAAATTACCACCAGCTTTTTGGCAACTGCCTTCACGCCAAATCAAACCAGTGGAATCATCGTCGGCGCCGGCCCCTCGAAGGAACAAGGACTGAAGAAATGAGTGTAGCAGGATCTTTGAAATATATTTGTTTTTCCTTCCTCGTCCTCCCAAATTTTCCCGAGTTCCTGCCCGTACCATCTCGATGTTATTGCAAGCAGGCGAAGATCAGTAGCGCTGAAGATTTTGCGATGGCAAAAATTTGCAGTCACTTGCAGGTAGGGCATCCAAATGTCGATTACAAGTTCACCAAATTACTTATGTTCGCGGAACATATAGTGTCCTGATAGCGTCCTGATAGCATCCCGATCGGGCACTGTCGGGCGGTTATCGGGCAATATAGGACGCCTATCGTATGCTTATTGCGCCCGATCGGGCTGTCGGGCCCGATAACAAAATAAATAAATTTGCGACAAAAATTTAAGGATGTCAATGACGGCGGCATATAGAAAATGGCCCATTAACCATGTCCGTGGATGCCTATGTACATAGGACTGCACCCGAGCTGATTGACAGATCCTATCGGTTCCATTTGATCCTTACCTCGCCTAAGATCGACATGTCCGAAAAGGCCGAAATTCCGAAATTGAAGCAAATTTTGAACACCTTCGAGTTTTTCTTTTAACTACGCACCTTGCTTCAACAGAAATACACAATTAAAATTCCCTAGGCTATACCATTAAGCTTATCTGCCTGATTATGGCTTGATTATGGATACTGAGTTTGAATGAATGAAACAACAAAAAAAAATTGAACTCAGGGTTGGTTCGAAGCGGTCGTTTCAACAGTAGAGATAGATATAGGCCTGAAAGAATGATATTTTGAAGCACCCCCTAGTGATTCATGACCACGAAAAATATGCCGCAGAAATCATTTCAGACTGACCTTCTCATGGTGAACATAAATCGAGACTGCCAGATAACTGTGAATCACAGCCGAGCGGGGACACATGGAGAGATATTGTTTCCATAGGAAATTTCTTGAACTACATGAAACTCAAACCAACGCAATGAATGTGCAGCGAAGGAGCTTGGAGCAGTCAAACAACCATAAGATAAATTTAGACACTTCGACTCGGAACGGAGCTCTCAGCCGAGTTCTGAGAAAGAGAGCTTCCGAGTCTATGAGATTCGGAAAGAGAAACCAATCGATGTCTTGGGATTCTGGGGAAGGAATGGTGCCAGCGACTGCTTGATGATGTAGAATCCTAACAGATATTAGGCGGAACCCGCCGTCCTCAGAAATATATAGATTCCAGTCAAATAAACAAGAATGTACAAATCTAGTCGAGCCAGAGGTCTGAGATTGTTGAGTACGCCAGATAATCACTGAAAATAGAGCAAAAAGTCTCCAAGAACTTGAGAAAATTCCCGTTCCCGAATGCTGACTTGCAGATATTGCCAGAGTCCGCATCAGAAACACCCTGGAAAGGAATTACTTCAGGAAGCTCGGCAGGACTCATATTTACCACTACAGCGGCTACTGGGAACAAGAAACGCGGTTGAGCAGGAGAATAAGAGTTCGCGTCTCCGTGGTGTGCTGTTGTTTGCAGTGATGGGGCCGAGTTGCCGCAGTTGACGTGAGAGATTGTACAAAGATCTTGAAAACCATTCGCTGTGGCTTACCGCCGGTTTGGCTCTTGACATAGGTTTGAAATCAGTGAATTTTGGCGGAACGGCCGGCATCGATAGTAAATCATAGCAAGAAACCGCCGTTTTCGGTGGTCTCAGCGCCTGAGGAGGCGAGTTTTGTGGGTCAATAGGTCAGCATAAATCATAGAAGTCTCCCTCCTTTTCCCCTTCTTTTTCTCTTGTTTCGTTTTGAAAAAACGCGATTTTTTCATTCCATCCACAGACATAGTACATGAGCCTAGAAAATTCCATCAGCTCGGGAATAAGTAAGGATAACACTGACATCCTGCGCTCGAGCTTTCCTGGACATATTTCGGATTTGCTGACGACGGTTCCGGCTTCCCATTAAATGATGAATTTTAATTCATAAATTTGTTAAAAAAAAAAAACAGAATGAATTCAAGTGTGTACATAAAATCAAAGTACACTCGAGTACACTATAATTCTAAGACAGAGCGCGGGGAGAGAGGAATGGGAGGAGAGGAGGAAGGTGAATGCATAAAACGAGAGGCAGGGCGGGGAGGGGACTCGAGGTGGGGGAGGGACTTGAGTCTTGAACACACGGAGGGGAGCGCTTGAAGTGGGAAGAGGACTTGAAAGGACAATATTGAGGTGCTTGGGTGCTTGAGGTGGGCACTTGTGAAGCTTGCAGTCTTGATTTTTGAGGGTTTGGAGCTTGCGACCCCGGGGTTTCGCAGCCTTGAGATCTCGCGCACTTGAAATCTTGACTCTTGCTCTCTTGCCCTCGACGAAAGCTTGCTTCGAACCATACTTGCGACAGCCATTGGCCTTGAAGCACCTTGATGTGTGTGCGGTCAAAGATAAAGAGCCTCTGAAGAGGCGAGCATGGGGAGTGGGCAGACAGGGTGGGGGGAGAAGACAAGAGCGACGACGTGGCAGCCAAGACTGACAAACATCAACATGACAACATCGTGTAAATTTGACACCGCCTCTTCTCCGGAATTCTTGGAGTCGAAGTCTCTTCTGCGAGCGGGGAAGTAAGTATATATACAGGTTGCTCGAGCCTCGAAACCTTTGAAGAGGAAATTTTATAGTATTCCGAAAGAACCATCTATTGTAGATGCAAACATCCCTCGAGTCCACAGGCTTAAGTTTAACAGCATGAGGTAGACACTTGAGATTCTCAGAGCATGCTGGGATATTCTGAGATGTCCTTGGAACCTCCACCCGCTCATCGACCTGAGGTTCTGCGGACGTTCCGGAAAATGAGCTTCCCTGGACATCGCCAATTATTGTTCTGGGGAGATCAGGCCTCGGACATCATTTCCACATCCTGTCAAAATGGTGGTGTAACGGTCCATTTTGCGTTTCAGTCATACATACTTCGAACTGAGATACTGATATTTCTATCGACATCCGAGGGGGTCAAGCGATGAATTAGAGGACAGAACCTCGGGAAGGACTCGAGAGGACTTGACCGAAATGTATTGGCTACCTATTGTACGAAACTGCCTGGATCTTATACCACACGCTTCACACACAACTTCGCACCTTTCTCCCCTTTCCCGTTGAGCGGTAGTAGCGTCGTGGCAAGCCGAAGACGGAAAGGCCCATCCTCGTTCTCAGAAGTCGAGAACGCAAATTTGCCAATCAGGTCGCAGACGATGGTCTGCATTTCGAGAATTCTGTTGAGGAACCGAAATCAGAAAGATCAAGGTCAGAACTTGAAAAGTTACTCACGCAAATCGCCACCTATTCGAAAGAGCAACGACCGTTAATCATGAGACGAGAGAAATTTCAAGCAAGCTTACCCCAAACAGGTGTGCGGACCGGCGAAGAAGCTGAGTCTAAAAACGAAGACCATGTTTGTCAGTCAAAATATCCACTTTTGTCGTTCGTCGAACGTACAAATTAGCATATGGTCCAATTGCCTCTCCCTGGCGCACCCGTCCATCCAGCCATCTTTCGGGATCAAATTCCTCGCTCTTCGCATCCCAGCGTGAGTCCAATCTGCTCATTCAATTACTTTCTCAATACAAATGCCTAAAGAACGTGGAGAAGAGAACTCGCCTCTGGTATGCCGCAACTCCCAACATTACGACCTGGTAGCAGTTGAGTCTTGACTCAGTTCAGGGCCATGACTTGGGAGCAGCGGCACTTGATGTGGTACGGCAACACCCCACAAAGTGGTGCTCCCGGCTTTGCCGATGACAGAATCGTCAACAGACGTAAGCACAAACGAACGAGCACCACTCAATCAAAACCCGCTGTAACATGCCTCTTCTCAACGCGTTCATCAAGGCAAGTCTTTCTTTACCATTCCAGAACCTTCAAGAGATTGATGAATTTACAGGAAACGCTCCGAATGTACCCCGCAGCCGCTCCGTTGAGCCGATGCATATTTGTGGGTCCCACGGCAAGAGCTTCCATTCCCGCCGTGTAATCTTCCTTCCTTCCTTCCTTCCCGGGAGATTGGCGGGCTATTAGTTTACACTTGAATATATCGACTGTATTTGAATCGCGAGACATGACTGCCACGTTCTCCAAAAGCTCTCCGATTCACGGGCCGGCTGAGGTGACGACGATACCACTGAGGCCCAATCAACCACTGCCCCGTTTGGTCGCAATATACGGATTATTATTAAATAAGTGCTGGAAGATCGTAGCATTCGTACAGATGAAGAGCTGCCAGGCTCACCGACCTCTGTGCTCATGGAAGAAGAGGAGGAGGCAGCTGATGCCGTTGTGGGGTGGCCGGCGGCATCCTTGTTTAGGTCTGTAGATTACAAGTGTTGTAGCTTAGTCATCATCCAGATCGGGTCTTCCTTGCCTTCACCCACCCGCTGCGAGCCCCGTTGGCTCATCTCCTCTCTAGACCTCCCCGGGGGGTATCCATCTGGTGACGAGAGTGTGATTCGCTCTTCTCCACGTCCCCTACAGACCAGATTGTCTGTTTTCCTTCACAGAGGCCTACCTCTGTCATCTCTGCCTCTCACCCACCTCGAGGGAGGTTTTCGGCTTACTTTTTTCGACACTGCGATTGTTGTCGACCACCTACTCTACGCTTGTCTCCAGCTCCTCCGCAACTGCGTTTTCCCGGCTTGTTTTCTGTCTGTTTAGATGAAGAAAAATCGCTGCGGCGGTCAGAAAAAGAAGAAAAGGAAGGAGAGGGAACGGAGGGAGAAAGAGGATGACGATAGGGATGCATCTGTGAGCACCAACAGCCAACTCCCTCTTCCCTCTTCGCTCCCCGCCCCTCTGCTACCACCCACTACCCCCGTTTCCACGCTGCCAACCCGTCGTCCGCCCGTTACAATTATGACCGTTGACACGGACGACTCGGACGACGACTACGAGCCGTATGCGACCTTCCCGCCTCCAACGCAGTGGCCAGCGCATATTCAGGAATTCGTCTACGGTCCTCGCTCCCCCACTGAAATACTCGCCAACGCCATTCCTCCCACTCGTGCAGATGCAGTCCCCATCGCCGCCCTTGTGGATACGCCAGCCCCACTGCGACTGGTCCCTGTCCCTGAAAAGGTGGCTGCCACCACTGCGCGCGACTGGTCCGCGCTGCAAGTGGGATGCACAAACCCTTGGCGCACCATTCGACGGCGGAAGAGGCGGCTGCGGACCATTTGCTGGGATGCGCTGCACATCTCAGCCCCCGGTGTCGACGCTCTTACCAACACCTCGCCGCTGCCGCCGTCATCGCCCAAACATGCGCCGGTCATGAATTTGCTCGAGGGTCAATCTCGAGAACTGCCGCTTCTACCGGCGCACATCTTCAGTCCCCCTCCGCCTCATCCCAACGGTCCCATTCACCCCAATTCCTCGCCTACCATCTGTATATCCCCAGACGACCATCCCCCCCGCGAGTTTCCTGCCCAGACCAATTTTGGCGAGGTCATGCACTTGTTAGCATATACTTGCGCTTGTGCACTTCCCAGCTTGGATCAAACAGCAAATTTTTTGCGGGATACAGTTTGGCCGGTACTACAAGACTCTGAAGGGAACACGGTTGCAGACCCAGATGAGCGCATGGATCTACTCGGACGAATGCCAGCTGACCAGCTGATCTTCCTATCTGCGGTCGCTCTTATGGGGCACCTTGAGCCGACTTTCTCCCCGTTTTTCGATCCCGCTGTTGTGGACTACGTGGGGGCTTGGGTTGACCACTGTATGATGGTTGGAGAAGGCTAGGAAGGGCGCGAGGGCGCGCCCGCGTGCTTCGCTTCGCTTGCACGCTTCTTGGGGGGGGGGTAGCTGTGGGGTGGCCGGCGGCATCCTTGTTTAGGTCTGTAGATTACAAGTGTTGTAGCTTAGTCATCATCCAGATCGGGTCTTCCTTGCCTTCACCCACCCGCTGCGAGCCCCGTTGGCTCATCTCCTCTCTAGACCTCCCCGGGGGGTATCCACCGTCACCAAATCAAGCCGATCAATGATCTCGTCAACAATCCGGTAACTTCCGACGCCCCTTGTCCTCTCCCACCACCTTCATTGCTTCGAGTTACAGCGCGATATCGATGGTTGCACTCGGAGTCGCTGGGCCACATCTTGTTCTTCCATACTGCATGCTCCGCTCACCGTCCACTCCGTTTTGTTCATTTCAACATCTGAATCGCCGACCCGGAAGTCAACTCAACAAGTCAAATACTCGCTTGAATAAAAAAGGAAGAAACTTCATCGAGACCGTCGGACTTCAACCCCGAATCGAACGGGCAAACACTGAACCTGTACAGCGCCGTTTTTGGGAACAGATCCAATCATATTTACTGCGTGCGAGACGAGTCTTCTTTTCCATCCGGATCGTACATGATACGAAAAGCGGCAAGCTTGCTCAGCGTCAGCGTCGAATGTCCTGGATTCTTGAATCTGACTCTGGGGATATTTTGGTGAGGTGGAATCCAATCCACTCTCCCGCAGACAAGTCGTGCTATAATTTAAAGAAGAGCCGTCTATGAGAGATGGTCCATGCATGCCTATAGAGTACGCCGTAGCAGGAGCATGGCCGCACTTCTCGATCCCCATGCCGCAGTGGTACGCAGCTCCGCTTGGGCTCCTGTGGATTCGCACCCTGATTCACGAGCTCATGTGAAGGGCGGCGTTACGGTGACCCCAATACCGGAGACGCAAAGACGCATACGCTTCATTATATAAATAAAGAGCGCTATCCACTCACTCATTCACCAGCAGCGAACATCCCCCGGCGTGTAAAATGCAGTTATCTCTGCAATTTGTCGCTCTCCTCGTCGTAGCACTTAGTCATCGGGCCATTGCGCAAGTTACCTTCGTCGTCGCGCCAACCAACGCCAGTAAGCATAATTACTTTGATCAATAGAATTTTACTGACTGCGACACGAAGATTCCAACTGCTTGCCCGGCACCGCAATCAGCTGCGGCCAAACTGCGATTAATACAGGCAATTGCAAGGGGGATTTCACCCCGGGACAACGCTGCGTTCACATAGCTTCCACCCACCCAGGCTGTCATATCTCGCTCTTCACCGAGGACGGTCAACAGGGAGGAGTTGAAGCTACTAATTACCATTCAGCTCGAAGTTGCCGGCGGTACAACAAAGTTGTAGCTAAAAGTGTAAGTTGTACCCTAATTTACCACACATGTCGCAAATAATAAATGTACAGTATATCGCCCATACCCTTTACACGCTTAAGCTTGTGAAGACTTACCATTGTGGTTCCAGTGCCGTTGGGTACAATACTGGTACCTGCCTCGAAACTGCTTGCAAATAAGGCAACTGTCTCAATAGAGACTTTGCGGTAGCCACTGGTGGCTATTGGTGGCTAATTTTTCTCGGGACCGGATGACAGCCTCTGGGTGGATTAGCCACTATTTGTACTACCTATTCACGGGATGCTAGGGTGGCTAACTCTAGCGGGAGGCTCAAAAAACTATTGCACACGAAGAGCCACAAATAGCCACCGGTGGCTTCCGCAAAGTCTCTAATTTACAGGTTGCTGGTGGCCTCGAAAGTGATACGGAAACCTCACCGAGCGGACGGGTGGTAATTGTGGGTGATACAATGTAAGAAATACCCCAAAATTGCGCCCGATTCCACCCACTTAGCCCTGACTTGGGTCCGATGATGCAATTGAAAACGAGCAAAATCTGTCCGACCATTAAAAAAGTGGTTTAAACACAGCTGTTTATAAACGTGGTTGCAAACTGGATCGAAAAACAATGCCCTAATCCAAAGCGAAGACACGAATGGATTCTCCCACGCTAGGCAACTACAGTCGGATAGCTCATAATGCATAAGGCCCGTGGACCCCCAAACCCTATGCATTATGAGCAATATGCATTTCTGCATAATGTCACACTAGATGACATGCGTGACATTGTCACGAAAATACTATATATGGTAGTCCGGCGAACACCGAATCGGTCATTTTCGTTTCTGATTCTCTGACTCTCTGAATGCTGGCAATTGATGGACTTGATGGCCTGGAAGGCCGCCTGATCAATATCAGCTAGCCGCGTTTTCGATACCGCCCGGGGTTGCCGCGCCACGACACATGTCAGTCACGTGTTGCGCACCGTGTTGGGCCAATCAGTCTCAATCAGTGCACCATGGCTTTGGAGCCAGTTACGCCCATAAAATCCCCCTCCTCGTCCGACACCACCCACAACACTCCACATAGTCGAACGACGGCTCACGCCACAACGCTCGACACAGCACCAATCGCTTCGCTCCAGTCGGAGCTGAAGAAGGATATGGCCGACGAGTTTGGCGGCTACATCTTAGTCACGGATTTGTTAAGGGGTCCCGTGGAGAAGCGACATCGATCACTGCGGAGTTTTAAATTCACTCTATTTGGAAACCCTGCCAAATTGGGAAATTCTGCTAAATCGGGCAACTGCTCCTGCTTTCGATACCTCTGAGCATACTGGTAGCCTTCTGAGCCTCAAGAATATGCTCGAAGTACTGTATGCATACCTTGACACAAAAAATCTTGTTTTAGCAGCGGCTTAAGGTCAAATCTTCGTCCATTGTCGGCGAAAACACGTTTATACGCAATTTACGAACTGTCGGCGGACAAATAGCAAGAAATTGTGTGGGTTTACTTCGAAGATGAAATCTACCTTGATACAGGTCAGTTTTAGCGGTGAGCTTTACCATCGAGCTCAATGCGAGCACGCAATGCTTTGGTGTGTGATGGCCATCGTAGCGACTTTCCTAGAATGGATGCCGTGATCAAGCCGAGCCATCAATTGTCGTTTCTCAGCCGACCCCCCTCATACGTCCAAGACTTTATATACGTTTGAACGACTATCTGTCTTGTTTACGAGACTAGCTACATCTGGCAGTTTTCGCCTCAAAGAATCTCGCAGATGCTATCCCCGAAGCGGCTAATGTCCACCTACATTGCAGGCCTGATCACTGACGGGCACAAAGGACCGCTTCATCCCACTCTGGACGACCACAGTTGCCTCGAGTGCACTCGGCGAGATTGACATCCATTCCCCGGCGCCGAAACCTGTCGATCGGGAGTCGCAGAGTTACGAAATGCTTTGCGTCTTCCTCAATGACTGCGTGCAAGCAATCAATAGCGCGTACGACCGGCTCGCGAATGCACACCCCAGCATCGGCAAGTTCGTGCTGAAGCCCAGACAGAAGCGATGGTACCCGCAGCTCTATTTCCACCGCAACGAGGAGGCTACTGTGGATGGCATCGATTCAGCCGCTCCGCTGAAACCGGACGTTGTGGGGCTCCACGAAAAAGACTTCAATCCCAAGGCCCTTCCTTGCTGTTGGGGCTTCTTGGATGCGACAAATCCACAAGTTCGGATTCCGGTGGAGGTGAAGAAGGCGTGGCCGGAGCTCATATGGCAGGCGGGAACCTACGCTCGAGCTCTTCGTAGCGCTACCCTTGAGCGTGCCTTCAGGCTCGTCTTTGGTTATAACCAGGCCACTTGCGACTTTCGGGTCCTTATCTTCCACAACGGCGGCCTCGCTGTAAGCCTGCCGTGCGATCTGAGGTCCCCCTCCGGCCGCAAAGATGTGGTGCGCATGCTTTGGTCTGTCTTCCTCTGGCAGGACGCTGAAGATGCTGGATTTCCATCTTTCACTGATGGTGATCACCTTGCGCTGGACGGCAGCGACAATACGGACTGCATCGCTCGTCGTGTGGCCATCCTTTCTCATTCACTGACCTGCCGAGGCCGTGGAACCCTTGTAATCAAGGCTCAGCTTTGCCTTCCGACCAAGACTGCTACCCAAAGCGTCTCATTTATTGGCCTCCAACCTGAAACCTGTCTGAATGGTGGACCCCGCCGCACGCGAGCCTCAACACAGTCCAAAACCCAGGCGTCGAAAGACCGTAAAGGCAAGTTCTCATTATACTTGGCGGTGTGGTTGCGTAAATGCGCAGTAGATGAGCGTGAAGCTAAACAGGCCACTACAGGCCAGAAGCAACTTGGTATGACTTTCCTCTTTGATTTCCTCGTTTCCCCGTTATTCTGAAACGACTTGAACTTGAGGCTCCGGCACAAAAAAAACTTTCGAATTGATAAAGATACGGCAGTCGCCGTCTCCGCAGCCCTCTTGTGAGTGCTGTCTGCGCTCGATTTCTTGGTCTGAGCTGTGTTCAAGCTCCTGGGAATCACCAATCACCAGGACCGTCAGTTGCTATCGACATTCCCCGTACGCCCAAACTGTTTTCCCACTCTCTATTTCGAGTGTTCCCACAAATTGCCCCAGAGATCCGATCTGTGAAGTATCACGACGAAGCGGTTGCAGCATCAGCATGTGTTGCCCCAGAGTTTCGCACACTGGGCGCGGCTTTCACTCCCGAGGATGGTCTTGAGGTCTTTCAAAGTGCAGCCTCGCGCTTTCGTATAGCTCCCAAAGGTTCCGCCCCTTCATCGGTGCCTGACAGCTGTGTTGTCCGGGTTTCTTCTCCCAAGACCTCTGGCCCGGGGCCATTGAACGAAACGGCGATGGCATCTGCTTGTTCCGGGCTTTTTGGACTTCCCATCACCCAGACCTGGTTTCAAGCATGCTTCAAAAGCGGCCGACCTGTATCTTCTGCACTTTTCGAGCCCACAGAAAACGGCAACGACACTTCAGTGCATTGGTCGTTCTCGAAGGATAGCAAAGTCAACCCCGATCCGGACCGCCGGCCAATGATTATCTGCATTATGAAGGAGGAGGGGATGTCCTTGGAACGATGCGCCGGTGCTGAAGATTTGTGTGAATCGATACTCCACGCGCTTCTAGGTGCAAAAATTAGTATCTAGAACCTCGTTTTCCTTTAACTTGTCCTTAGGGTGGCTGGCTTCTTACGAGCGAGGCTGGCTTCAACGCGACCCTAGCATCGGCAACATACTAAGACTTTGCCACGATCG
Source organism: Favolaschia claudopus (assembly GCA_037176885.1). Classification (NCBI taxonomy): domain Eukaryota; kingdom Fungi; phylum Basidiomycota; class Agaricomycetes; order Agaricales; family Mycenaceae; genus Favolaschia; species Favolaschia claudopus. The sequence goes on from JAWWNJ010000120.1 coordinate 743,328, forward strand.
AGTGCAGTCTTGGGGCGCTGACACCACGCTAGAAGAGGAGGGATCGGAGCATCTTGACAAGCAGTTGGAGTCATTTCATCTAAAGTCATCTACCTCGGTGACCCTTGGCACTTGGGATCCGAAGCGCGCCTCGGAGGTCGAAAGTGCTGTGATTGCTCTCGGTAGACCCCGTGGCTGTAAAGCTATCTTGACCGATTTCGATCTGTCGGCTTGTATGCAAGACTACTTCACCGCTGCGCGCGCTGATGCGAGGTCATTATCAGTGAGCCTTTTTTACCTCGAATCCTTACATTTTCACTCAGTCTGGCGCATAGGGCACAGTTGAGTTCATGTCGGTTCGGTTGCGGGCAGCTTTGGATGCTTCACAACCTTATTTACAATCACCTCTCGATGACCTTTGGGCCTTCTTCTACACCACCGTTTGGGCTACCCTTTTTCATGCGCAACGACCAAGCATGGATCTGCTTCCCCTGTCAAGCCAAGAGCTAGCGTGGCGGCTGCATGTAAGGTCGCGCTCGGCCGACGAGCGGGAGGGGGCTATCAGGGCAATCATCAAAGTTCAAGATTTTCAAAGACAGTTCCCTCCGATACTTCGAACCCATGGCGCCTGTTCTTAAAGACTGGCACTCGGCTCTTGATCAAATGGACGACGTCTGGACCGCCCGACAGTATCAGGCGAGCACGACGGGCGGAGTCGGTCTACCGGACTTCAATCATCTGGCTTTACAGCGGGGTTTTGGAATTTATCGGTATTATCACAAAACATCGGGATCGTTTGGCTGGACAGGGGGAGACTGAGTGTTTGTTACTTGCCTGTATGGTGCCGTTCACTTGGCCACCTAGAGAGCGTGGGATCCCCGCACCTTACTTAAGCACATTTATTAATCGTTCCCACGGCCAAATCCCCAGGAAGAAGGAAGATCCAAATCCGTATTCCTTTTCGATGATCAATCTTAATTTAAATTGTCGCAAAAATCGGATTTCAATTATAACCGATTATAATGGGTTATAGGTCTAATCAGGCTTTATAGGCAGTCATAAGCCAAGATCGAAGTATTCGGAGACGGGGTCATAAATTTCTATGTCGGTTTATAACCCGCCTATAAACCCTGATCAGACTTATAACCAGTTATAATCGGAATCCGATTTTTGCGACTAATATTATGATCAATGATGACTGCGACATCTATTTCCAGCTATCGCAAGAGGCACGCGGGAATGTCCGATCACACACAGACCTCATTGACAGGGCCCCTCAATTAGGAAGGTGGTGCTGATGGACAACTTTTGACGGGGCGAAACAAAGGCTCATGTACTATGTCTGTGGATGGGAATAAATCGCGTTTTTTCAAAACGAAAAAAGAGAAAAAGAGGGAAAAAGAGAGGGACATTCAATGATTTAATGGGAGCTCTCGTACCTCGTTTTGTAGCTCAAAGCTTCCTCTAACGCTCAAAACGATGTGTTTTTCTGTTTGATTTGACTATCGAAGCCGCCCGTTCCAAGAGGTCGCAGATCTCTGGATCTCACACACTGATGAACGAACGAAAAAACTCACGTTTTCATGCCGTTTGTTCGACTTCGTCAGCGACAATGGTCATCCTCAAATTTCTTTACCCTCAACACGGCACATTGAGACCCATAGGGAAGGTGTAGTGTACGCTGTAGCATAAATGCCTCTAGAATTCTTAATCTACAGCACCTTACCACAAGAAACGGGGCGAAACTTAGGGCAAGTACAAATTGATGGCACTTCCGCATTTGGGGGGGGGAGGGTGGGTTACGTATGTTGATGGGTGTGTCCGATCCAGCTTTATTGGAGAATGCGGCAGTGATGCTCTGCATTATTGGCTGCCGCAATGGCATCTGGGAGATAGTCCAGATGCCTATCTTCAGCTGGCAGCCAGGGCGGACTAGCAGAGCTACAGAAGGATGATGTTCCTTCGTAAACTCTGGACTGCACCTGCAGTGCGCCCTGGCTAAGCTCCACGTTCCACAGAATCCTCTGGCCAGCCTCTATTGCTCTCGTCTGGCAAGAGAACTGAGCTAGGGTGCATCCCAGACGCTAGGCTCTGCTAGCGCTCTGCCAGCTATGAGTCACAGACTCAGGGGATGCACACTGGGGGGACTAGCAGAGCTATGGAGGCATAGCCTCTAAGCATAGTGTCAGGGGAACTCCCTCTTTTGGCACTACACAGCCACCTATGACGCAGGCCTCCTGCAGATTTCCCACTTTCCCCGTCAAATCCCCAAAGCCCTATGTCATCGTGGAGTAAGGCATTGTGACTTGGCCCGGGATCATTGCCGATTGCTCCGACGTTGTGGGAACTAGTTACTATATGTTTACTGCACCTAGCGTGGGAATCCTCAGCCTTTCTTCTCTTTGGATTCTCCCTCGCTAGGTGCGGTGTGATGTATTCTTAGTAGCTTCTTAATTAAACTTTGGATTCTCCCTCGCTAGACCCTCGAGACATCTCGGGGTCCTAAGGTTGCCCTTACAGCAGAAGAAAGGCTCCAAGGGAGGTCAAGATTGCGCGCTTTGGCGATTTTTCAGACGCTTCGTCGGACTCCTCCTCTGCTGTCTCGGACGCGCAAACCGCGAATCTTGCCCCCTCCTCCCCCTCTCTAGAGCCCACCATGACCGACTCTGCCGCCGCTGCTGCAGCCGCCGCCGAGCGGATGGATAGGCTCGAGAGGACTGTTGACCGTCTGGTCGAGCTTTTTCAAACTGCTGCCAATCCTTCCACTACTACTGCTCCGACCCTGCCGCTCCTCCAGAGCCTCCGGCCGAGGAGTCCAGGACTCTTTGCCAACCTCACCCCGGCAGCAAAAACGGTCCTTCGACCGAACCCCCCTTTCGTCTTTGACGGCGAGCCCGCTCGGCTGGCCGGGCCTTCCTTCCACTCAGCTCGGACTTACATCCGACTGGTTCCGGAGGCGTTTGTCGAAGGTGGCGAGATGTCCGAGGAAAAGGCAGTGCGTTTCACCATGTCCTTTATGTCCAAAGACTCTGCGCAAAATGGGCTGAGCGCATGTCCATCAAAACCCCTTTCCCCTTCTCACCTGGGACGCCTTCACCAAGGAGTTCTGCTCACGCTTTGTCGAGGAGAATGAGCAGGACCACGCCCTACACAAACTCGAGTCTAGGGCATACTATATGGGCTCCCGGGATGTCTTCAAGTACACTGATGACTTTGAAGACCTCTTCGACCTTGCTGGGTTTTGCTGACCCGTTGGTCAAGGTCACCAAGTTCCGCTCTGGCCTTGACCCTGCCATCAATGCGGCCATCACCTCGTCCAGCGACCCCCCAGACCTCCGCGACTACATGGCTTGGCGGACCCGAGCGTACCGCCTTAGTACGAATCGCACGTGCGGGCTCGTGCTGCTGGGCTTCTCCCGAAAACCCCCTCAGCTCCGCCAGCCGCTCGCTCACGTCCAGCAGGTGTCTTCCCTGTTGTTCCTACGCCTCCTCCTCGGGCCATGCCAGCTCCTGCTCCTCCGCTGGTAGTCCCCATGGACGTTGATCGCACGCGCTCCGGGAGAGGGACCTCCCCGTGGCTGCTACCGATGCGGCGGGTCCACACCTGGCCCGGGATTGCCCCACCCCGGCTGACGTCCGAGCCGCTGATGTCCTTGACGAGGTCATACGTCAGCTTGGGTCCGAGCTCCTCTCCGAACTGGTGGCTCGGGTTGCCACCACCGACTCGCTCCCTGAGCCGGAGTCTGTAGTCGCCGAGGAAGAGCAGGGTTTTCTCCCACGCGACGAGTGAGCGGTACGCCCTCGATCGCGTCCCCTAGTCGTTTCGCATGTTTGTATGATGAGTCTGCCCAATGTTACATCTGTTGAACCTGCCGAAATGAAAGACGTACCCCCTGCTCCCCTCCGTTCCCCACGCATCCGGCGAAAGCCTTGGGAACGTAGACTTCCTCAGCGCTATACTGTTGCTGCTGCACCCGGTGCCAACTCCCTGCATCTCCCCCTTGAGATTCAGGCAGTCCAGGACGCCACCAAGCTTTCCCTCGAAGGTCTCGTTGACTGTGGTGCCACCTCAGACTTCAATTGACTCTGAGTTCGCAGCTAAGTCTGGCCTCCCCCTCCGCCGCCTTGCACAGCCCATTCCAGTTTTCAATGTGGATGGCTCGCCAAATGAGGCTGGTGCAATCCGCGAGGTGAGCTGACGTCGTGCTGCAGTATCGTGGTCACTCTGAGCGCATGCAGCTCGCTGTTACCCGTCTTGGGAAGCAGAAGCTCATCCTCGGCTACTCCTGGCTCCGGAAGCATAACCCGGAGATTGACTGGGACACCCGAGAGGTCAAGATGAGCAGATGCCCAGCGAGTGCTCTACGTGCCGCACCGAGGTTCGCCTGGAGGCTCGCGCTGCACGCCGAGAGTCCCGCCTGGCCGCTGAGATCCCTCCGGCAGCTCCGACTTGGTCCCCTTCCATCCATCTGCGCCATAGACTTAGGCGAAGATGAATACGATGACCCTGCCAGAGCTGTTCCGGACTACGAGGATGATGACGAGGATGATGTGGATGAAGTGGATGATGCGGATGAAGTGGATGACCCCCTTGAGCCGGGAGACCGGGTGTTCTACACCCAGTTCCTGCCTTCTGAGGATATCCGTGCTGGAAGCACCGTCTCCCAGCGCCTGGCTGAGGCATACGCCAAAAACTCAGCCCCGGCGCGCTCGGACGTTCCCGAATGGGCCCGAGAGTTTGACGATGTTTTCAACAAGGAGTCCTTTGACTCGCTGCCTGAACGCCGATCCTGGGACCATGCCATTGAGCTCGTGCCGGACTCTAAACCCCACGAACTGCAAGGTCTACCCCAATGTAAGGGCAACCTTTAGGACCCGAGATGTCTCGAGGGTCTAGCGGAGGGAGAATCCAAAGTTAATGAAAGACGCTACTAGGAATACATTACAGCGCACCTAGCGAGGGAGAATCCAAAGAGAAGAAAGGCTAAGGATTCCCACGCTAGGTGTGGCAAACATATACTAACTAATTCCCACAAGGCCGGGTCAACCGGCAATAGTCCCTGGCTCGATCACATGCTAAGTCCCACCTTGATGACGTAGTTGGACTGGGATCTTGTGTACCCAAAAATAGAACTCTGTCACAGTTTGATGGAGCTCCACAGGAATGATGTAATGGGACTTGGGCAGAAGTGCCCAAGTCCCTTTGCGTCATGCTGCGCAGAACAGGGGTTCCCCTGACACCCAATCTCGCCTCTCGAACAGAAGGAACTTGATGCCTTCATCGAGGAGGGACTTGGCACTGGCCGGATTCGACCGTCAAAATCACCTATGGCCTCACCTGTCTTCTTCGTCAAGAAGGAAGGACGGCGGACTTCGGTTTCGTACAGGACTATCGAGCTTTTAAACGCTATGACCGTGAAGAATTGTTACCCCGCTCCCCTTAATCAACGACCTCATCAACCGACTCAGGGGAGCCCGGTACTTCACGAAGCTCGATGTCCGATGGGGGCTTTAACAACGTTCGAATCCGTGAAGGCGACGAGTGGAAGGCAGCGTTCCGGACCAACCGGGGGACTGTTTGAGCCGCTGGTCATGTACTTCGGTCCTGACCAACTCCCCTGCAACCTTCCAGACCATGATGAATGACATCTTCCAGAATCTTATCCTCTCTGGGCGACGTCATGGTCTACCTCGACGATATCCTCATTGCCCACTCAGACATCCGTCCGGCATCGAGAGATCGTCCGAGAGGTCCTGCGGAGGCCTTCGCGCAAACAAGCTTTAACCTTCGAGCCGAGAAGTGTGAGTTTGAGCGGACCTCCATTGAGTACCTCGGCGTGATTATCTCCCACAACCACGTCGAGATGGACCCTGTAAAGGTTGCAGGAGTGGCAGCTTGGCCAGCGCCTGAGAATAAGAAGGATGTGCAGCAGTTCCTTGGCTTCACAAACTTCTACCGCCGGTTCATTGCGGGCTTCTCAGACGTTGCTCAAGCCCTCTTCAGACTCACCAAGAAGGGCATTGCCTGGACCTGGGGGCCTGAAGAGCAAGCTGCCTTTGACGAGCTCAAGCGGCGGGTGACTCGGGACCCCGTTCTGGTTCTCCCGAACCCCGAACGCCCGTACCGGCTCGAGGCTGACAGCTCTGACTATGCCACCGGGGCGCCGTCACTCTCCCAGCAGGGTGACGATGGCAAGTGGCATCCGGTTGCGTTCTACTCCAAACGCCTGAACGAGGTGCAGCGGAATTACGAGATTCACGACAAGGAGATGCTTGCGATCGTGCGAGCCCTTGAGGAGTGGCGCCACTTCCTTGAGGGCGCGCAGCACCCAGTTGAGATCTGGACGGACCACAAAAACCTGAATATTTCACGGAAGGCCCAGAAGCTCAACCGTCGCCAAGCTCGGTGGTCTCTCTACCTCTCCCGTTTCGACTTCTCGCTGCACCACCAACCGGGTCGCCTCATGGGTCGCCCCGACGCGCTTTCTCGGAGACCGGACCATGGAGTGCAGGACGATAACCAGGACGTTTACCCTGCTTCGACCCGAGCTGTTCCACGTTCGGGCCACCGAGGCCCTGGTTATTGCTGGCCCTGAGGCTCCCCTCCTGCGCGACATTCGTGATGCGCTTGCTGGAGACCCCGACCTTGAAGAGCCCATTGCCCTGACTGCGAAGGAAACTCCTCAAGGCCCGAGGTGTGCGGTCCGCCCGGTCTTCGGAATGGCGTATTGAAGGTGGACTCCTTTACTTCCGGGGGAAGATTGTCGTCCCCCGAGACAAGGACCTCCGCCGACGCATCCTGGAGCAGCACCATGACACGCGCGTTGCAGGCCATGGCTGGTCGTTTCAAGTCCCTGGAGCTCGTGTCTCGGAACTACTGGTGGCCCCAGCTGTCGCGCCATGTCGGTCGGTATGTCGCGACTTGTGACTTGTGCTGCCGCACCAAGGCGCTTCGTCAACTTGCCGATTGGTGAGCTCCACCCCACAGAGATCCCAGAAGAGCGCTGGCACACCGTGTCGGTCGACTTTATCGTCGAGCTTCCCGAGGCCCATGGATACGATGCAGTCATGGTCGTTGTCTGTGCCCTTGGGAAGAGAGCGCACTTCATGGAGTGTCACACCACCATCGACGCGGTTGGTGCTGCTCGGCTGTACTACCGGAACGTCTGGCGCCACCATGGCCTGCCAGAGAAGTACATCTCGGATCGTGGCACCCAGTTCATCGCAGAGTTCACGCGCGAGCTTTGGCGCCTCGTTGGGGTCACCCCAGCCACTTCTACGGCCTACCACCCGCAGACCGATGGCCAAAACGGAGCGTGTTAACCAGGAACGCGAGCAGTACGTCCGACTCTTCACCAATTACAAGCAGGACGACTGGGATGAGCTGCTACCTGCAGCGGAGTTTTGCGTACAACAACCACATGCACTCCTCCACGCAGCAGGTACCGTTCATGACGGACACTGGTCGGCTTCCACGGATGGGCTTTGAGCCCCACGCTGCACGCTCTAGGTTGGAGGCTGTGAACGAGTTCCACGATCGGATTTGCAATCAGGGGTTTCCGAGGCGAAGGCAGCACTTGTCAAGGCCAAAGCAGAGTACAAGCAGTACTATGACCGCCGGCGGACACCAGCTCCAGACATCAAGGTTGGTGACCGGTGTGGGGTTGATGCTTCAGATATCCGCACCCACCCGCCCTTCGGTGAAAATTCTCCCACCGGCGTATCGGCCCCTTCAAGGTTCTGAAGGTCGTCGGTAATGGTGCCTTCAAACTGGAGCTGCCGCCCCGGTACTCTGCCCTCCACCCTGTCTTCCCTGTCGTGAAAACTTCAGCTTGTGGAAGCCGATCCATTCCCCACTCGCCCCAGACACGAAGAGCCGCCACCAGTCCTTGACGTTCCTGGCGACAAGCAATGGGAGGTCGAGGAGATATTGGATGCCAAGATCCGCTACGGGAGTCTATGGTACTTTGTTCGCTGGAAGGGTTATGACCGTCCCATGATCAATGGGTGAAGCACTCTAATGTCTTTGCCCCGGACGCTGTCGCTGCTTTCCTACCGCAAATACCCTTCCAAACCTCGCTCCATTGCTGTTGCTGCCTTCGATTCCCTTCCCTTCCGTGACCGCTTGTCAACTCCAGCTCAGGTGCGATCTATGCGTCGAGGCGCCGCATTCCAAGGGGGGGATGATGTCAGGGGAACTCCCTCTTTTGGCACTACACAGCCACCTATGACGCAGGCCTCCTGCAGATTTCCCACTTTCCCGTCAAATCCCCAAAGCCCTATGTCATCGTGGAGTAAGGCATGTGACTTGGCCCGGGATCAGTTGCGAGTATATACTAGAAACGAAAACGAAAACGACTATATATAGAATAGCGTATAGATGGCCGGCGGTGCCCGTCGGCAGCAGGTTCAGAAACGAAAATGAAACAGTCGGCACGGAACAAGTCAAGGTCGGCTCTATGATGTCATCACGCCAAGGGTCACGGTCACGTACATGCTTGGCTCGATCGAAACGTAAGGCACGAGCACCACTCAAGACCCCGTATATTGTTTCCAAAACGGCTGTATGTTGGTTCCGATGCTCCGCTTTTGTACTCGCAGCTACCAAAAGTACCCGAAATTGCCGTTTTTCCCCGCAAATTGATATGCTCGTGCAACTTAGCTACTGCCGGCAGCCAACACAAATTAACCAAAATATAAAATAATAATATTTGTTTACTTTATGTAGTCCATTCTTGTTTCCTGTTTGCCTTTAGTGTTCGTCTATATCATGTTTGCCACGAATGGGTGTCGTAAAAAATTTCTATTTTATGATTCTGAAGTGCAGAGCGCACTGAGTCTTGCACTGAGTGATCTTCACTCTTAAATCAATTGATAATTTAGAGTGCTAAAGCACGCCGTGTGCGTGACCTGGTACAGCCACTCGGACACGTTCGGCAAGCACGATAGACCACGTACATTGTGACTGTGACATCAATCCAGTCCTTTCGGCTTCTTTGCCGTGTTGAAACCGGTCATTTTCGTTTCTGGAATCCTCGCAATTGATGGACTTGATGGCCTGGAAGGCCGCCTGATCAATATCAGCTAGCCGCGTTTTCGTTTTCGATTTTCGTTCATACCCGGATCATTGCCGATTGCTCCGAGCTTGTGGGAACTAGTTACTATATGTTTACTGCACCTAGCGTGGGAATCCTCAGCCTTTCTTCTCTTTGGATTCTCCCTCGCTAGGTGCGGTGTGATGTATTCTTAGTAGCTTCTTAATTAACTTTGGATTCTCCCTCGCTAGGACCCTCGAGGACATCTCGGGTCCTAAAGGTTGCCCTTACACATAGACTCTGTACTGCATCCGCAGTATCACCCTAACAGCGCTCCAGGGCTTCCCTCCACCTGTAGCTAGTCAGGCCAGGCCTGTATTACTCCTGTCTGGCCTGCGGGGTATGTTGAGTGCATCCCTGGCGCTATAGAGCTCACGACTCCAGCAGCCTCTGAGTCTACGCTATGCATAGACTCTAGGTTGGCCCGTTCCGTGGAAAATCCTTTGATTTCAAACCTATCTCTCACGTCAACGCCGGCAACTCGGCGAAGGCGTTGCAAACTGAACCAAATGACGCGACCGCGTCACGTCTCTCTCAGTCGTAGGGGGGACTGATTACCGTATTTCTGACTCTGGGAGTGTTTTTTAAGTTTTCTTTCACCCTGGAGCCGAGAAAAGACAATTCTCACTGTTCACAGGCCAATTTCTTGTGCTAAAGTGTCCTGATGTCCGCTGATTTGCCTCCTCCACACCTCCCGTACCCGTGTGGCTTGAAAACTGCCCCCAAGACCGACATACATTCCAAAAAATCCCGCGCCTCCGCGCGATTCACTCTATTCCTGCGCATACCTTACCCTCGATTGGATTTCCGATCATTTACTGAGTACTCAACTTTGCCAACTAAGGTTGTCCCTTTCTGAAATATTTATCAACAGGCGGTGGCCTGGGAGTTGGCAAAAGAGCAACCGGACATTCAATCGAATTTTCAGGCATCTGTATTAATTTCAAGACTGCAACTGCAGGCATTTAGCAGCCCATAGGCTCAACATAGGCTATGAATCATCGAAAACAATCAAAAGTATGCACATCTATAATGAACTAAAGCTTCCCTCCTCAATGCACTGGTCAGGAATGTCCACCTATGCCCCCCAGAAATTATGTCCCCGGTGAGATAGAGACCTTCAAGTTTGTGCCAGGAGCGCCATTCAACTTTTCGATACTGTTCGGGATTATCGGACTTAATCGGTGTTATCTTCGCCAGGATCAAACGGGGCCCGGCGCCATCTGTCAATCAGCACGGGTGCAGACCTATGTACATAGGCATCCACAGACATGGTTAATGAGCCGAAACAAAAACTTCTGTTCCTCCCATTTTTGTATGCTCTCTTTCGTTTTGTCTCTTCAGAATTATATGTTATGGTCTCAGACCCGCACAATGAATGGATTGATCGTTTGACGCCTGAGGCAGTTATGATGACGAGAGATGGCTTTTCTTCGTCCGAAACTTACAATTCCACCGAAAATGGCCTTACAGGCGATGGGGGACCGCCCTCCCGTAGCGGACCGGTGATCCGGACCCTCCTCCTCCTCATGTGCACAGCATGACAAAACTTTTTGAGGTTGATGTCCGAAACTTTTGTTCCGCGTGCCTCTTGAGTGGGTATGGGCAATTGCTCCGAGGAAGATCGTGCGCTGACTAATCAACTTTCCCACAGATTTCGTGGGTACACGCTCGAGCCCGTATTTCTCCCTCTATTCTCTCTAGATTAGATGGTGCGGAATGCAAGCGGAATGTACTATAGACTCAAAGAAATCGATCCCATGTCAAAACCATGAAAAAAAACAGGCAAAGTTGTTGGAGAAGTCGTGCATCTATTTTCAGGCAAATGTACTTACCACAGACCCTCTGGGAGGTTACCGGCAGTGAGCATTGCCCCCAGTCGCAGCTACCATACTTATGTGAGTTCTGGCATACCATACCTGAACCTAGATTGAGTGTCTGGGGATCTCATTCAACCGCGACACGCGCTTGTTTGTATGTGTTGATTCGGTGTCTCGGAGCAGAAACCGGAATGAACTTTTGGGGCAAAAGTTGGCCTCGGAATTATGCGGGATGTTCATAGCATCCTATTTTGTTTGTATTTGACAGAGGAATTCTCGAAATAATGATTTTTGCAGAATTTACAACCTTGATCTCACGAACTAGGACAGATCAGGAAAATTCCTCTGTCAAATACAAATAAAATCGCGCAAAACATCGAATGGCCAAAAGTCCGAGGGGGGGTCAACTATCTACTTTTTGAGATAGGTTTTGGGCGAAAACGGGACTGCCATTTGGCGGGAGCTTCCTAATTGGGAAATAATGATGGATGTCATCAAATCATAGGGCGTTGCCCATACCCATCTTGAGCTATCGCATTTGCAGCCCTTCAGGCAGCCTATAAACTCATACATCTGAGCCTCGCTATACTCGACTCCTGCAGTCCTCCTGATCGATGATGCCTCAGAACCACGTGTTGAACTTTTAGTGGCGTCCACTGCAAGTCACTGTAACTCACGCGCCTCCCATGACATGGGTTGCATCGAAAGTCAGATCAAAATCTACAGGGCGAAACGCTTCAAGGCAGAGGCCCACACTCGCCGCATCCATCGCATCCACCGGGTCTCCCTGAAGGTTGCAAGCGCGCTTCCGCAATGTCATTGCAGAAGAAGGATGATGTACTCTCCGCACACCCTCCATCTGCCTCGGACAGTTTCCGGGAAGATGTGCGGAGGCGCAGCCCCACGTCGCTGGCGTGGGATGGAAGAGGAAGGGCTTCTCGTCCCTGATCGTTTCATCCTCTTGCTCCATCAAGCGAGAACGAATCATCCTGGCCATTACCCTCCAGCACCGCATAGCCCACTTCCCAGCCCGAATCTCCTTGGCCACGAAGCTCACTGCGCCCGTCTCGTTATCATCCTCGGCGTGCATGGGCATGATACAATAGAGAGTTTGTGCGAAGCGACCCAGGTCGCTTTTCGATCGCTCAGATCTTCACAACAACAGATACCAGGTGTAGAGCTCTAAGCGACCTATAGGAGTACTGCCCTGGGGCACTCTTAGGTCGCTGGGACTTCACACCTGAGACTGCTCGTTGTCGAGATCTGAGTGGTCCCAAAGCGACCCGGGTCGCTTTGCACAAACCCGCTAATGTCTGGGCGTGTTACCCTTCGCCTGCGCGATGATCTTCGTGGCATCGCTCGTCTCACCCTGCAGCGCCTCCTGGACCAGTGTTGCCCGCTCGCATATGGAGCAACGGCACTGGTAAAGCGGCGTGCAGGCTTCCCTCCATATCCAATGATGAGTACCTCCTTGCTATTCTGCGACAGATGATCAATTGACTGGGGGACATGTGGAATCTCGCGCAGCGCAGCTGTGGCCCATCGAACCATAGACCCACCTCCTCCCTCAACTGCTGCACCACTTCCGCAATGGTCATCCGAGCCTGCACAAATCGCGGGGGGGAAGAGGCTTTCCTCCCCTGCACCTGTGTAATATGCTGAGGGGGGGGTTGCTACTGTTGGCAGCGCCAGTAAGCAGAGAAGCCTGGACCTCCACGGGGTCAATCGCATAGTCAATCACGAGGCGGCGGACGACGTTGCTGAAGACGGGTAGGAGGATAGAGCGCATCTGCTTCACGAACGCGTTATTTGCTTCTCTGCAAGGCATTGGGTTGGGTGGGGGCTGAGTGGGAGGCCCGGGGGTGGCACTGTGATGGCTGCGTCTATCCAGCCCACAGTGCCGATAGCTCGTACAGACCCCTCCGTTGCTGCAGAAGGGGCGCAACGCGGCGCTGAAGGGTCGGAACACACAGACCAATGCACAGGGTGCACTGCAGGTACGTATGGATTGGCGTCCTAGCTGCGAGTACCGGTCAGAACAAGACATAAGTGAAAGAAAAATTACCAACCCAGCCGCACTCCGTCCTTCATTCTATGATGTACATCTGCGGCGCAGCCCAAGCCCCATCCAATACCCTCGCCTAGCCCAATCTGTCAACGCCATCTCCTTCACCGCCATATCCAGCGACTCATCCTCCTCATTCCCCCAAGGGATCGTCACCGGGCTCCGAACTGTCCTCGTCGTAGCATTCGTCCGGAATGGTCGTGCTAGCGGTACGCCGTGCACGCCACCACGCGTCATTTGCATACGGCACGTCCCTAATCGCATCCACGCTACTACGCGCACCATCCTGCTGGTGAGTGCGCCTTCCCTAAACCCAGCGGACCTTTGGTTTTTAGTATGGGCGCGGTGTCGTCAAAGGCAGAGGCGTCAGCATCCCCCAATTTAATTTCCTTGACGCTAAAGCCTGCTTCCTTAGGTCTCCCCATCTTGTATTTTGCCCTCAACCACCCCGCCTCTCCATTGCCGTCCCCAGCACACGCTCAATTGTCACCCTCCCCACACACTCCACATACGCGGAAACCAACACTCTTCATATCCTCCTGTGGCGAGAAGTACCCCGGCATATCCACTCGCGTGCCCAGACTCTCTGTTAGCTGTGCGCCTGCGCCGTCGTCGTCTTTCCGCCTCTCGCCCCCCGCAAAAATCGGCGACGTCGACTGTCAACGAACAGGGCACCCCCGCAGTAAACCGGCAAACCCCCACTCACCATTTCCACGCCATGCCCCTCCCTCGCCAACCCCGCATCCAGAACCGCACATCGCCAAAGCCACTCGGCACCGACACGATCGACACGTTGCTTTCGCCCCGGGAAATGCACAATCATCCTCGTTCTCTGCTAAACCTGTGTCGCCGGCGAGTCGCTCCCTCCCTCCGGTGGTGTCTCTGCATCCTGCTCGACGTGCTGGAGACACAGATACGCTTGATCCACCACCGCACGCGCTTGCTGAAGAAAGTGCGCTGCCTGCGCCTGCGGCTCGTTCGTTGCTCCCCGCGGACTAGACACAAGATCTACACTCCCACTCCCGGCGAATCCGGGGCCGCTTCCCCGCCGCCGCCGCGTCGCCAACTGCCCTGCCACCCCTCATATCCACACCCCACCACAACCGCTTGCGCAACGGCCCATTCCGCCCCTCTTTAGCTCGTCCCTCGCAACCCTGACCGCGTCGTCCCTTGCCCGCCTTGAGCCCCGCGAGTTCACATCAATCGTATTCACATCTAAATCGGCAACCAATTTTTTTTTTTTTAAAATAAAAAAAAAAAAGAGAGAGAGAGAAGAGAGATCAACCGTTAGTAAAGGCCTTATTTGTGAGAGTTAAGAGCGAACCTCCGCCAGCACTGGAAAAATGCTCGCCGCAGACATTGACCATCCCAAGCCGCAGCGTATTTGACGGTCACCCCTCGCACTTCCCCAACCCAGTGTTGGATTGCGGGAAATTGATGCGGCAGGGCAGACAGGAGGTGTGCAAGATGGCGCGGGAAGTGGAAGGGGGGTCGTGGGCAACGAAGGATGAGGTAGCATTGCCAGAGGAAATGGTGGCGAACCACGCAAAATGCGCACACGCGCCATACGGGTCAAAGCATTGGATCGCGTGTGTCCAAAATGGATGTTGCTCCACTGCGCGAAAAATTTCGTTTCTTGTCGTCAGCAACTACGAAGGACCACTCCGGGGCTAGAGGACTCACGAGGTGACTCCCCACCGCGTGCAAACACACATCAACGCCTCCACCCGCCTTCGCATCGCGAGCCGGCAACGTAGATGAGGTATTCTGGATACGGGATATATCTATGTTTGTGTTCGGGGTTGGTGTAGAAGTCCCAAGTGGCGGGGAGTGGGCGGGTGGGGGCAGTGATGTTGAGATGCCAAGTAGCTAATGATCTGGGACTCCGGCAGTCGGACACGGTAGAGTAGAAAGGCGGAAAACCCATAAAGCGAGGAAGCGTACTGGATGGCCTCTGTAGGCAGTTCCGCCCAAGAACGGACAGTCTTCCCCTTGTACCCCGCAACCTTCGTCGTGAGCATGGCGAGCAGAGAATATTAATAAGTACTTGTTCTGGCTACTGGTCGCAGACCTTGTGAGCGTCGAGGAGAGCAGCGGTGAAGAATTTTTGATGGGAATTTCCTAATGTGGTAATGCATCTAATTTCGCCGCGACTGTACACTGTTTTTTAGTCGAAAGGTGATGACGGGCATAATGTAGAGGCCTGCCATCTCGGCGTCAAAGACTTCTGATTTGGACCCCCATCGGTCCGATTCTCGCTGTGCGCTCGCGGCCCCGGTGGTATCCCCACTGCCCTCTGCTCTCCAGTAGCGAGCCGTCGGAGTAAAATGCTAGGTGGTCGGGGTGGTGCTCATATTCGCCGACTTTTGCTTTGTGCGCTTCGCCGCATCCTCCTTCTCGATTTTTCCCTCGTTCGCATTACAGGGATTCCTGAAAATAATGACAATCACGTTGTTTTTTTTCGCGTGTTTCCCAAAAAGGAAATACAGCCTCCTCCCATTCCTTCTCGCGTTTCTATACCCTCTGGGAGCACTGACAGACCATTTAGACCCAGAAACTCGTTGTTAGCTTTGTATTCAAGTGTCTTAGAGGCGGATATTGCCTCAACTTCAACAAATTATATAGTAGCATGTGTCCTAATCGTGTACTTAATAAGCAGAACAAATACAGCGATGCCAATCAGCGAGGATGCCAGCAAGAAGCTAAGATGGCAGCGGCGAGAGGAAGTGAAGGGACTGGAGAGAAAATTTTGAGGAAGGACGCGCGAAGTTCGCGCCTAATGGAGAGGGAGCCAGCGGGATCTGCGGGAATACATGGCCTGAGCGTGTGAAATACATGAGCGCACAATCCTCCAGGGATGGCCGCTGAGTTGGACGTCCGTTGGCGCGGGAGATGCCAGGGAATGTATTGAGGCAAGGGGGCCAGACAATGCTTGAAATATCGGGTAGGGGAATCACATATCGACTCTTCTACCTCTTACTAAACGCTATTCACCCATAGCGTTTACGTGTGACCCTGGGGAGCTCCTGGCCCTTGTGTTGCTCTCCGCTACTTCTCTGGGCTAGGAGATCCTCCTTTTGCATTCTCCATGAATTCTGTGCACTCTCGAAGGCTCGCAAACTGCGCGATGGAGTAGGAGTCCGTCAGATTTGGGATGGTTGGTGTGATGGCTCCTTTGGATGACGGTGCGTCGCCAACTCGCTCATACCTATGTCTCCGGTTGAAACATCTCTTTTATCGACATCTGATCTCTCCGCAGTCTCCCCAGCAAGCTGTACTCTGCAATTTCTCCGGTTCACGGTCGATATGTGATTCCCTACCCGATATTTCAAGCATTGTCTGGCCCCCTTGCCCTCAATACATTCCCTGGCATCTCCCGCGCCAACGACGTCCAACTCAGCGGCCATCCCCCTGGAGGATTGTGCGCTCATGTATTTCACACGCTCAGGCCATGTATTCCCGCAGATCCCGCTGGCTCCCTCTCCATTAGGCGCGAACTTCGCGCGTCCCTTCCTCAAAATTTCTCCCAGTCCCTTCACTTCCCTCTCGCCGCTGCCATCTTAGCTTCTTGCTGGCATCCTCGCTGATTGGCATCGCTGTATTTGTTCCTGCTTATTAAGTACCACGATTAGGACACATGCTACTATATAATTTGTTGAAGTTGAGGCAATATCCGCCCTCTAAGACACTTGAATACAAAGCTAACAACGAGTTTCTGGTCTAAATGGTCTGTCAGTGCTCCCAGAGGGTATAGAAACGCGAGAAGGAATGGGAGGAGGCTGTATTTCCTTTTTGGGAAACACGCGAAAAAAAACAACGTGATTGTCATTATTTTCAGGAATCCCTGTAATGCGAACGAGGGAAAAATCGAGAAGGAGGATGCGGCGAAAGCGCACAAAGCAAAAGTCGGCGAATATGAGCACCACCCCGACCACCTAGCATTTTACTCCGACGGCTCGCTACTGGAGAGCAGAGGGCAGTGGGATACCACCGGGGGCCGCGAGCGCACAGCGAGAATCGGACCGATGGGGTCCAAATCAGAAGTCTTTGACGCCCGAGATGGCAGGCCTCTACATTATGCCGTCATCACCTTTCGACTAAAAAAACAGTGTACAGTCGCGGGCGAAATTAGATGCATTACCACATTAGGGAAATTCCCATCAAAAATTCTTCACCGCTGCTCTCCTCGACGCTCACAAGGTCTGCGACCACAGGACAAGTTCTTTCAATTCGCGCAAATGGCTCGGAAAAGACTCATAAATGGTAGCGACATACTCTTTGAAGCCGACGTCCACACTTCATTGGGTCTTGGTACATCGCTTGCGAGGCGTAGTAGGCTGTATACGAAAGACTGACGAGCTCATGCACGCTGAGGACGACGATGCGCTGGCAAGAAGTGAAATTGATGGGAATTTCCTAATATGGTAATGCATCTAATTTCGCCGCGACTGTAGAACGTCTCTATATGGATGGACACCTCTTGTATGGATGCAATATGGATGTGTAGCAAACTCATCTTGTCCTTTGCAAGGCAATTGAACAAGCTTTTGTCTTTTCGCCTCCGCAAAAGTGAAACAAACCCTAATGATGGTTGATGCCATCATCAATTTTTCATACTGGCTTTAAGTTTGAAGTTTAAGGTAGACGACATTCGCATCCATCGAGTCACGTGCCGTCACGGCGTGACACCGACTCCCGCCCTTACTAGTCGGGAGGGCGGGGGTAAAATAATGATGTGGAACCACAGAAATGTTCTATTTGGGTGTCTGCACAACTCTGTGGTTTCAAACTTTGAATAACTTTCCTCAATCAAATGTTTTAAGCCGATTTTTGGAAAAGTGCTCCAAATCAGTTTTCAATGCCACCGCCGCAGTTAAATGTTTTTGCGCTGAAGATTTCGCCCGCTTACATAAGCGTAAACGTGATCAAACACGACCACGTGCCTGCCCCCGGCGTGCTCTTTTCAATTTCTTTCATGTTCTTTTAAGCTAGTAGAGCTTTTTGCTTGGCCTTATGTCCCTCTGGCACACTTTCAAACACTTATAAAAGCTGTTACAATGATATTTTGGTTTAAACAAGGCACTGCACAATATCATGTAATTTTGTTCTTGGGAAAATGGGGAGGCATTCAAGTGGAAAGGAGCATTAATAGGGAAGACAAGTGTATGCAGTCCAGAGACATTGTTCAACGGAACCTGCAAACAACTCAGCTTCATTTTCGGCCGTCCTGCCTCCTACTTCCATTGTCACCGGCAATGACTCGGCCGTACCGGCACGCGGCAAATTGACAGGAAACCATGCAAGCATCGAGAAAATGTGGTAAATAGCCCCTGGATTCACAGTCTGAAGGCATACTATGGTGCACATCGCATAAAACACCACCAAACAGGAACGAAATTTATTGCACCACATCGACAGAGCCTTCCCACGCCTGATCCTCTGGCCAAAACACTCCTATTAGATAGTAGACTAAACCCTCTAGAGGGATTTCTCGTCCGCTCAAAACTCACAATAAATATATTTTTCACGGCATGGATTTGAGACATCAATGATACAATCAATCAATCACTCACGTGTGCTTACGACACATATCCTTATTGGGTATCCATAATCCGGACGCCGAGTTACATGCTCCCAAAGTCGTTGGAAAGCTATTGGCTGCAACTTATGTCCTTCCCCTAGCGTTTTGAAGAAGCCCTCCATGAGATTTCAGTACAGAAAATGCAATATAAAATTTGGTTTTTTGTTCTTGGGCAATTTGAGACATCAATGATGGCATCAGTGATGGGACCTATTTGGTGGTGTTTATGCGATGTGCACCATAAGATCTAGTTGTTCTCATACTGGCCCTCAAAACCGGCAAAATACAATTTTTGTTTTGCAAATCTGAAATTTCGCGCTTTCCCACGTTACTGTAACGCGTCACGTCACGTACACGTGACTCGATGGAGCCTACCTTAGCAGCATTGAAGTTAGCAGCTGAATTAGTCGGTAAGCTTCCGGCTCCGAGTAGTCCGACTTCTTTGCTTTGCGCAACGCCACGGCGATCGACGTTTTTAGGTCGCGAGGGTGATGACCGGTGTCAACGCAGCGCCGCACGAAAGCTACGAGGAGATCTTCGTCCACTCCCCATGCACGACGTACCACAAGGAACGAGTTTTGAGAAATTCCCGGCGCCTTCCCGGGGTCTTGTTCGAAGAGTGCTTGGCGGATTTCTTCTCTGGTGACTGATACATGTTCGATGTCGTCCGGGTGGGGATCGAACTGTGGTGGTTCGTTGTCAGGAAGTTCAGGCGGCGGCCTCAGCACGTCTCGCAGTGCGTCGCACTTGTCTTCGTGTTGTACTGCTGGCTGACGACCTTCTGTCCGTTTAATAGCGGGTGACGGGTAGTTACGAGTTCCCTTCGACCACTTTGTGAAACTCCAGACGTCCTTTGGCTGAGCTTCTTCCAAAGTCTGTTGAAAGAAGGCCGAGCGTGTTAGTCTCGTACACATGACCCTCAGGACATCCCAATTTGAGAGCCTCATGACAGGGCTTCCAAATTGGGATGTCATGAGGGTCGTGTGTACGAGACTACGAGGTACACTCTCCTGAAACGGTGAGTCCGTTTGCTGTTTGCGGGCTTGCTGTTGCTCACGCAGCTCATTCCGGGCATCGTTTATCTCTGTGAGCTTTGGGGTCCACCACTCCCTTTGGCATCGGCAGCAAAGCCTGAACTTTTGCGGGGAGATGAGTCGTCGCGGACAGCGGTGACACTGAAAATGGACAAGTCCGAGGGACACGTGCCCAGTGTGGTAAAGGGTTTGGTTTGATCAAACGCGCAACAGTCGTCAACATCGTACGACTTTTTTCTTTCACCACCCACCTACCTGCCACTACCCCGGCCCTCTTCGAAGCTCGCTCTATAGCGCTCTATCTTCTGCCAGCTGTCTGTGCCGCCGCCACCGGAAGCTGGCAGGTTCTCAGCCGCTCGGTACACCTCAAGTTCCTCCTCCTCCTCTGTGTCAAGCCCCCCGGGGTCGACCTGACCTTGGTGTGCTGTGCGAAACCGGGTGTGTAGCCGTGTTGTCTAAGCCGACGTGCTCTGACTCCGTCCCGTCTTCAGTATCGTTCTCTGCGATCTCTGCCCGACTTCTGTCTTCGATCTGCGTACTTCAAATCCGTCAACACTCTGTTCAAGACCAGTCTCTCAGCCTCTCCCTCGCCCCATCCACTCGTCGCCTCTTCCCACCCCGCCCGAGACTTGTGCCTGGCGTCGGCCGCTAGATCTTAACGTTCACATCTGTCACTGCACCGGCAAATGCATATCGACTTTTTGATGTTCACTTCTTGACTCGTTCGTCACTCAGCAAGACTTGTATCCCAAAATCGCAAACCTTTCGTCGCTGTATCGGCCGTCAAACCCTCGTTCTCCTTATTTCCCTCCAACCGTATATCGTCAAGCTCGACAGATATCACTGATCACCCGTTATGAAGACTCTAGCCTTCAACCTCGGCACCGGTCGCAGCGTCAATTGCATATCACTTACTACAACACTCGAGCGCATTCAACCTTCAATACGAGAATACGTCAAGCCTGATCAACACGTCGAGAGCACGATTCTGATGCTCGCAACTCAACGACCTGAACCCAAGTCCCAAGCCTTCCGTCATCGCACCCCCATCAAAATACCTGATTCATTCTCCAATATGTCAAAATAAATCTTTCGTCAGACCGAGATATCACGCTCGCCGTCGCAGCTCTTATGTTGTTAGTCTAGCCACCTATTATTCTCCTATGCAAGTTCGTCTAGTGATTGAGATGCAAAATCCAAGACTCTCATGTCGCAAGCTTCATTCCGGCCTTCGTGGATCTCGGCTGACTGAAGCGGGTATGATTTCGAACCCAAAAGAACCCAAACCTATTACTTACACTCCCTGGCCGAACGAAAATGAGTCGAAAAGATTCAGCTGTTTGCACAGCTAATGGCGCTTCCGATCATCTTGTAAATAAAGAACAACTTGCACGTCATAACCTCCCTCTTCTCCCTGCTCTAGTGAACGTGGCAGAACTGTTTGGGCTGAGTTCTGCCGTTCTGCCTGGCAGAACGGCAACTGCCTTATCTCGGCAGAACTGGCAGAGCCTAAAAAAAAAATTTCAGCCGACAACCAAGTGTGAGCGATTTTACTGTAAGAGGATGTATTCAATAAAGTAATTTAATAATTTGTGGAGCATTGGGCCCTTGGATTCAATCTGCGCTTTAAAAGTTTGAGGAATGAGGAATAAAGGCGTATCGGAGCCAATCAGCGCTTTAATAAATGAGGAATGAAGGCGTCAATCAACTCAGTGAATTCTCGGGTCAAGGAGCACCTCTCAACCGATGGGCTTAAAAACAGTATGTTACGCTTCCTTTTGCCTCAGTCTTCCCTCCAGGGCGGCTCACATGCCCCGAACGCACCTCTTGATTGAGTGAGCATCATGTACGGGTAGTGAGCGCCAGGATGCATGAGAAATCAACGCTCCTGGCACCCCGAACGCACCTCGCAACCGAGTGAGCATCATGTACGGGTGGCTCAGAGGAGGATTCACCCTTCTGGAGCTGAAAGCTCCCGCTATCAGGTACGCTTCACCTTACCAAAAACGCTACAATGGGCATTTGCAGGGTACTGCGCAGTCGCCATCATCACCGCCGGTCAATGGCGCGCCGTTTTTAAGCGCGCCTCACCCATCCCAACTGCCCTCATCCCCGCCCCCAGTGCTGTCCCCGCTCACGCAGTGCCGCCCACCGGGGGCCTGAGGTGATGCGCAGGTACCGGGTAAATACGTTAATCTGCGATGCCTTGCGCTGATTATCTAGCTCAGAAGACTGGTGCTTCAAATTATGGTCCGAATCTATGCAAAGCTGCGGAACCCCCCACAATTAGCGAAGACGCAGCGCCGGTTTCTCATTCCAATGCTTCACCGCTCGCTGTTTCAGTTTGAAAGAAGAAAATGCATTCGAAATGCAGTAATTTGCAGTTCGATCTCACAAACAACATCAAACTTTGCGCCCCAGTGGCGCGTGGACTATCGGATGCAAAAGATTATATGCTTATCTTAATGGCATCGCTTACAAGACCCAGGACATTGGCAGATCCTGGGGTCACAATCTGGACATGGCCATTCCTCCTGAAGCTTGCCCTGCAGCTGGTGGACGAGGCCCTAAGCATTCAAGAAATCATTGCTGAGTACACCAAGAGGTTCACATGGTGCAGAGGGTCGGACGCATCTTGGAAGATGCGGCTTCCTCAACGAAGTCTGAGTTTGAACTTCGGGCTAAAAGATGTATTCATATGCAGAAGTCTATTCGAAGCTGTCTGACTCGGAAATCGTGCTTTGTGAGCATTCAGAGACGTTCCACGGTGGGAAGGGCAGGTAAATGGGAATGGCGACCAGACCTGTAGGGCTGCCCAGATCCATGTTGCCAACGGCTGTTTAGGTGTAGCTACAGTTGTGGACACACAACAACGGACGAAATGATTATGTATAATATGTAATTATTTTGTCCCCGACAGTGTACCAATCCACGGATCTTTATTCTAACTATTGGTCAAGCTCGGTCAAAGGGTTTACCCAAAATTGGGGTCTTGAGGGCATTCTTTTCAAAATTTCCCAATGTCAATTCTCTTCGGATCACTCGGGGCAGCAGTTCCAATGACATTACTGGCACTTTTCCAGGCAATGATCAATTTTTGGGGGTTGGATGCCTTTGTGGCCAAGGAAATTTGGGCTGGGAAGTGGGCTAGAGCCTAGCGGTGGAGGAGGGTATGCCCAGGGTGATTCGTTCTCGGTTGATGGGGCAGAGGATGAAACGATGAGGGACGAGAAGCCCCTCCTCACAGATGCTTCTTCGTCCCGGACGCACGCTTGCGCCCTTCAGGGAAACCTGGTGGATGCGATGGATGCGACGAGTGGGGGTTCTGCCTTGAAGGGTCCGCGTGTAGACTTGATTTGACTCTCACGTCCCTCGAGGCAAGACGGGTGCGAATACAAAACTTACAGTGTTGACTAGATGTTTGCAAAGAAAAATATTTTTCCGTTCATTCAAAGCGAAGATTTTACTTCGCGCGCTTTGAGCTTCCCTACTGCCTAAAACACCACACTGGATCCTTGAAATCCACCTCTGCGTTTCCACCGTGAGTTGGGCATTCGTATGCATTGCCACTCAATTGAAGCAAACAACCGCACTTTCCCCGAACGAATTCATCTTGAACTAAATGAGTCAGAGCGATGCCATTCCCAGAGACGTTGCTCACAGAGTATTTCACAAAAAACAAATGGCAATGAGTTCAAAAACTCCTGATCTACTCCGGCCGCCCGAGAGCGGATCGATGCGCCGTTGTTCAGGCTGGAGTAACGAAAGCTGATCATCCCTTTCATGGGTGAAGAAAGACTCAATCGTTCACGAACTTGAGCCTCAGACTTTGGGAGTTCGAATCCAAGTCATGTTCGATTCGTGTTTCCAAGTCGAGATTTTTTGCGCTGCCTGGAAATACACGAGCATGACGTGGACCTGCATTCCACCCAATCTGAGCCATATGACCAGAATGAATTGGTTTGCTGGCGCAGTTTGGGCAGAAACAGTACAAATGTGTGTTTTCCATGGGAAACGTCCTCAGAACAGTTAAAATTGTAGTCAAAATGGGCCACATTGTAGGTATTTTCCCAGTTGAAAATGCATAAATGCACTCAAACCTTATGCAATATGCATTATGAGGAAAAT